>JBAMNC010000015.1:70000-645319 GCA_037902135.1 Cetoscarus ocellatus | reverse complement strand
TCCTTCAAATCCTGAGCTGAGACAAAATGGCTCGTAAATCCATTGTTAAGACAATTATGACCAAACCATCTGCACCGGCATGTTTTTCGGCCTGTTTTACACCCAACAAGTCATGTTTGAGCATATTTTTTTTCGGAGTCCAAAATGGAAAAAAGTCATAGGTTAGCCTTAGTGTTTTTTCAAATCCTGAGCTGAGACAAAAAGGCTCGTAAATCCATTTTTAAGACAATTATGACCAAACCATCTGCACCGGCATGTTTTTCGGCCTGTTTTACACCCAACAAGTCATGTTTAAGCATATTTTTTTTCGGAGTCCAAAATGGAAAAAAGTCATAGGTTAGCCTTAGTGTTTTTTCAAATCCTGAGCTGAGACAAAAGTGCTTATAAGTCCATTTTTAAGCCAAATATGACCAAACCGTCTGCACCAACATGTTTTTCGGCCTGTTTTACACCCAACAAGTCATGTTTGAGCATATTTTTTTGGAGTCCTGAATGGAAAAAAGTCATAGGTTAGCCTTAGTGTTTTTTCAAATCCTGAGCTGAGACAAAAAATCTCATGAATCCATTTTTAAGACAATTATGACCAAACGATCTGCACCGGCATGTTTTTTGGCCTGTTTTACACCCAACAAGTCATGTTTGAGCATATTTTCTTTTCGGAGTCCAAAATGGAAAAAAGTCATAGGTTAGCCTTAGTGTTTTTCTCAAATCCTGAGCTGAGACAAAAAGGCTCATGAATCCATTTTTAAGCCAAATACTACCAAACCGTCTGCACCAGCATGTTTTTCGGCCTGTTTTACACCCAACAAGTCATGTTTGAGCATATTTTTTTTTCGGAGTCCAAAATGGAAAAAAAGTTATAGGTTAGCCTTAGTGTTTTTTCAATCCTGAGCTGAGACAAAAAGGCTCATGAACTCCATTTTTAAGCCAAATATGACCAAACCGTCTGCACCAGCATGTTTTTCGGCCTGTTTTACACCCAACAAGTCATGTTTGAGCATATTTTTTTTCGGAGTCCTGAATGTAAAAAAGTCATAGGTTAGCCTAAGTGTTTTTTCAAATCCTGAGCTGAGACAAAAAGGCTTTTAAACCGATTTTTAAGCCAAATATGACCAAACCATCCACACCGGCATGTTTTTCGGCCTGTTTTACACCCAACAAGTCATGTTTGAGCATATTTTTTTTCGGAGTCCAAAATGGGAAAAAGTCATAGGTTAGCCTTAGTGTTTTTTCAAATCCTGAGCTGAGACAAAAAGGCTTATAAGTCCATTTTTATGACAATTATGACCAAACTTTCTGCACCGGCATGTTTTTCGGCCTGTTTTACACCCAACAAGTCATGTTTGAGCATATTTTTTTCGGAGTCCAAAATGGAAAAAAGTCATAGGTTAGCCTTAGTGATTTTTCAAATCCTGAGCTCAGACAAAAAGGCTCATAAATCCATTTTTAAGCCAAATATGACCAAACCATCGCACCGGCATGTTTTTCGGCCTGTTTTACACCCAACAAGTCATGTTTGAGCATATGTTTTTTCGGAGTCCAGAATGGAAAAAAGTCATAGGTTAGCCTTAGTGTTTTTTCAAATCCTGATTTGAGACAAAAAGGCTCATGAATCCATTTTTACGACAATTACGACCAAACTTTCTGCACCAGCATGTTTTTCGGCCTGTTTTACACCCAACAAGTCATGTTTGAGCATATTTTTCTTTTCGGATTCCAAAATGGAAAAAAGCCATAGCTTAGCCTTAGTGTTTTTTCAAATCCTGAGCTGAGACAAAAAGGCTCATAAGTCCATTTTTAAGCCAAATATGACCAAACTGTCTGCACCAGCATGTTTTTCGGCCTGTTTTACACCCAACAAGTCATGTTTGAGCATATTTCTTTCTGAGTCCTGAATGGAAAAAAGTCATAGGTTAGCCTTAGTGTTTTTTCAAATCCTGAGCTGAGACAAAAAGGCTTTTAAACCGATTTTTAAGCCAAATATGACCAAACCGTCTGCACCAACATGTTTTTCGGCCTGTTTTACACCCAACAAGTCATGTTTGAGCATATTTTTTTTTGGAGTCCAAAATGGAAAAAAGTCATAGGTTAGCCTTAGTGTTTTTTCAAATCCTGAGCTGAGACAAAAAGGCTCATGAATCAATTTTTACGACAATTATGACCAAACTTTCTGCACCAGCATGTTTTTCGGCCTGTTTTACACCCAACAAGTCATGTTTGAGCATATTTTTTTTCGGAGTCCAAAATGGAAAAAAGTCATAGGTTAGCCTTAGTGTTTTTTCAAATCCTGAGCTGAGACAAAAAGGCTCATGAATCCATTTTTAAGCCAATTATGACCAAACCGTCTGCACCAGCATGTTTTTCGGCCTATTTTACATCCAACAAGTCATGTTTGAGCATATTTTTTTTCGGAGTCCAAAATGGAAAAAAGTCATAGGTTAGCCTTTGTGATTTTTCAAATCCTGAGCTCAGACAAAAAGGCTCATAAATCCATTTTTAAGCCAAATATGACCAAACCGTCCGCACCAGGCATGTTTTTCGGCCTAGTTTTACACCCAACTAAGTCATGTTTGAGCATATTTTTTTTCGGAGTCCAAAATGGAAAAAAGTCATAGGTTAGCCTTAGTGTTCTTTCAAATCCTGAGCTGAGACAAAAAGGCTCATGAATCCATTTTTAAGCCAAATATGACCAAACCGTCTGCACCAGCATGTTTTTCGGCCTGTTTTACACCCAACAAGTCATGTTTGAGCATATTTTTTTTCGGAGTCCAAAATGGAAAAAAGTCATAGGTTAGCCTTAGTGTTCTTTCAAATCCTGAGCTGAGACAAAAAGGCTCATGAATTCCATTTTTAAGCCAAATATGACCAAACCGTCTGCACCAGCATGTTTTTCGGCCTGTTTTACACCCAACAAGTCATGTTTGAGCATATTTTTTTTTGGAGTCCTGAATGGAAAAAAGTCATAGGTTAGCCTTAGTGTTTTTTCAAATCCTGAGCTGAGACAAAAAGGCTCTTGAGTCCATTTTTAAGCCAAATATGACCAAACCGTCTGCACCAACATGTTTTTCGGCCTGTTTTACACCCAACAAGTCATGTTTGAGCATATTTTTTTTTGGAGTCCTGAATGGAAAAAGGTCATAGGTTAGCCTTAGTGTTTTTTCAACTCATGAGCTGAGAGAAGAAGGCTCGTAAATCCATTTTTAAGAAAATTATGACCAAACCATCTGCACCGGCATGTTTTTTGGCCTGTTTTACACCCAACAAGTCATGTTTGAGCATATTTTTTTTCGGAGTCCTGAATGTAAAAAAGTCATAGGTTAGCCTTAGTGTTTTTTCAAATCCTGAGCTGAGACCAAAAGGCTTTTGAGTCCATTTTTAAGCCAAATACGACCAAACTTTCTGCACCGGCATGTTTTTCGGCCTGTTTTACACCCAACAAGTCATGTTTGAGCATATCTTTTTTCAGAGTCCAAAATGGAACAAAGTCATAGGTTAGCCTGAGTGTTTTTTCAAATCCTGAACTGAGACAAAAAGGCTTATAAATCCAGTTTTAAGCCAAATATGACCAAACTTTCTGCACCAGCATGTTTTTCGGCCTGTTTTACACCCAATAAGTCATGTTTGAGCATATTTTTTTTTCGGATTCCAAAATGGAAAAAAAGTTATAGGTTAGCCTTAGTGTTTTTTCCAATCCTGAGCTCAGACAAAAAGGCTCATAACTCCATTTTTAAGCCAAATATGACCAAACCGTCTGCACCGGCATGTTCTTGTGCTTCAAAATGTCCCTAAAAGTCACTTCTTAGCATATTTTTTCGGGGTCCGAAATGGTAAAAAAGTCATACGTTAGCATGTCGTTTTTTTCAAAGATCTGACCTGAAAGAAAAATGCTAATAACTAATTTTTTAGGTGAAATATGACTGAGCCGTCTGCACCAGCATGATTTTTCTGCCTGAAAAGGTCCCAAAACGTCCCTTTTTTACATTTTTTTTTTCGGGGTCCAAGATGGCAAAAAAGTCATATGTTAGCATGTTGTTGTTTCAAAGATCTGACCTGAGGGAAAAATGCTAATAACTCATTTTTCAAGTGAAATATGACCAAACCGTCTGCACCAGCATGTTTTTCTGCCTGAAAAGGTCCAAAAATGACACTTTTTAGCATATTTGTTTTCGGGGTCCAAGATGGTAAAAAAAGTCATATGTTAGCATGTTGTTTTTTTCAAATATCTGACCTGAAAGAAAAATGCTAATAACTCATTCTTTTAGTGAAATATGACCAAACCATCTGCATCAGCATGTTCTTCTGCCTGAAAAGGTCCCAAAAAGTCCCTTTTTTACATATTTTTTGTCGGGGTCCAAGATGGCAAAAAAGTCATATGTTAGCATGTTGTTTTTTCAAATATCTGACCTGAAGGAAAAATGCATACAACTCATTTTTGGGTTGACATATGGCCAAACTGTCTGCACCACCATTTTTTTGCCTGGCAAGGTCCCAAAAAGTCACTTTTTTGACCTGAGTGAAAAATGCTTATAACTCACCAAGGAGGCAGGGGTCATATCCTTCCCACCTTATTCACCCCTACCAGTTTTCATCCTGGCATAGTACTATCAAAGCTACATAAGCAGAATATCATTATGATCAAAATGGTGGCCAAGGCATTAAGACCAAAAAAGACTCAGGCACCCTGGCTTATGCATCCCATAATGCTGTAAGGCTATAAGGTTTTAAAAGTCTGTTATTGATGGTTTAATCATAATGCCTCTTAAAGTCTTAAATTGTCATGAATTTATTTTTTTGTTAGATTATTGAATTGTTAGACTTTTAAACTTCTTGAAAAGTATTTCAAAGTTTTTGATTAGATTTCTGAATTACAAGAAATCAAAGTCTTAAAAGGTCTTTAACAATCTTGTTGAATTTTGAGGCCTTAAAATGTTTTCAAAAGTCTTAAATCATGTTTTTTGAATGATAGGGCCTTCAAAGTCCTTAGATGTCTTAAGATTTCTGAATTACAAGGCCTTAAAAGGCATTCAATTAGATTTTTGAATTAAGTGGCCTTAAATAGTCTTAGAAGGTATTTAAAAGTTTTTGATAAGAATTCCAAAATACAGGGTCTTATAAAGTCTTGAATTAGTATTTAATTTAATTTTTTTAATTTTTAGTATTAAACACATCTCAGAGGGATCAACAGGTGTCTGTTGTGTGGCTCAAAGAGATAGAGAAAGGACTGAGGACTCATGGTCCAGGGTTCAAGTCTTGTCTGGTCTCAGTGGATGTTTAGGTCTGATGTCTGAAGAAGAATTGATGAGCTCTCAAGAATGCACAGTGGTGTCCTTCTCCATAACTCACTGAGATGGACAGGAAGCTGGCTACTAAAATGTTATAGGTTCTGGTCTTGTCTGCTCTCAAAAGAGTTTTTCTGTCTTCTGTTCAAAGACAGAAGTCAAGACCTCACAGAAAGCCTGACTGTTGTCTGTCTCCATAGCTCAAGGAGATAGAGAAGGGGCTAGGGCTCTGAAGCTCCTGGGTTCAAGTCTTGCTTGTTCTGGATGGATTTTAAAATCCCTTATCCCAAGTGTGGAGGATAAATGGGCCCCAAACACATCGCCCATTGTGAAGGGCGTCGATAGTCTGGTGGTAAGATGTGCAACTCTAAGCCCCAAAGAATCGGGAAATTCTGGGTTCGATCCCCACCAATTCAGCAACTGGATCAACAAAGGTGAGGGGTGATGTTATTCCCCCTGGTGTTCTGGGAGAGGTATCAGCAGAGGAGTTATGAGACAGAAACAACTAAAATTTTACACCAAGGGGTCAAAGTTCAGATCTTTCTATAATAAGAGACTCATTTATTTATTGGTTCTGCCTTTTATGCTTTTGTTCTGTCTGTTAAAGCACTTTGTAAACGTCTGTTTTTAAAGGTGCTATATAAGTTATTATTATTATTATTATGAGAGACTTCACTGACGTAATAATGAGACACTGTTAAGCAAGTACACTAGACTATAATGAGAGACTATAAAGTCTATTTAGTGACTAGACTAAGATAATAATGACACTAGGCTATAACAGGAGAGGTGACTGGACTTCTAAGATAGTAAGCTATTGAGTGACTAGACTATTAAAAGTGTATTAACTGATTAAAAGAGATTAATAGTCTAGTTTAGACTAATCTTAAATCTACTCTACTTTCTTAATAGTCTAGTCACTAACTAGAATTCATAGTCTTTTCTCTTAACAGTGTGTAGTAGACTTCTATTATAAGTCTATTCTACTTTCTTGTCTCTTATTTTAGTCTAGTCTCTCAATAATGTAGTTGCTTAGTAGTCTCTTATTATAGTCTAGTGTACTTGCTTAACAGTCTCTCGTTATTATGTTGGTCTAGACTATTAATAATGTAGTCTAGTCAGTAAATTAGTCTCTTTTTATTGAAAAATCCAAACTTTGACCCCTTGGTATAAAATTTCAGCCATCCCTGACATCCTGTCACATAACCCCCTGCTGATACCTCTCCCAGAACACCAGGGGGAATAACGTCCCCCCTGGTGTTCTGGCCAGCCCGAGCTTCACTTTTGTTGATCCAGTTGCTGAATTGGTGGGGATCGAACCCAGAATTTCCCGATTCTTTGGGGCCTAGAGCTGCACATCTTTTGATATTGTTTTTATTTTGGTCCTCGTGTTCTTATTTTACATTCTTACACCACATTATTGTGTTTGTTTAAGCATACAGAAAAAATATACACAACTGAAGGCAGTCACTCTTCAAACCTGACCAGGTTGGATGTGTTTGGTCAGGTGACCGCGGTTGCTATGTAACTCTGAAGCACCTGGTCTTTGGAGTCAAATTAATTATTTATACTCCCTCTAAACTGCATTCAGCAGGCTGACAATGACATCACATCACTGCTGTGTTTATATTGACCACCATGTCCTCTTTGCTGGATCATGGGCTGATCAGAACTGCAGCAGTGGAGAAGGTTGTTGCTCCAATAGCAAGTCACCTGTGTTACCTGGTGCTGCTGTGTGAAAATGCAGAGGATGCTGAACAGTTCAGCCAGCTGGAGGGGGCGGCTCAGGCTGTGGCCAAAGCTACAGAGAACCTGGCAGCAGTCACATCCAGGTACGTTTGAACTCTGTGTTTGACAGTATAAGTGCAGAAGTGGGTGAAGAGAAAGGGCAGAAATCTTATCTATCTATCTATCCATCTATCTGTGGGAAAACTGCCCTGTCTTTCAATTTCAACAAATTCTTCAAAAAAAATTGTGGGGATGCATTAGAATTTGGATCACCACCAAAATCTTATCACTCATTTATTGTGCCATCACTAACATTCCCTGACAATTCCATCAAAATCAGAGGTAAATTAATCAATTGAAGCAATCTTTGTCGTCTTTGTTAGCAGCTCGGTAGCAACCTTTCGTTTAAAAACACAATAAAACTTGAGCATTAAAAACCTGAGCAATGTAAGATGCATTTTATATTGCAAAATTAAACATTCAGATTGTATACAAGTGTTCAAAACAGACCTTAATCAGGTATTTTTAACAAAAAGCTATTCAGTAGACTTTGGGATGTGGGAAAAGTGAAAATGCTAAAATGCTATTTCACTTTCAGGACTTGTTCCTACACCACTCTGTTAACTCCTGGTGAGTTATCTTGCATGGACTAGCAAAAAGTTCAAACAAAAATTATGGGTGAGTTATTTGAACAAAAACAGCAACAGATGAGCAGAGGCTTTCAAGTGTTCTTGTGTCATTACATTCACAAGCAAGAGATCACTTTGAGGTACAATGACCTTTGAACTATAACCTTAAAAATCAACATGGTCTGTATTTGAGTCAGGGTGAAGTTTTGGGAAAGGTTTGAAGAAAATCTCTCAGAATGCTCTTAAAGGGATAGGCCAATGTTCTTTTTTTCTTTTCATGGCTTGCCTCACTCCCGAGTCCATGACAAGCATATGGACACCATTCTTTCGACTGTGCATGTAGTACAAGGAAGAGACGGGCAGAGCTTGCCCACCGTTAATTAACTTAGCTCAAACACTGGGAGTCAATGGGTAGAGTTAGCCTGCCTCTGCCTACAGTCATCAGATAAACTCTTCAACAACTCTAAATGGTCCTGTGTGCCTGTTGTGACTACTTTTTTTTCTCTGTTATGTTAAGAAAACAGTATACCAAACTAAACAGCAGAGCGCATGTGCAAACCACTGTGGACGTGTGTGTAAGAAGGTCAAAAAAACAAAACACATCTGCAAGAGTTTGTAAATGCGCCCTTCTGTTTAGTTTCATATTTATTTATTTTGAAAATTTCATAATGTGTTAATCTTAGTCTGAAAATAGATAACGTAATATAACACAGTAAAAGAACAAGTAACAACAAGCACACAGGACGGTTTAGAGTTGCTGAAGAGTTTATCTAATGACTGTAGGCAGAGGCAGGCTAACGCTACCCATTGACTTCAAGTGTTTAAACTAAGCTAATTAGCGGTGGGCAAGCTCTGTCCGCCCCTTCCTTGTTACTGCACGCACAGTCAAAAGAATGGTGTCCATATGCTTGTCATGGACTCGGGAGTGAGGCAAGCCATGAAAAGAAAAAAAACGTTGGCCTATCCCTTTAAGATATCGTGTTTAAAGGAAAGGCTCTGATGAGTAGATACACAGCAAACGTATGTGTCAAAAAGCAGGAGATATAACGCCATGGCCCAAGGTTGTAAAACAATTACTGTAAAAAACTGCCTGTGTCAAAGGTCTGCTTTCACTCTGGCCTGTGATAAATTATGGGATAAACACTTGGCTCTGTATCTGCAGGCACATAAGTGGCACAGAGGACGAAGTTCTGCACATGGAGATGTCGTCTTTGCTGGAGTCTGTCACTGTGTCAGGACAACATGTGCTCCTCGCAGCCCAGAAACTCAGCATCCAGCCCGGTCTGACCGAGCACCGAGAGGAGCTCATCACTGCTACACAAAACGTCTTCTTAGGAGTAGTCAAGGTGACGTGTTTACTTTACATCCTGCTGTAAAAGTCGTCTGAAAGTGTGTTTCTCAAAGGAGTTCGATTTAAGATGTTACACTTGTGAAAATAAACAGTGTCAGAAGATTTAACTGATTTAAAGCACATTTATCCTGCACAGCTGCTTTTGTTGTATATTTTCCCACTGGTCTCCTTAAATGGTTATACTATGTAACCTGACACAGCGAGAGGCCAGACTGTTGGATGATTTAAATATTACAACAGAGATAAATCAGCTAGTCATACAGACAATTGGCCTAAACTGGACAAGTCATCATAAATAACTAATCCTGACTTCAACCGTCTTATAAACACGTGAGAAATTAAAAAAAAAAAAGCCACTGACTGATACCTGATCTTTGGTGTTAGCCCTGTGTAGAATGTGTATAATTGGGACTGAAATTAGATATTAATAATAAGCTGAAATAAAGGGCACAAATTGTCACAAATGTGTTTTTGAACTACAGCCCTGCTTCCCTTATTCGACATAGTACACTCCCTAAAGATCCTAAACAACAACCTTTTTCAGCACGCTGCAGTGTTAAGTATGTCTAGCTTCAACATTTCTGCACTATTATCTCGAGGACTGCTTCTATCTTTGTCCAAAGTCTGGAAAGAGAGAGCAAATGGTGTTTGTTTAATCCAGAAATACTATTTTCATTTGCTAACAAACTTGAATGTAAATCACTGATAGTAGCTGCTGCATTTCCTTTATCCTGCATCACCCATCAACAGAAATGACATTATTTAACACAAATTCATTCTTTAAACCAGTTAAACCTGATTCAATGGCAGTTTAGCTAGATGTTGCTGTATTAATCAACATAATTCCTCTCTAGTTTATAATCGTTATAGATGTTAATGTAAATATTAAATTGATCTCTCTATCCATAGTTGTATTGATTATACTTCCATAGTAACTATTTTTACAGCCATATAGACATGAGGACCCTCTTGAAAATGAGATGCCACATCTCAAGGGGCGAACCTTTAAAAATTTATATTCAACAACTAAAAAGCACGCAGAAAGCACAAACCTCCACCAAGATAGCTCACATATTGCTGTTACATCTATAAGCAATAGTTCCATGATAAAGTTACCATCGTATTATGATTCCTTGACCCTGAAAACCCACACCTAGCACTCAGAATCATGTTGATATTGTTATTACTTTGACAGTTACTGAGGAAAAATGATCGTCCGCTAATGGCAGTTATCTGGATCACCACCAAAATCTAATCATTTTTAAGTTGGGCCATTCCCAACATCTTCTGAAAATTTCAGAAAAATCCGTCCGGTAGTTTTTGCGTAATCTTGCTAACAAACAAACAGACAAACAAAAGGGACCATATCATCCTTGGCGTAGGTAAATATGCTGCTATACAGTTAAAGATGGATTGACTAAATCTATGTTCAACAGAGACAAATGTGATGAGGACATATTTATGATCTGGGTATTCATGGGTTTATTGCTATCATAAGTTCTGATTTTTAGTCCCTTTGTCTCTGCCTGGATGGATATGTCTCTGTATGTATGTATGTGTATAAACACACAAACACACATATATATATTTATGTGTGTGCGTGGGCGTGTGTATGTGTATGTATATGTGTATCTATAAAATCAAGGGTGTGGCTCCAGCCTGCTCTATTGTAAAATGCCTTGAGATAACACTTGTTATAACCTGGTGCTTTACAAATTACGATTGATTGATTGATTGATTGATTGATTGATTGATTGATTGAAAAAAAAGGTGGAACTCCAATAAAAAGCAACTTTTCATCTGTGTCTCTGCTCTCAGGTCCTGTTAGTGGACGATGATGCTAAAATCAGAAGTGTTGTAGCAGCTGCTGATGAAGTCTTGGAGGCCCTCTCTCAGCTCGGCTCCTCCTCAGACATCAAGTCTCTGCTCAAGTCCTTCCAAGTGTTTTCCGAGGCCCTTCTCCACCTCAACAGTCTGACAGTGGAAAGAGCAAATTCACTGAAAGACCCCAGACAAACCAAACAGCTTCTAGACTCCTTGAAGACGCTGAAAAAGTGCATCTCCATGCTGCACACGGCAATGTGCACAACCATCAAACACCCTACAAGTGAGCAGGCGCAGGAGGCCAAGAAGTACATTCTGGAGAAGGTTCAGAGCACGGTGAATGACATTACTACAACACTAAGAAGTGAATGCAACAGAGGATCACTTGGCCCTTGTGGATACTACACAGAATGGAGGAACAAGCTGCTGCAAATACTCAATGACTCCTCGACTTCCTCAATCCAAGGCAGCAGCTTTGACAGCCTGGTTAGAGATCTTGTTTTTCACTGCATGGTGGTGGCAAACTCTTCTCGTCGAGAGCTTCAGCAAAGAGTTGTGAGTCATTGTCGCTACATTCTGCAGCTTTGGTCAGACATCCAGAAGATCATAAAGTGCTTGGATGATTCTGAGGGGAGCTTTCAGGAAACATGCCATCTACTCATCCAACAAATACAAATGCTCGACAAATCTTTGATGACTAACGTTCTCTATCAAGTTTTGGACTCATTTCTCACAGCCTCTTTTACCTCTGAGGAACTTTTAAGAGTCTGTAAACCGTTTCTGGCAGCAGAGTCTTCTTCAAATCTGGACCTGAGCATTCTTCAGCCTTTGGTTGAGGACTTTATATCCTCTGCTGACAAAATAATCCAGTTGTCAAGTTCAATCTCTTCTGTGGCTGTTGACGCAAAGAGTTTGGAGAATGTGGAGAACTCACGAGTGTGCCTTACAAGACTCAGAGCTCGCATCGCGCCTCTGTCCTTGGAGTTGGCGGACAATTCGGTGCAGACTGTTGAGAAGCTTCATGAGGTGTGTCAGCATTGGGATGAGGAGAAAAGTCAACTTCTAGATGCTGTAGGTGATGTCCTGGATGTGCGCGAGTTCACCAGCGTTGCTATAAATGAAATGGTCAGTGATCGACATGGATGTGACTCTGCATACAGAGAGCAGAACTACAAACTGTTTGATGAAAATGCAGTGAGTCTTTTGTGTCACATGAAAATGGTGATTCATTCAGTTAGGAGACACTTGGAGAAGAGTGATAACCCAATCTATAGGAATGGCCTCTTGGTCCTGACGAAACAGGTTCAGACGTCTCAGACCAAAGTGTCTGAATCAGTCAGAGGGATGCTTGTTGGTTCAAGTTTAAATGTGGAGGCTTATTCTTCTTTTTCAGATAATGTTTCCTCTACAATCCAGCATTTCAAAGTGCTCAGAAAAGGACTTGATGGACAACAGCATCCACATCTTCTGAGTCCGCTAAGAGAGGGGGCACGCCAGTCTGAAATCTCACAGTCCTGCTCCCCAGTCAGAGAGGTCGATGTATTAAATGTAGTCCACGTGAGAAAAGGCTCAGATTCCCCTGTTTTAGTGGTTACAGAGCAGGATTCCCAAGCCGAACACAAGGAAGATCAATCAGACGAGGAAACTATAGAAGTGGAGCTGTCTCATAAATATGACAGAGATGATTTAAAGATCCCAGCTGTCTCTGCCCAGCTCAAACCGATCCACAAAGCTCATGAATTTGACCTCCTGCCCCTCTTGTATGAGGTTGTGACTGTGACTAAAGGGAAAGACGTGACAGCGCTCAACCAGGCCTGCACTGGAGTACTCGAGCTGTCAAACTGCTACGCTCAAGCTGCAAAGGAGGCCTTGGCTGTAGTGGACGCAGTTGATTGTAAGACGTTGGAGAGTTTCAGAGCAGAGCTGGTATCACTGACCCCATTGCTTGTCCAGACGGCACAGGAGACAGCGATGAGCTCAGCAATGAGCACAGAGAGCATCTACAAACACAGCGCTCAGTTTTCAGATCTGATCAATAACACCAGGAAGGTTCTACTGCCAGTTGCTGGAGCGTGGTATCATGCTCTTTACAATGAACTGCAAGGAAATCTGCCAACAAATTCAACCACCGTTACACAACAACTGAATCGTGTGATGGCTTTGTGTGCTGATGTGGTCCAGCTCTTGACATCGTCTGATTTAGCCTTAAAAACAGATGGTCAAGAAACTTTCAGCGTTTTACACAACAAGCTAAACAAAGCCCAGAACAACACAAGATATCTAGTAGAGTTTTCCATCTCAATTGAAGGACAGGATGATCAGTTAGAAGGCCTATGTATCCTCTGGGGCTTGTCTATCCAGATTCTGCTTCAATCTCTTGATAAAATTTTGGGAACCAAGACTGCAATGAACCACATGGCCCCTCAAAAGCAGTTGTCCTTGTTGTCCGAGAACTCACTAAGAATCCAAGAGGCAACAAGGCTAACCAGCCTGAACTGTAGAAGTTCCTACAAATCCAAACAGCTGTCAGGATACCAAGATGAACTTAAATCGCTGACTGAAGCCTATCTCAAAGCTGCAGAAGAGCTTGACTTGATGCCGAATGTGATGCAGCTTGCAAAATCAGAGTTCTTACAAAGACAACTTTTGATCAAAATTAAGGCGCTCTCTTGTCATTTGAGCAAAACAAATAAGGATTATGATTCTGCCCTTCAAAACATCACCAGCTTTGCTTATTCTGCTGCTGAGAACTTCAGGAAGAACAACACAGAAGAAGCAGAGCAGAAATTTGAAAACACAGCTGGAGCTCTTTTTGAAAACGTGAAACTTGCGACCGAAAGAGTTGAGGACTGCTTAAACTACATACGAGATCCACATGCCCGCTCCAACCTGAGGTCTATCAATGACCACCTGTCCTTCCAGATCTCAGATATAATCAGCAGGGCAAGACTCATGGTGGAGACTCACTTCATATGTGACACGCTTAGTTTGGATGTGCAGATACAGTGCTGGTCTGCAAAAGCTCACTATGTGGCCGAGGAGATCAGGAAGCAAGATGGGATTCACCAAGAGGCCAAAGAGCAGATCAGAGCAGGTCTACAGGGCAGAGCTCCTGAGGATATCACAGACTGGTCAGCTTCAGTCCCACCTAAAGTCAGAGAAGTGGAATTTCCTCTGGACACGGCAATGACTGTCTCTCAAAAAAGCAATATAGAAAATCCAGATGCTCCAGAGCTGAGTGTGAACATTGCTCCTGTAGTTAAACACGCCTCTGAAATTATGGAAAAAGATGTAAGTTAATCATAATCAACAAGATCTTACAGATCATGGATTTCTTTCTAACATATTATTCATGAAAATGTCTTTACAGGAGGGTTCACACAAAGAAGCTTCTTCACTCACATATACCTCGCTTTTCCTGAAGCAAGAAAGTGACAGTTGGGATCCAAAGGACAATCGAATTGTCCAGGTGACCAGAAAGATGGCCGACACAATCTTTTATATGACTCAGTACCTGAAGAAGAAAGGCCCAATACCGGTAACCGTCAAAAGAGTGCATTTTAATAACTAAAGCTGTGTCTTAATTTAGGAACAGCATCCTTCAAAGGTCCCAAGCTACAAAAGACCCAATATCCAGTTTGAAGGCTGCTCAGGTTGATCTGAAATAAGACAAACTGATGTTTAGAGGATTTCATGTCTGATTGTTGGCTTTTTCTGCCCTTTTCCTTTTGCATGGCTCCATCACCTTACAACCTAAACACCTGCACCTAAACTAGCTAAAATAACTAATCACACATTCATTTTTTAAGGAGGATCTTAAGTTTCAAGGCCTTACATTTTTTTGAATGTGAGCATCAAAACTATGCACTGCAAAAACTCAAACCTAAGGAAGTTTATTTGTCCAATTTCAAGTCTAAAAATCTAACTACATATACTGTAAGCCAAAATAGCTTGACATGTCCTGCTACACATCTTATTACAGTAAATAAAAACCTGAATTGTTTGTCATAAATTAAAATATCTGCCAATGAGACAAGACAAATTTCAATTTTATAATGTCTCGGAATTGCTTTCCTAAGTAGTTATTATACCCGAACTCAAGACCTTCAATGTCTAAAATTCTGCGTGTTTTATTGGCAGACATTTTCGGATAAATACAAGCAATCCAATGCCTTAATTTTGCTTTTTATTCTTTGTAATAAAACATCTATCTGGACTTGTCAAAAGAATATGACATTTCAGTAAGTATTATTTATATTTTTGACTGGAAATTAGACAAACACACTTGCTAAGATCTTAGTTTTTGCAGTGTGTGAAGACTCTTAGATTGAAGATTTTTTATTAGCTTTTCTATTGTTCGTTCTGTCAAATGAAGATAATTGTGTTGGCTTTAAAGTACCCAAGGGGTCCTAAACTTTGGTAATGCATTAGACTTGTTGCCAAATTTACATGGTATTTTGTTGGAATTGTCAATGAATTTCGGCAAAACTACTCAACAGCACCTACTGAAAATTTTTTCAGAGGGGTCATTTGACCTTAGTATCTTTAGCTTTTGAAGTCAAGTATATCCCTTTTATTTATTACTATTATTTTTTTTAGCTGTTTTAGAATCTGCTAGCTTACTTGAATTGCAAAGCATAAGTCCTAGATGTAGTGGGCACTGGATGGATCTTTCATTGGCCGAGGCAGAAAGATTAAGATCCCTCAATCCGTAACATACCACTAATGGGGATTTACATCCATTATCCAAAGGATGCATTCCCTGAATGGAGACACACCTTAGATCCTGATGTTTTGAGGAGCCTTAACCCATAATTACTCTTAATTTTCAGAATAAAGATGCATTTGTAACCGCAGCCAAGGATGTGATCTCAAACTGCCAGTCAGTGACTCAGTTTATTCGAGTTATTGCGAACCACTGTCTGGATAAACAGTGCACAGTCGAACTTTCCCTCATAGTCGAGCAGATTCTCACCATCACCAACCAGCTCAACATTCTGTCCAGGTCAGACTTTGATTATAAATTTCATACAGAAAATACTTGCAGACAAGTAAAAGTTAACAATATCATATGATTTGTTCCTTTTCCCTCACAGTGTGAATGCTGTAACACCAGGTTGCAAATCATCTGATGAGATCCTGGTGAAAAACGCACAAAATCTACTGCAGACCGTCCTTCGTGGAGTCCATGCTGCAGAGACAGCCTGCATTACAGTAAATGAAACACATAACACAAAAGATGTTTGTTATGTTATCTATGTGATTAATTTTAAGAAGTCAAACTTGCAGCTTCCTTTAAACTGACAGCTTTTTAATTTGAAAATCTGAATTATTTGGGACATTATTATCTATTTAATTTGTTTGGATCATCTATATTTTATCATTTTATCCAACTTTTAACATGCATGAAATATTTTATTATATTCTACTGGATTGTCTTTAAATAATGTTTATATGGTTTATGTTTCTCGATTACATTTGTGTTTTGTTTTTGCTTTCCTTCTTTCTTTAATTAAAAATTTCCAATGAATTTTTGCATTTTAATTCTGCGCCATGTTTTTTCTCACAACTGATTTTTCATAGTATTTCATCAGTTTAGTGTTCATTAATTCACATTGTTTTCATATATCTTGTGCATGTTTGGGAATTGGGGGGTGGTCTTTGGATGCTCTCTCTTTTTCTTGTCTACATAGAGTACCTTTTACAACTTCTTGGAAATAGTATGGAAATTCCGATGGATACATTTTTCATTTACTTTCTTATCCCAGGGTTTGAAGCAGCCTGAGCCAAACTCAGATGGCGCTGAGGCAACAGCTTTGTGTTTCCAGTGGAGGAGGAAGCTGGAGATCCATCGAGCCCAGCAAACGTCCAACCCAGACACAGATGACCTTGGTTTGAGAAAGACATCATCTCATCCTGTACCACCAAGTCTTGCTCCACCTGTAAATGTGACAAATACCACATTCATACATAAATAACAGTAGCAAATAGCAAAAACCTTCAACTGATGTATTTCATTCATATTGATCCAGAAGTAAAGATTCAAACCCACCGTAAGCCTCAACAGCAGAATATTATGACTGCCAAACTGAAAGACACTTTGACCCGCTGGGTGACCTGAAACATGAGGGGATACACCAAGTACTTTTTTATTTTTTTGTTTTTGTGTCTTGCCTCACTCCCAAGTCCATGACAAGATAGACACCATTATTTTGACTGTGCATGCAATAACAAGCAAGAGACGGCCAAAGCTCACCCACCACAGATTAGCTTAGCTTAAGAACTCAAAACAGTCCTGTGTGCTTGTTGTACTCTATTTTTTACCGCGTTATGTTTCGTTATCTTGTACAGTATCATCTTCTCCTAAAAAGAGGGTTTGTTTTGTTGACTTACTTCTGCGGTGGTTTGCGCTAGAGACGTGACGTTCGCAAATGAGTCGAGTCTTTTGAACAGATGTTTAAATTGAACAATGTGAACTGATTTGCAGTTTTGAGAGACTTGTTCGTTTGCAAGCCATTCTTCATTTGTATTTAATGGCTTGCAAACGAATAGCTCACTCACAACTGCAAATCGGTTCAAATGGTCCATTTAAAATAGGCCATTCCAAAGCCTCGAGTCATTCGCGAACATAACATTTCTAGCAAACCACCTCTGATGTGCTTGTAAGAAGGTCCGCAAAACAAAGCCTCTGTTTATGAGTAGAAGATAATACAATAATAGTAGAAAACAACATAAAATATCGTGATAAAAACACAAGTCACCCGTCTCTTTCTTTTTACTACAAGCACAGTTGAAAGAATGGTGTCTATCTGCTCGTCACTGACTGAGGAGAGGGCAAGACATGAAAAGAAAAAGAAGTTGGTGTATCCCTTCAATATAAAGCAAGGAATGCACATTTAACTTGATGAAATATTCTCACACAAATCTAATCTTTGTCTTTTTTATTTCTGATATCCATAACAAAATCACTGAAATGTGACGGGCATATGTGATGTTAAAATATCTTACAGTATCATAAACACCATACAGACGGGAAAAAATAAAATATTAGGCATTAAACACTCAAAAAGAGACTGTACAAGTGATACAAAATTAACATATTCACTGTGAATTTTGAGAACAATAAAAAAACAGACAGCTTACTTCAGTCAAACGGAAAAAGATACTCAACTGTTTAGTAATACAAACTCCCTAACACGACTCCAGCTTGACCCTGTTAGGGGAACTTTAACCAATACTAATGTATATACAGTCAAATCAAACAAAGGTCAACATGAAAATAGGCGTAAAGATCATATATGTATCATATATATTTGGAAGTAACCAACATACTCTTTCTCTTAATATTATACACTTTCCTGTTTCCATATTCTGCTAGAAACATGTAAGACACATTTTACTCGCCATTTACAAGCTTATTTACAGTGAGTGTTCTCCAGATGTCAATCTCAAACCACAAAACGTAACTTTACTCTTTTAACCATTTATTGCTGAATAAGCAATATAAAAAACAGATCAGTAACAAAAAGTAATTAACTCCACTCCAAACGGAAAAAAGTCCAGCAAGACACTTTTTAAAAATCAAACATGTTTTAAAATCAGGTTTCTTTTGTGTTTTAACAAAAAGAAACTGTGCAACCAATTCTGAGAGCTACCTTAAATGTAAACACGTGGCTGCTAGACAGTCAATCAATCTATCAGTAACACAGCACTGGGTTCAAAGGTTAACCGCAGACTTTAATAAGTGAGTGTGATAAAATTATAAGGTAGATGTTAAAGAGAACATCTTTTGACCTTTAGTGAAAAATCCCTTCTGAAAGTGAGCATAAAAACCTCAAAATATAAAAATGTCTTAAAATAACCAGGTACAAAATTACCAGGCGTTAATTCAGACCCTGAATTGGAGCATGGCTGACGTTACCATGTCGCCATATGTAAGACAGACTTATGGTGTGTTCTGTTTGATCACAGATGTCAGAATATTTCAGTCACAAATTTGATACGTCACTAGGAACACACTAACGTGACGCATCAGATGGACCATTTAAAATATTTCACCTCCCTCTGGGAAACCCCCATAGAAAGTGTTTGAAAACGGGCAGAAGCTTTCAAAAGCATATCTGACAGGTGATTGGACGATCATTCCATCAATCACATTCATTACAAGCCAATCAGATAATGTAGTAGGCGGCGCTACTACCAGGGTCTAAAGGACAGAACCTGAGCTACTGTGTAAAACAAACTCTCGAAAAAACATGTTGGTTGTTGAGCAAAAATATCCTTTCAACAGAGAAGTTTGTAGAGCTGATATTTGTTCTTCATTTAATAAAGAAATGTGGTCCAAGAAAACTGTCCTGCTCTGAAGGACTCTGATTGGGCCGTGCCGCTTTGTTCTACTCTTATTCATTGCAGGTTGGGGCTTGACAAGATGGACCTGCCTGATTACAGACACTTAATCAGGCAGATCCAGCTGCACTGCAAGGTTAAGAATGCCAAACTTGGTCAGAATTTCTACTCAGGAAATCGGATGATCTTTAGCTACCCGAGGTTGCCAGTTCGTAACTGGAACACGTTAGCAGGATGTGACGTAATTCAAAGTTCTGAGTTTCAAGGTAAACAGAGTGCACCATTAGGCCCCACCAGACTGATCTGTAATTAGTTTGAGGCAGCTTTTTGAACACAGCAGCAATTGCTGATTGGCCTCCAAAGCTCCCTCTAGTGACCAAACAGTTGACATCACTCTGGCCTTGTCCAACATTTACTCCAATCAATGGTTGCATCACAAATCTCTGATCTGAACTGGGCTTAAAGGGGTACAACTTTTTTTTGTCTTTTCATATCTTGCCTCAGTCCCGAGTCCATGACGAGCAGATAGACACCATTAGTTCTACTGTGCATGTAGTAACAAGGAAGAAACGACCAAAGCACGCCAACCGCTAGTAAGCTACTTAGCTTAGTCAATGGGAAGTGTTAGCTAAACTCTTCAGCAACTCTCAACCATCCTGTGTGCTTGTTGTGACTTGTTTATTTTTTTACCCCTTCATGTTACATCTTTTTTTACTTTTACTATCATCGTATTATCTTCTTCTACTCGTAAACAGAGGTTTTGTTTTGTTCAACTACTTCTGCGGTGGGTTGCGCTAGAGATATGACGTTCATGAACGAATCGGGTCTTTTGAACAGCTCTTTTAAGTAAACAATCAGAGCCAATTCGCAGTTGGGAGTGAGCCGTTCGCTTGCAAGCCATTCTTAAATGCAAGTTGCGTGCAAATTCAAATATGGCTCGCAAACAAAGAACGTCACAACAAGCACACAGGACCGTTTAGAGTTGCTGAGGAGTTTATCTGATGACTGTAGGTAGAGGCAGGCTAGCGCTAACCATTGACTCCCAGTGTTTGAGTTAAGCTAATTAGCGATGGGCAAACTCTGCCCGTCTCTTGCTTGTTACTGCATGCACAGTTGAAAGAATGGTGTTCATCTGCTTGGAGTGAGGCAAGACACAAAAAGAAAAAGAAATTTGGCATATTGCTTTAAGGGGTGTAATGCCTGAAGTGAACTGAAAGTTTGGTAAACAACACCGCTCCTTACTGAAGTCTATCTAAGCTATATTCTTCTGATCGTTTAAAAGAACACGAGAAAACACTATGATAAAAGACCTGAACAAACACATGTTCAAAACTCACAATTTAGCATTTATGTGATTATGTTAAAAGGTTTTATGCACACTGTGTCTGTGCACAAATATCTCAAATGTGTCGTGCATCACACATCATGTGATTCTATACAGGGTCATCTATATACAGAAATAAATATGTAATGTAAAGCAAAATATTCAGAGTGTTTACTGACAGAAAGGAGAAGCAGTGGGATCAAAAGTCTTGAACACATCTTTAAGAGTCCGATCATCTGCCTCCTCCTCTGGATCGCCCTGTTTTGGCTCCCCCTCCATGGCCTCCTCCTCTCCCTCTACTTCCTCCTCTACTTCCTCCTCCTCTTCCTCCTTCTTCTCCTCTTTCTCCTCCATCTCTTCCTGTGCTCCAGCAGAGCCTTGACCTCCTTGTTTGGCCTGCCTGGGGTCAGTGTACTGGGGTCGGATCAGCCCGGCCAGTGCTTGGATGGGGAGGTTATGAACCGCGGGAGGTTTGACAGGTGAAGCTGGAGGCAAAGGTGGAGAACTGGGAGGCTCATCTGAGGGAGCATCTGTGCTTTTGGAGTCTTCTGAAGAGTCATTGCGTTGTGGTGGAGAAAGTGACTGAGGTGGAGTATTGTCTTTCTTTTCTGGATGTTTGAGAATCCCCACTTTTTTAGGAGGCTCTGTTTGCTCCTTCTGCTGCTCGCTTTGAGTACGAGGATCATACAGACTGATGCCTCCAAGGATGGTGGTTGGACTCTCCAGCCCACCACCTGAGGATGCCAGACGAGGGGCGTATGGTGGCAGCTTCTCAGGCTCCGGCTTGGCTCGAGCAGCATTAGGAGAGGAGCTAGCATTAGCTCTTTGTAGCCTGGGGTCTACAACTCCTCCTCCTCCTCCAGTGCTTGTCTCTTTCTGCCCAAGCAGCTTTGAATCAAGACTCCCTGTTCGCTTGAGCCTGGGGTCCAAGTTCTTCTGCTGACGTGGATCTACAGGTCTATCAGTGGGGGATCTGGTCTCGAGGGACCCAGAGGATAACCGACTCATACGTTCCTTTAAACGTGCAGCAGCTAGTCTGGGATCAGATGGCGGTGGGCTGGTAACAGGTGGGTGATCGGGAAAGCTTGTTCGGTTCATTTGAGCATTGGCGATCAGAGGAGGAAGAGGAAGGTTGATGGAGTGTTCCTGTTTGGGCACTAAAGAGGGGATGAGATCTTCAGGAGCCCACACCACCGTCTGAGCAAAGGCTGGCCGCTGAAGCAGAATGTCCACCTTAATGTGGCTGAACTGTTTTAACTGGCATCGAGGGTCCCGCAGCACCACACCAGGGTAAGGGTCAAGAGGGATGAGAACTGCTTTGTCTCTGAGCTCCCTCTCCCCCTCCTCATCCTCGTCTCCTGTGGGGGGCTTCTGAGGAAGCGGCTGACGGTATGAGCTTGGCTCCATCGGTCTCATCTTCCTGGGGTCTCTGGTTAACCTAGGGTCTACAGCTCCATCTGGTTCCTTTTTCACATCTGGTGGTCTCTGTCGAGGGTCCATCTTTACCCTGGGGTCACTAGGAGGGCCCCTTTCTTTCACAAGACGAGGATCTCCCAGTGAGGCCTGGAGGGGCTTAGATTGAGACTGATGCATCTCACTCTGCTTCTTCAGAGTTTTAAGGATGGAGGAAACGCAGTTCCCATCTTCATCATCACTGGAGTACCAGTTTGTTGTTTCATCTGAAAAGAGACATGGAATTGTGGGTTAATGTTATTCTGAGGTTGTGGGAAACTGTCCATACATGTTACATGTAGTTTTTTCAATCTATAGATAGAGTCTGTGCTCTAGTGCAGTGGTCTCCAACATTTTCATACCACAGCCTATAAGACAACATAGTTGCAAACCGGCCTTCATTGGGAGGCAATGACAATGATGACAGAAAATCACACATGCTGTGCATAGGCATTGGCTTGCTCTAAACAAAGTCTCCAATAAAGAGAGATTCGTGGGGATTCAATGTTTTTATCAGCTGTTTAACTTGAGAAATTCACTTAGCTTAAAGTCACCTGTTGACACATGAAGGAAATTGCTGTAAAACTGGCTCTCAGGATGCTAATGCAAGCCATGTTTAAGAAATGCCAGAAGTAATTGCTGCCGTTTGTCCATTTGTTTGCTTGTTTATTTGTAAGTCTGTCTGTGAGCAAGATAACACAATAAGTACTTAATGGATTTGGATGAAATTTTGCAGGAATGTTGGTCATTGCACAAGAAGACGTAATTCTATTTTTGGGGATGATCTGGATACAGATGTGGACCCTGGAATTTTTCTAAGGTTCAATAATATAGCGTAAAAGTGCAGTTTTTAACAATTTTAAAAACCTCCCACCCTCCCCACAGAGCGCCACAGGAAGTCATTCCTGCCCGTGGCCATCAGACTTCATAACTCCTCCCTATAATATCACTGCTTCATCAGGTCCTGGAGAATAAACGGTTTTTCACTGTTTTCTCCTCTGATATTTGTTAAGTTAAAAAGCAAATGTAATATCCAGTACAATATCCTTACTGCCAAACTTTGCCTTCTGCCTTCTTTGCCTTTCTTTGCCTTGGTCTACTGTCAAACAGTGCTGTCATATAATCAAATTGTAAATATTGCTAATGTTTACATTGTAATTGTCTTTTGTTCATTGTCTCACTTTATTTATTCTCATTATTTTCCTTCATTAAGAGGCTGATATTGATAAAAGGTTCTGCATGTTGAAATCTACTTACTTATTTTTTTAACTTAATTTTTTATGCTCTTATCTATTTTAATGTCTTTATTTGATATTCATGCTGCTTTGCTGCGTATAAGAGCAACTGAAACAACCAAATTTTGCCTTGGGGATTAATAAAGCATTTCTGATTATGATTCTAATTTTTGTGAATAACTCCAAAAGTTTTCAAGGGCTGAGATCGGATGAACCCTAACATTTGTGGTAAATCTGTATGGAGCATTGGCCTCAGCGTGATTTCTCCTTTAATTTTTAGGAGGAACTATTCAAATGTAATCAGCCAGAAGTCCTTTACCCAAACTCTGAAGGCCTGCTCCCTGCAGCTGAGCCCTTACCTCTGTTTGGATTATCACCCTGGCCCTCTGCTCTCAGTGTTTCAGTCTCCTGTTGGGTCTCTTGTTGTTGCTGCTGCTGTTGTGTTAGGTGTAGAAAGATGGCTTTCTGCACTGCTGGTGGTAAAGACTGCAGCTGAGCCTCTGCACCCATCTGCTGCTGGAGGGTCTGAATGAAGGTCATCGCTGGGTCTAAGCGTTGAAAAGTGAAACATTTTTTTTCATTCCAAAAACAGTTTGGACATAAAACTTGCCATAATAAACTACAACTATATTAATATACTACTGACCAGCTTGTTGGCTCATAGCCTGGTTTTGGAGGAAGCTGCTGAGGATGTCCACTGGGTTTTGTCCCATCGATGGAAAAGGGAAAAGACTTTGAAGCATCTGCAGTTCTGGAGGAGGGAACGGAGGCCTCTGCATGTTTGGTCTGAAGGGTGGAGGCTGACCTGGGGGAATTGGTGGCTGCATTTGAAAGCCGTGTTGTGGATGCTGTCCTGGAGGGCTCTGAGGCATCGGTGGTCCCCCAGGGTGACCCATCGAACCAGGGGATCCAGGAGGAGGAACAGAAGGAGCAAAAGAGCCCGTGGCTGCATTCTGTGCTTCTTCTGTGCTTCCGCTGAACTCATCCGTCCCTTCTTCTTGACTCTGGTAGTTGGATCCACTGAAAGGAGAAATACTCGGTTAGCCTGAAAATAAGATCCAAACATTAATTAAAAACAAATAGATACAGATTTCTGGTTACCTCAGAGCGATTTTGTGTGCCAAGTCTACAGTCGGTTGAACCTTTATTTCAAACAGAGAGGGGATCTTCTTCCCTGCTTGACCAGAGGCTCCATCTGTAGGACTGCTCTGACCAGGGGTCGGCAGCAAACCCACCCCAGGAGGGGGCTTTGGTAGAGGGGCAATACCCTGTTTTCTTAGATCCTCCAGCTCCAACTCATCCTCACGGGCATTCTCCTCCTCAGTGTTGATTATCTTATTAATGAGACAGAGAACACTATCAGTACAACTGTTTAACTACAATATCATCTACTTGTAATGGAGAAGCTCCTTTTGTTCTTACCTTTTCAAGCAACTCTTTGGTCACATCATTCAGCTCCTCATGAGAGAACTTGCAGTTGTCGCCTTGATAACATTTAGCCCCGGTATGAAAGAACTTGCACGGGTATTCATGTGCAGATGAAGGTTAAGCAAAAATACCAGTTTAAAGGTAAAGTATTTTTCTATTACAAATGAAATTACACATATGTAACTGTCTTCACTGTTAAAGGATATTGTGCATGTAAATGCAGTGATCTCCTTTGCTGCAGTATCCTTGGAGGTAAAATTTACACAGCTCCTTTTTCTTATCTGGGGTGACAAGTTCATGTTCAAACTTGCACTGCTCCCCCTGTAAAGAAAAAAATATATCTATTGTTAGGAAAGAAATTTGACTATTAGTCTAAAGCAGGGTAGATACAGTACATAAAGATTATCGGGCTGGTTTTGTCCTGACTTTCCCCCTTCCCAACCAAAGACAGCAAATGCCGGATTATCTTATGTTTTATAAGAATATCCTGTGGTAGGTTGCTCTGTGTGTGGCCAGGAAGTGTGTTGCAGTGTCATGGAAATCTGATTCCCCCCTTTTTATTGAAAGGTGGTCTTTTGAGATGAATAGTTGCATCCCCTTGGAAAAAATAACATATTGTCTCAGAAATTGATACAACACGTTTTTGAAAATTTGGCAGCCATATTTAGACCATATCGGTACATCTCTTACTCCAAGTACTTAATATAGTTGTTTGTATTACTTTACACACTGACTGTAGTCTCTTTTTTTTGTGTGTGTGTGTGTGTGTGTGTGTGTGTGTGTGTGTGTGTGTGGGGGGGGGGGGGGGGCTTTTTGTTAAGGTAAGGAAGTCTACCCTTTACGCCTTACCTCATGTTATGTCCATATACTGTTGGTATTTTGATATGTCTGTATATAATGCAAAACCGAAAATAAAATAATCCAAAAAAAAAGAATATCCTGTGGTCTGAGGTGTGTTAAGAGTGAATTTTTCCCAATAATCGTCTCCGAAACAGGCTGGGCCGGACAATCGCCAATATTAAACAAAATGTAGCCAATCAAGAAGCAACATGACTGAGGAACAAGGAAGCAGGCATAAATAAAAACAAACATGGCTGACCTGAAACATAAAGTTCAGTGGACCTCAGAAATGGAGGACCAGCTCACATGTTCATGCTGTCTCCAGGATTTTTTCCACAGTCTTTTGTTTGTTTTTTAGTTTGGGATTTTTCAGTCAAAAGTAATTCCAAGACCACCATCATTCCCTCTTCTTGTATGTCCTCTTCCATGTTGCGTGTTGTGTTTTCCAGTTGTTGCTATGTTTCTCTTCTTTGTTTTTGTTTGATCACTCAAGATTTCTGGCTTGGAGGACTTGATTCTAGATCGGTGGTGGGACAGAATCATTACATGTGTGGTGTGCTGTCTTGAGATTACTGGAGCACACCACACACGGTACGGTCAAAACTATTCAATGTCTGATTTTTTTATCTTTACATGTGGGGTCTCTTCAGATTTAGAAAATCCTTACGTGTGTACTCCGATTAAGCTAATTTTCACACCTAGAGTGATTAGTAGGGATGTTCTGATACAAGTGGACGTTCCCTGTTTGGCACAGTTCATTTGAATATATGTTAACACAGCAATCGATCCCTGTTTCAGAACAAACAACCTTGTCGAGCTCGCCTAAGAGCGGTGGTCTCAGCTTGCTTCCAATTGACCCCTGTAGCGGTTCATTTGCAGTGAGGACTCAATTTATCGCAGCAACTGGCACGAAAAGGGTGACGAGTTCACTCATCACACTGCTGTAGAAGCATAAGCAGTAGCAGTAATAATTGCATAACAGCAACCAGTTTTGAATCCCATAAAGTCGCTTTCTGTGCACAGGCATAACAAACCATTAACGTAGCAACAAGTTGAAATCACTTGCTGTCTCTACCGCAGACCATCCCATAACTCAGCATCAGCGGATGCAAAAACTTTCTTTGACTTCCAGGATTAAGTCCAGCTCATTCAAGTAGGAGAATTTATCCTTCTTAAAACTGCCCTATACTTTTCCACATCACTGACAGTCTCTACAGACACTTCTACAGGTGTTATCATGTAATAAGTCACCATGCTATCTGGTGTCCTCTGTGGTCCTTTGTAGACACAGGTATGTGTTAAATGCCCCCTTCTTTGTGCACTGAGCTTGTTTACATTTGCATTGTTAGGTGTGTAAAGCATTAATGGATTTGTTGTTCTGTATGATCATCCATAAGACATTTGACCTCCTCTATTAAACAACTCGTTCTGTTTTCTTAATCAGCTAACTTCCCTCCCATAATGCAGAACATGACTCAAAGTCAAAGCAGTGCTGGTTGTGATACAATGATATAAACCATCCCTGCATTTTTGTGTGATCTGGACCACTTTAAGATACTGCTGTGTGACATGAAACCGTCCAAAGGAAATATGCAAGAATTTTCTTTTCCAACTAATCAGAAGCAAGCAGCCAAGCAGTAGGTGTGAAAACTACCAAAAATAATCTGCCAATCTTTTAACCTGACATTTCCTGATGCAGTTTGTTCCTCCAAGTAATAAAGTCTGAGTCAGTCATAGATCTGTGACGGTGTCAATATTACAGAAAGCTGTATATTTTTTAACTCAGTATGAAAGTCACATTTGTTTGACTCTTTACCTTGATGCATCGTCCCTCCAGGAAATACTTGCAGATGTATCTACCGTTGTGTTCAACTGTGTGCTGGCTGATGAACTCCTTGCTCATGATTGGACGCTTTTTCTGATACCCAGAAGAATTTTTCCCTTCCTGTAAAACAAAGTAAAAAAGAAATGTTTTCATTTTTCATACAAGAAAAATAGGAGCTGATTGTAAACGATGTCAAACAATGGCAAAATGTTTATTAAATCTGCTTCTATTAAAGTATAACTATATATTTTTTTAAACAATTTAAAGGGTAACACATTTTTGTTTTGTATTAAATGTAGTGTCATGTGCCATGTGTTTGGCATTGTTGACAGTAAAAACCTATGCAGGCCTCACTTTTTCAAACGTGGGAATCCACAGTAATAAGGGAATTGATAAAGAATCTGGTCAATAAGAGGAATCAATAATGACACTGGTGTCAATAAAATCTTATCAATTCCCATTCTTAGTTTGGGAGTTTGTCTGCAATTTTTTGGTGAAAAAAAGCCCTGTATTCGGTGTTTACAACTTCTATTTTTATTGCTGTAGAAAAAATAGGTTTATTATTATTTTCTTTTTTTACTTATATCCTATCAAAGTTAATAATAGGGATGCACAATATTGGATTTTTGCAGATATATCGATATTTCGGAGCTCATAATTTCCTGCCCCAATTTTTTTTTTTTTTTTTATCAAGAGCACAAAGCCTTTATTTTATGAAAATTGACTTGTTGCTTTCAATGCGACCATCTATTTGTGTAAGAAACAGGCGTAAAACAGGAAAAACATTTCCCTCTTGAAAAAAATGAAACTTTAAATGCACCCACACAGTGTTGATAAGGTGAAGCAGTATGGTATATCTGTGTATTTTTTCGCTTATACAATGCATAGGATATGCTGTATATGACAGATATATTAGCTGTAAATATCAGCAAAAATCTGAATGCCAGACAATTTGGTTATTTGACATTTTAGGCCATTAACTGCTGATACTGATATTGTACGGATAACATTGTGCATGATTGATGTGTGATGTTTAGAATTCTAATATATGACAATAAGATGTGACAACCAATTGTTTTTTTTAGAGTATAAAATAGCAGGTTATATGTCTTGAATCACCATTCAGCTAAAAAAAGAGCAAGATACTGAAATACTGAACATCTGGCTGAATTTTCTGTTCAGACTTACCGGTGGAAGGTCGTCCATGCTCTGGTCTCCTCCTCCTCGACCCCGGCCTCGTCCTCCCCACGGTTTCCCCTTCAGTTTCTTGTTCTTGTTGAGCATCCCGCGTCCTCTTCCGGGTCCACCCCCTCTGCCGCGCCCCCTCTGCCCATCTGAAAATGTAATCCCTTACGTTCTTACTATGGTTTATCACCTATAATCATACACAAAAATACCTACATAAATTTCTTAATCAAGTATCACATATCTCTTACATTGCTGTTTCATCCCCCTCATGCTTCCTCTCCTTCCGTCTCTCCCATGGCGTCCCTTTCCCTGGCTCTGGGAATCTTTGGATGATTGATACTCAGACATATCATCGTCATAATCATCCTCCTCTTCATCATAGTCGTACTTGTCATCACTGTAGTCGCTGTATTTGTCATAATCACTGCTCTTGTGGGGCGGAGACTTGCTATGGCCTCTCTTTGAATCCCGTCCATGCTAGCAGAGCAAAAGTGATAAGAGAATAATTATAACAAAACCTCTTTGGTGATAATTAAACATGTAGCATTAAAATAAAGCTGCACTCACCTGGGAGGTCTGATTGTCAGACTCACGGTTCAGTCCTTGGCCTTTCCTGTTCTTGGGCCTTTCTGGTCGGTCATAGTCGGAGTCGTAGCTGTCAGAGCTTGAGCTGCTGGAGGAGGAGGAGCGGTGCTGAGGAGAAGGCAGATAAAGTCAATTTTGAGTCTATGAGTCTATGATCTTGTCTTCAGTTACTCTGTTGTAACAGAAGTAATGTAAATAAGTATGAAATCTTACTCTCTGTCTGTCACGCCTCCTCCTTTTGGACCTCCTCTTCTCTCTGGTCTTTTTGTATCTTTTCCTCGAGTGCCTGTGAGACTTTTCCTCTTTCTCTTTAGTCTTCTCTTTTTCTTTTTCCTTGTCCTTCTCTTTGTCTTCATTCACCTCCGGGGCCTCCTTGGTTTCCTCTTCAATCTCAATCCCTTCATCGTCTATTTCTCCATCTTCTAGCTCACCATCCTCCCTAAAACACAGTCAGTGGAGTGAGTATTACTGTGAGAAGTTTGCAAAGTCTGTTAACAGGGTTCATACTCCCCGTTTAAAAATCAAATACAGAACTGAAAGGCTGTTTAAATCTGCAACAATCAATCAATAATGAAGACTATTTCGTTTTACAGAACTAACAGCAATCAACACTAATGTGGTATAAACCTTTTTGTTTGTATTGTGTGTTTAAATGCTAATCTGGTTATGTGATTATGGTAATTTACTAAAATGTAACAAGCTAGACTGCTAAAACTTAACTTAATCAAATATAAGACTGTCCTGCTCTCTTAAAAGGGCAAAAGAGGTGCAAACACCACACGTGGATCAGGGCTTTCCACAAGCACCTGCTGCCAGCCCAAATTACCCCAATACTAGTCTCTCCTTTACAGCTGACAGTTTTTTCCTCGATAACATACATGTTTCATAGGCACAGTTGTATAAATATTGTAAAAATGCTATTTTATGATAACACTAGGCTGACAGAACACAACAAGTTAGAGACATTTTAGAATTAAGACATTTATTTTCCTATTAGTCTTTTTTCCAAGTATATTCTCCCCTCTCAGAGTTTAGATGTTTATATTTTCATCCAGTTTGCAATAAAATATGTATGACAAAAGCATAAATAATTCAATGGCTTTTATAATTCATGTTTGTAAATAAGGTTTAAAAGGTGTTTAAACTAGCGTTTAAAAAGACAATTTCCAAATAAATGATCAAAAATCAATTTCTCCATGACTGAAAACAAAAACATAAACAGATCCCCTGTGCTGACCCTGTACCAGCATTTCGCCTCAATTTTGACCAGAGAAAATGGAAAGCCTAAGTTAGCACTTCTGAGGTTTTATCTATCAAGCATGTCTACAAAAGCAAATTATTCAACTATAGCAGCTGTCTTGCATAAGAGAGACTGTTCCACCCATGGCTGGATACTTTCTCCCAATGACTGACTACCTCATCTGTTATTGGAAAGCCCTGAGGGATGGACACAGAGAACTTGAAGTACTTCATCTACAAGCAACACATTTCGCCAAAGTCTATTTTTTTCTTCCTGGTGTTTTCTAAAATACTATAATATAGTTCAAAGTAGATTTTCTTTAGATTCAGGACCTCTCACAGGTGGGTAAATGTTTCTTAAGACTGTTTTGGCCTTAAATTTTGAAAATCAAATTTAAGACATTTTAAGATTTTATGAAGGATCTGTAGTTAAAGAATGTCTTTTCCCTCTATTGAAAGAGAAATATATGACGTCAGACATCTTACAATCTAGCTTTTATTTTAAGTTTAATACAATTTTCCTTTAATCCAAAGTAATGATTAAAATTTGTATGCCATTCTTCATTTTCTCCACACATACAAAACCAATTTATACATCAGGCTTAGAAAAACGTTCAATCATTAAAAGGGGAGGATATAAAGATGTTGTTTTGATTGCTATACTGAGCCCCAAATATGCATGTAAATGGCAAAGGTCCTCTGTTGTTGTGATGCCAATTTTCTTATTCATGGGTTCCAAAAAGGCATCATGACATTGAATCAATGTACTGATTGTTCACTGTAGATATTATGATAAAAGGCCTGAGAGTTTGTGTTCAGACTTTGAAGATTCTTCAAGGACAGAAAATCTGTTAAATCTCCAAAGTATGTAAGTAACAGTACAAATGTTTACCAGCCATGATCAGTTAGTATTTATAGATGTTTGTTTCTGAAATATTACCAACATGATTTTTTTAAATGATTTTTAAGGAGTTCAGGATTGATAAATGGCAAAGTGCTTCATGGCATGATCTCTCAAGCCTGACCTGATCATATTTTGCCTTTAACTCTTGTTCAACATTATTTGGATAGCTGCTGGAGTATGTTCACAATTACTAATCTTTATAAAACCTTCTAGTTGTCATTTACTTAGTACTCCGACAACGCTGTATTACCTCTTCATCTGTGATGCTCTGTCAGAGATCTTACCCCTTTAAGGCTCCCTTCCCCATGGGCTCAGTCCACTCTCATCGGTTAACTGATCTACTCTGCAATAAATCTAGTCTCTGCTCTGTACTGGCCTGCCACTCCAAGTCAAAGAGCTTAAAGTGATACGCCAACTTTATTTTCCATGTCTTGCCTCACTCCCAAGTCCATGACAAGCAGATAGAAACCATTATTTCAACTGTGCGTGCAGTAACAAGGACGAGACCGGCACTACCAAGGAGGTGAAATTTTCAGTGTTTTTCTGTTTGTCTGTTAGCAAGATAACTTGAAAAGTTGGGAGCAGATTTTGATTAAAATTTCAGACACCGTTGGTCATGGCACAAAGAGGAAATGATAAGATTTTAGTGGGGATCTGAGTCTAGATGCAGATCTGAGATTTTTTAAAGGGTTTGTCAACATTGCAGGATGGGTCAAACAGTATCAGAAATGACTTGGCTGAGGGTTGTGCTCTCAGAGCTTTTCCAGTTCAAAACTGAAATAAAAATATAATTTTAAAATTGGACTCATGTTCAAAGACCAAGTTAATATTGGCTCTCACATAAAACAAGGAAAATAATGTATATCACCATTATATATTATTTCATACAGATTTAAGTGTATCAAAAACAAAGGGGCATAAAACACAATGAAATGGAGAACTTCCACACACTGATTAGGCTGTTTTACCACACAGTGGCTTTAGTGAGGATTGATCAAATAACTGATGGAAAACAAACTATAGCAATTTTTTGCATAACTCATTCATGAATTTTAGGACATTTTCAGCAAAACACATCAAATTTTTAATGCTTATGACTTCTCAAACTAAATGATATACATATACTTTCTCTTTTGATTAAGAATGGGAGCTGAACAATTTTTTACTAGATAAGCAATTAAAAGGGATCCCTTCAGAAAATAAAAAGACATGCACCATGACTGAGGGATCATCAGGATGCACGATATTTGATTTTTGCCAATCTCCAATATGCTAATAATTCTGAGCTCATTATTACTGATACTGATATTTTTTTGTCAAGAGCACAAAGTCTTTATGAAAAATGGTGTGTTGCTTTCAATATTAATATTATGATAATACAATTACAATATTTTGTATTTGTGTAAGGAGCAGATGTAAAACAATAAAAGCAACATTTAGGTATTGAAAAAATGAAACACTTGATCTTTAAATGTAACCATGCAGTGATGATAAGGTGAGGCATTATGGTACATTTGTGATATCACAGTCGATATATGGGATATATGTATACAGTCGATGTGAATGGCTGATATAACGTCAAAGCCAATACTGATCTTTTAACTTTTAGGCTGATGACAACACTAGTATCATACCAATAATACTGTGTATCCCTGACATGGATTTCCAAAGACTTAATCAGGATAACCATAGTCAAAGTCCTCACAGTAACCTCTGTCTCAGAAACTAGACTTCATCAGACTTTTTACAGCCTCCACAGCCACAAAGAAATCTTGCCAAAATGCACACTGAAACTTGAAAAAAAAAACTTATTAACTGGTTTCTCATTAAAGATAAATTAGCAAAGGCAAATTCTCAAACCACAGCAACAACACTGGAAGGTGCAACAGAACCAGAATCTTCCTACTAACACTCAAAGCCCCACTTCAAGTCCATGTTGGGTCTCATCATAACCTTTTAAAGACATCACACTGATATTTCCATCTAAGGCCATATTCACACTGCAAGCCTCTGATTTTTGTTTGCATACTATTTGTTGTGTTTACTCTATTGGCATTACTTTTTGAAACAAGGCCTGTGTCTGAGGTCAAAATCCGATCTGAGGAGAAAAGACAAAAACAAATAATTTTCAGTTCACTATGAGCTGCAGAGTGAAGGCAGTCAAAGAGGAGACAAATGTCCAGTGTGAAGACTGGAGGGTGCAAAGCAGCAACATACAGCACATGCCTACCAGCCGGAAAAATTAATCAGTCATTTCTCCAACGAAACTTTTCAATAGTCGTCTCCTTGTATGCTTGTATGTAGGCTCCAAAATCTGCTCAAATTGGGGCTGGGAAATATGACCTAATAACAAAATCCCCCTTTTATGTTTATGCAAAATTCAGTTTACAATTTTAATCATTTTTTCCCTCCCAAAGAGAAAAAAAATATTCAAAACAGAAACTACACAGAGCAAGTTTTGCCTTAATTTTATCAATAAATCTCCAACCAGAATTTCCCTTTTCCAGATAAAGAGCATGCCGTAATTTTGTTTCAAATGCTCATTATATAAATTGGATGTTGGCAGGCTTGTCTTCATGACCACATGACCAATGAAAGCTGCAGTTTTTACCCAATATATTAACATGGGACTCTTTATCAAAATTTAATCTAATTACAAAAAAACAAATACAAGCCTAAAAATGCACTTGAGCAAAAAAAATGTCAGGGCCTACCATTTTGAAAAGTGTCAATTTTCAGAATGCATATTTTTAAATATTGCCACACCTTACAAGGGCAGTAAGAGTCAAGGGATAAAATATCTATTTTATTTTTAAATCTTCTGCAAAAAAGTAATAGGAATAATGAATTTAATTAACATATCGCCCACCTCTTTATGTGACTGAAACTTATTTAAAATCAATTTCCAGCCCAAAAATATGCTTGTGCAAAAAAAAAAAAAAAAAAAAAATGGCAAGGCTTACCATTTTGAAAACAGTGTCAATTTTCACCATCCAGATTTTTAAACATTGCAATGACTTACAAGTGGAGTAAGAGTCAAGGAAAAAAAATCTCAATTCAAATTTTTAAATCCTCCACAAAAGTAGTAATAGAAATCAACTGATTTACTTATTCTATCACCCAGCTCTTGTTAATATTTAAACTAATTTATAAAACAAATACAAGCCTAAAAAATTTGCTTGCTACAAGAAGAGTAAGTGTAAGTCAAGGGAAAAATCTTGATTTTCTATTTTAATCTTCTGCAAAAAAAGATTCTAATTAATCTATTTACCAATATATCATTCAGCCCTAGTTAAATTCCTTGGTTCTACACATGCACACTCTTGACCCTCTTTGTTCAAAAGCTCTGAGGGCCCTGCTAAGAAAGGGGCCATTCACAAGGACAGCAGCATGGCCTAAAAACCAGCACATCCACAGAATGCCAACCCTGCACGGACCTGCAGTCCCGCCATAAGCCCGCTAGATGGGAGCACCGAGTCAGGATGGGCGTGGCAATTGCATCATAGTCATTTGCATAGTCTCCTGCAGATGGCAACAATGAAGCAATGTATCCAGCCCTGTACTACTGCAAACACAAACGACGAGGTCCTTAAACCTTGCATGAAAATGATCATGAATGATCGACGGAATGATGGGAAACGGAAGCACTTTGGACAGCGTAATCAACTGCACCAACGAGCATGCAAAGATTTCTAAAAGGGGAAAATCGTGGACTCTTATATCCCCTGCAACTGATGATATCAAATAAAGAGAGAACATTAACACAAGCATGTAGATCCACAGCACTGAAACGCACAGATGAGCGTATTAAGAATTGCATAAGAATGTTACTCGACCTTTCATCCCCTGCAAGCTCAGAGTCTGTCATGTTTTTGTCAAGAACAGGGGCTGGGGGACTGGAAACAAGGCTCACAGAAGCCATTGGATCTGCCTCCCCTCTCTCCGGTACAAGAGTGAATTAACACAGTCACTCGAGGAGACGTTGTGTTGTGAGAGATGCTGGAAGATTTCAGACTGGAAAAGACTCACGGTGTTACATGTCTCGACTGAGACAGTAAACAGACAATCTCCTCTTTCATATCAATGACGTTTTAACTCTGTGACCGCAGCTTGATACCCCGCTTTGCTATTGTCCCGTCGGTTGACAGCTGCCATGGTGAAATAGAGGAGACGGAGGGTGAAACAGACAGAAATGTAACCATGTTCGTTGATTTCAGCATCTTCATAGGTTTTCTCAACAGGGACTTCATCTCAAAATGGCTTCTGAGGTCTGCAGCAGCACATTCCTAAATCATGTATTCCTCCGCGTATATATACCCCCATCGGATCTATCTAACAGGATGGAGCAAATACTCTTCAGTTATTGGTCATTCTGAGCACGAGCACAGAGCGCGGAAATTTTCATTGGTTGAAAGAAACGTCAGTCATTCTCCACATCTGCAAGAACAAAGTGTATTCGACGTTCACTTTAGTCCTCTGTAAACGCTAATAAATAATGACACGTGTATAACACAACTGTTATGACTTTATTTACTTTATGTCGAGCTCAAATGCGCTGGAGTTGGCTTATTTTCGGCTTTTTAATCAAAGAGTTTATTTCCGTGTTTTACACGTTCGGAGGCTCACGCGCGCGTATTGCGCACGACAGTTGGAGAGCTTGTATTAAAGCGCGTGTGCAGTCTTTGCTGTGGCCACAAGATGTAGCTCCGGTTCTTTGGCACAAATCATCATCGATCAATGTGATCGATTAAAATTAAACAATAAACACGATCGGCGTCCAGAGAGGTATCAGTAACTAGATGAACATTGACTAAAGAGAGTTATTGTGATTTTTAGCCCAGAAAGCAAACTGTAATCGTTTTCTTCTTGGAAACGGTTGCTATCTTGGCAGTCTGAACTGTGTTTTCAATCCAGTAAAACTTTTATTAGTCAATTTTTGCATCTATAAAGTACACTAAATATGTATATATTTTAAGAAAACGCGTATATAGCTCAACAGCTTTACAACATGTAGCTTTTACACATTTTGGGGTTTCACTTGTCCGAAGATTAAATATAGACCTATAACCCAAAGTAGATGATATTTGGTTGCTTTTAAAACTATTTGATAATGTAGAGCAATGGTTCTCAAATGATGTGGCAGGGTACGCTGTTGTCCCTTTGGGCAAGTCCAGGGATGCCTTCAGGTTTTTGTACAACTATTTTTTTAAGATTTAGAATTTAAGTGTGTTTTTAAAAATCTAACACAGTTAATTAATAAGTCAAAAAATAAAATGACTCAGGGGAAAAAATGCAATTGAAATTAACACCATAGTCACTTGATTACATCAGAAAAGTAGATGTTGAATTACTAAAATAAATATATTAATATTCGAAGATCGTAGTCTGGGGTCACTTCTTACCCAACAAATTTTAGTCCCCGGCTTTATTCAGTCACTCAAAAAAGCAAAATATGTTCCTGATGACATCAACAAGATCTATGAACTTCTCTTGGCATCCAAATAACAACCAATATTAACACCTACAACATACTCATATGATACAATCAGTGATGATCAATCCAATAGATGATCTGAACCTTGATATAAAATTAAGTAGCCTAATTTAAAAAAGGAAAAAAAAGAGATAGATAAATAAAAGGAGGTAGTTATGGAATGACACCAAATTTGTACAAATGAAAAGGATTTTATTAAACAAACGTCAATGATTATGCAAGAATCAGAATTGTTGTGAAAGGAAGAGTAACACAAAAATATAATTCTTCCCTTCACAACAATTATGATTATTCCATAATAACTGAAGTTTTTGTTTTACAACATAATTTCCTCTTTATAAATAAATCAATGTACACAATTAACTGGTGGAATAAATATATTAAAGGCTTAAATGTGTGTCATTAAATTGATTTATTTAGCTAAGCAACGTTCTGAATAAATTCTCCATAATATTTTTAGAGAAATAGCCTACAGTTGATAGTAAAATTAATAGGTGTTAGTAGATGAAAATAAACAAGTGGTAAAGTTGTCAGAGGCAAATTGAAGGAGTATTTTTCATGATTATGGATATGGAGAGCCTTGAGATTTTAGCGTGATCTTAAGGTGCCTTGAGGAAAAATGTTAGAAAACCACTGATGTTGAGTTTGGGTTAAACTGAGAGACTTATTGAACATGAAAACGTGGATTTGTTCAGACAAGACACAGTCTGCTGAGTTTTATAGATCATTATTTCCCTCCTTTGTGACGTTCAAACTAAAGTAGGCTAATAACGTTTATGTTGCACTCACGCCATTTTCCAGAACTGTGTGAAACTTTCTTTCTCAGCCACGAAGAGATGAAGAGGGAAAAAAAACGTATCAATGTTTGGGAGTTTCTCGGTGGGAGGGATTTTTGCTGCATGAAACTTTGGTGGCGTGCAGAGCTCAGAGGCTGAACCTCTGCAGAGCACAGAAGGAGCAGGGAGAGCATCTCAACTGAGGGACACCTGATGAGCATCCTCCTAACTTCAGGACGGATCTGCAGCTAAATAACTGTTTCTTTCGGATTTAACTGAACTGCATTGTAAAGATAAACTTTCTGACGATCGGAGGACATCATCAGAGAACAGAGTGACCTGGACTTTAGGAGATGGCTCTGTCTTTTCGTCGCAGGTGTTTGCTTTTGTTGTGTTTGACAGCCATCCAGAGTGGCCATGCTGCCGTCCAGGTAAGTGCATTTACCTTTACACAAGTTCATTCACCATTAACCTGCAAAAGAAGACAGAATACTGTGGTGATCCCACCATGAAAATCTTCATATTGATTTTGCTGTATTCCTAAACTTAAGAAAAAAAAAACACAGAGGTAATAAAAAGGTCATGCATGATCTAATTGTTCCCAAATCTACCTCAAAATAACCACACCCAGTATCCCTAAGGGTGTTCCCAGTTTCATGCATACATAAACATGCACCTACATGCACATGTATAACGAAATGGTGAATGAAATAATTAAATCAAATGTTGTAATATGAAATAAATATTTTCACACCATCTGGTTCTGTATGTGCCCAGATAATGAAAAACATTGCAGTATTAAGCACCTGAATTCCTGATAAAATTCATGTTGACACATAAAAGTAATCATAGTTGACAGGCTGAAAGGGTTGGTCCAGCTTTTTGACATCAATATGTTTAGGCTATTCAATAAAGCAAGTATCATTATTATTTAGCTAAATAAATCTTACCGCTGTTAATTAATTTAAAAAAAAGTTAGATAAATCTTAAAAATCCAAACATATAAGCTCCAAAATCATTCAAATGGTGTGCCATAAAGTTCATATGGGTTCAAAATCACAGTCTATAGGTGTCTCACAAAATGTGTTTCTATGTTTTGCTTTTCCAAAATAACTTGTTCTTTGTAGTGTCCGGATATGAATCCTCTCATGTCTTGTCAGCTGGAGGTATTTCCCTTTAGCCTGGGGCAGGTGAAGGATCAGTGTACTGTCAAAATACTGCACACATCCAAACAATGAATTTTAATGTATTGAGGCAAGTTGTTATCGTACAAATCCCCCCTAAATGCCAGAGCGGGAATTTAAGGTATGCTGCACAGAGAAATTGTTCCATTGAGCATGTGATTAATAAACCTTCCTGAAAGGATTAGAGGCACTTTCCCCAAGGAACTTTGTAATAGCTCCACAAGCTTTAAACCTCAAGTAACTGCTTGTGGCACCCATGCTGTTTTGAGAAAGGATTGTCCAATGGGAATGTGCCCTCCTACTGCCATGCAAAATACACAGAGGGGCAGCATTTTGGACCGAGGTCACTCTGACATCTGTCAGACAGCTTTTGTCCAGCTGTGTCAACCACTGGATATTTGGTAGCAGAGAACATGAGAGACAAAGAGAAGATGGTAGGTCCAGGATAACTAAGAGAGTGAAATGTCTAATACAGAGGAGGGCAACTGGTGGCCTGGGGGCCACATGCGGCCCTCATACTTCCTCAATGTGGCAGCTAGTAGATTTAAAATATCAAAAAGTGTGTGAACATGAAGAAAATATGACAGAATATTCCAGAGTAAAATTAATAACAAAGTTAAGATAGACATATGAGTGAAATATTCTCAAACTAGTGTGATGCAGCAAGTGGTGTGCGTACCTGACAGCAAAAAGGTTGCTGGTTCAAACCCCGTGTTGGGCAGTCCCTTTCTATATAGAGTTTGCATGTTCTCCCTGTGCATGCATGGATTCTCTCTGGGCACTTCAGCTTCCTCTCACAGACTAAAATCATGCTCATTAGGTTGACTGGTGACTTCAAATTGCCCTGAGGTATGAGTGTGAGCATGAATAGTTGTCAATCTCTTTATGTGGCCCTGCGATTGGCTGGCGACTGACTCATAGTGCACCCCGCCTCTCACCCCATGTCAGCTGAGATAATGGATGGATTGAGGGATATTCTTTTCAACATTAGTCAAGTTTGGGCAAGTTACTGTCACAAATGTGGAAAACTGCTAATGATGTTACTTTCTGGCCTTTTTTTTTTGCAATATATTGTTGCTATTTTATATCACAGTTACATTAAAAGTGAATGATATATCCACCAGTTATTTTAAATCATGTAGTCTGAGTACTAAAGTAGATTCCTCCTTTGTGTAGCTTTTGATAAGTTCAGCTTATTGATGTGTGAAGCCACTGATAACCGGTAAAAAATCTCTCCAACCACACTGCATCCTGTCAGCATGTATGAAACCCCTTTTAACTATAACAACACTGTGCCCACTATGAAGCTGTATTTGGATTTAGTGACATCATTCTCCCCAGCTTCATATTAATGTCAATAAACTGCTCATGTTTTATACTTTACGAGCTTAAAACTGAGACAACTTTATTATGGCACTCATTTTCTGGTCGGAAAGACTTGGCATGTTTAACTGTTTCGCCTGGACTTTTTATAACACTAAAACACTAAATGCTGCTTGTTTTGCTTTTTATCCACAGACTTGCATGGATAAGCATCAGGTGGTGGGAGTGCTCCGTCAAATGGAGAAGTTTCTAAAAGGCCAGGAGATGAGGTTCACCGAGGGCCTCAGGATCATGAAGTCAAAACTGGCAACGCTACAGAACTCTGTGTCCAAGTTACCTCAAGCAGACCAGTCAGCTGGTGAGTGATAACCAGATACAAACATGTCCCACTGTCATTTGTTAAGTGTTAACTTAAATATGTCAATGTAGAATTCAAAGTTTCTATCTGATGAGGTGTTATTTAGGAAGCATGACTCTATCTTTAGACGTATTCTTCAACTAGGTTCTGACAGTAGAATTGCAATTAATACAAACCTTTCAAAACAAAATCCTAGTTTTTTTTTTATTATCCATCCAGCCATCCATTAGCTATAGCCTTTATTAGAGAACCCACACATGCATGTGGAGATCACGCAAACTTCACACTGAAAGGGACGGACCAACACAGGGTTTGAACCAACAACCTTCTTGCTGTGAGGCATGTGCACCACCTGCTACGCCATCATGCTACAAGTCTGTTATCAGGAAAAATTAAATAAATATTTTTGAAAACTTGCTATTTCAAATAGACATTGTAGAGGCTTACTGTGTGAAACTGGTGTTATGGTCATAACTGTTGATAATTATCATATTTCTTAAAGTAGTAGATTTCAAGATGCCTAGTGTTCACTGAATGACAAGTCTTTTGGGTTTTAGTTAAGCTTTAAAACTTAAACCACGCATGTCTGTTATGACTGAGGTTTTGCTCAGTACTTCAAGAAATATTTTTTCCAGCAAAGGCAATCAAAAGTTTAATTTTACCCAATTGAATAATTTGAATATTCAGTCTTCTACGATCAGAGAGTGACAACAGAGAGAAAGATTTGGCCTCTTCTTTTACGGGATTTTATATTCATCCGACAGCGCCAGGCCATCTCAGTTACAGAGCTGGGTATCTGAAAGGGGAAATGGATTTGTGCAAATGTGATGCTTGGCAGCAGACACAGAGGACAATTTGTTGGTGATGGACTCAGTGCAGTCCGCAACTCTGCAGAGAGTGCTTTGCAGGCCAGGAGGAAGCTGATGTTTTACATTTACAGCTCTAAAGTTTAAATAAAAAGAAAAGACCACAGTGAAAAGTTCCTACATTTCTTTTTATCACTTATTCACCTCTAGCATGAAAAGCTTTTTAGCATTACATCAGGCTTCTTTTCATGCCTGTTTCAAGGCATGGCAGTTAGGCCACTTGATGTTCAATCTTTAACATGAATGTTGTAGAAGCATTGAAGAACCTCCCACTGTGCTGTCTTCAGCCCTTTTAATGAGGTATTTCTGCACTAGTACTGCAACAAAGCTCTGTAGTCTGTAAGCCTTAAGACATTATAATTAATTCTGCTATGTTGAAATATTTGGTGTTTCCATCTAATCATTTAGTTTGCATCATCAATCAGTCAATCAATCTTTATTTCTATAGTGCCAAATCATAACCAGTGTTGTCTCAATATGCTTTACAAAAGAGTAGGTCAATGCCATACTCTTCCTTTTTATTTTATTTTATTTAATTATGTTTTTCTGTTTATTTATCTATTTTTAAGAGAGATGTAGAAAGGAAAAAAGAGGTGACTGTGATAAATCTCTGGATTCACAGAATTTCTTTATCATATTTCTCTGTTGAATATAAACGTATTAAAGGTTAGCCTCTTGGGATGTGGCATCTCGTTTTCAAAATGGCTGCCACTCTATATGGTTGTAAAGGTCGTTATTAATAGCCATAACAAAAATGGATAGATAGATTGTTCTAATATTAGCGTTAACAGCTATAATGATTATAAGGTGGAGAGGACTGATGTTGGTAGTCATGGTTACAGTAATCTCTTCTACTAGTTCTAGTCAGTACACATGCTGCAGCATTTTGAACCAGCTGAAGAGTCTTAAGTGACTTGCTGGGGCAGCCTGATAAAAGAGAATTACAATAATCCAGTCTAGAGGTAACAAAAGCGTAGACTAGTTTTTCAGCCTTATTGGCCTGAGACACAACAGGCCATTTTTTTGCAATGTTACGAAGATGGCACTTTATGGCACTACATATCACAGCATTAAGAGAACTCCACAAACAATGTAAATTGACAGATATGGACACCAATATTACAGAATCAATAGGAATTCCAGGTGATGGGAGACCCTTGAGGCTGTTGCGTAAATGCACTGTAACAAGAGTTATCCATCCCACAATCTGAATCAATTCTACAAGCAAAAAAAGGAAAAAACAAAAAAGAAGCTTATCTTTCAGAGACAGAAATTTCAGGTGAAACTCAGACATTTGTATTCATTCAGATTTGGGACGGATGATTAGGATCTGACTGTGTGGGACTGGTTCACCAATAAAATAAAAATACTGCATATGAAGAGCATATTGTATGAATTAGTTACAGGGAGAGTTGTTTTCACCTCATGTTAAAAGTATAGGAAACTTTTTATCACAACCTTAATTTAATACAACGCATAATTCTTGCAAAAGCAAAAATATGATTTAATCACACTGTTATGTAACGCAATTATGTTACACATCATGCAAGCGTCAAAGTTTCCATTCAACATAGTATAACATTTGGCTGCCAGTGAACTTCTGACCCATAAACACAGCCAGATCTCTGCCTTTTGACGGTAAATGAGGCATTCAAACATCTTTTCCCATGAAGGTTCGTTGCTGCCCAGTGACACGTGTATATCCCCAGGCAGAGAATGCCAGAGGATGTCGGGGAGGCTTACTCCACATGTGATCGGCCTTCCTCTCGTGCTCTCTTTCTCTCCCCCACAGCTCCCACCACCTGCCCTCCTCTGGAAGCTCCTGCTCATGGAACCAAGTTTGGCTCGAAGTACTTTGTCGGACACGAGGTCCATTTCACTTGCACCCAGGGTTACCATCTAGTGGGATCTGCAACACGTGTTTGCCAAGACAACGGCACCTGGACTGGAGTCAGTGCCGTCTGTAAAGGTGAGCCTCAAAGACATGAAAAGTGTCATTAACATACAACTAGTCTTTATTTCTCAAACACATCATCCAAACTCCAATTCCAATGAAGTTGGGGCCCTGTGTAAAAGGAAAATATAAACAGAATACAATGATTTGAAAATCTTTTTTGACCTACTCGTTCATCCAGTTGAATACACTACAAAGACGAGATATATAATCTTCAGACTCATAAAACTTATTGTTTATTTGCAAATATTCAATCATTTTGAATGTGATGCCTGCAACACATTCCACAGAAGCGGGGGGAAGAGGCATATTTACCACTGTGTTACATCACCTTTCCTTTTGACAACACTCACAAAGTGTTCGTGAACTGAGGACACTAAATATTTAGGCTTTTTGTGCCTGGCTTGATGTACGGCTTCATTTGCTTAACAGTCCGAGGTAGTTGTTGTTGTATTTTGCACTTCGTTATGCACCAAACATTTTCAGAGGGAGTCTAGTACCTGCACTTTTTTACTCTGAAGCCACGCTGCTATAACACATGCAGATTGTGTCTTGAGATTGTCTTGCTGAAATATTGAGGGACTTCCCTGAAAAAGATGTCACTTGGCATATGCTGCTCCAAAACCTGTATGTACCTTTCAGTATTAATGGTGCCTTCGCAGATGTGCAAGTTACCCATGCCATGGGCACTAACAAACCCCCATACCATCACAGATGCTGGCTTTTAAACTTTGCACTGAGAACAATCTGGATGGTCCTTCACCTCTTCAGCCTGGAGGATATGACTTTCATGATGTCCAAAAAAATGTTTGTAATGTGGACTCTTCAGACCACAGCACACTTTTCCACTTTGTGTCAGTCCATTTCAGGCTCAGGCCCAGAGAAGCCTATCGCTATTTCTGGGTGTTGTTGATTTATGACTTTGACTTTGCATGGTAGGGTTTTTTACTTACTGTTGTTTACTGACAATAATTTTCCAAAATGTTCCTGAGCATATGTGGTATTAGCCTCTACAGAATTATGTTGTTTTTAATGCAGTATTGCCACAGGAATCAAAGGTCAAAGGCATTCAACAATGTTTTTTAAGAGAGGCATAGCACATTTCTCTGTGAATCTAGAGTTCAATAAAAGGTGTCACGTTCTTCTCCTCCATGAGCCCTCTTACAACAATAAAAGCAAATAAATTGGATTTTGCAGGACCTGGGACCTTTAAAGTTTATTTGTAGCTTTGTTTTTCTATGTTTCTTTGTAGTATGCCATTTTTAGAGGTCTGTTTGATGTACCCTAACTTCTATTGACCTATAAAAGCAATTAAAGTTAGTTGTTTCATATATTTTAAGATGTTGTGTCTCTTAGAAGAGGTTTCTTGTCTCGCTGCAATGACTGCTGTTGTTACATCATGTCTTATTTGTGTCTTCTTCACTGAGAAGCAAATCTTGGCTTCATTTTTTTATTGATTTTTCCAACATGAGCTATTAGCAGCTAATTCAGCAAAAGCTATGTTTTGGGGGCCCCTACGAATCTTCAGGCCCCTGGGGCATGTGCCCAGTATGCCCACTCAGTAATCCATCCATGCGTTAAGGCAGCCTTGGCTCTGCAGCGCCTGAATGCTCAGCAGCAGCCAAGAAGCCAATCTGAGCTCCTCTCACATCCACAGATAACAGGCGAAGAAAAGAGCCATTCTTTACAGTGACTGGAGCTCCTCAGCACTCTGAATGAAGCCCTCGTTAAAATGGCATTAAATGTCTCTGAACACAGAAAAACACCTGTACTGCATTCCACTGTGGGGTGCCTTACCCTCCAGGTTTCCACTCCTCATGAGCAGCAGAGCCGAGGCTACTGTAAGATAAAGCCCTCTCTCTGGCTCATGTTTCCCAGCTTCTTTGACAGCAGTCCCATTGGACAGGGTTAGGTCCAGACATTATACCCACACCATGGTCTGATAGCACAGAAGTATGCTAAGCATGCTATTGATTGCCCCTTCAGCCTGCGCTGAAGGCACTCTTCCAGAAATTCCAAGTGGCACACGCAGTTGAACATGTGCATACGTTTATTGACATTTGCGGTTAAAACAACATGAGAAGGTTCGACTCTGCACAGTATTATCCCTGTTCATGTTTTTCGGCCTAGCGTAACAGCTCTAAATTTAGCCATGCTCTAAAAGCAGTATTGACCGAGCGTGAAAAGTTAAAAGTAAAGAAGAGTTTAAAAATATCTAGAAGAGTGAAGTGGGTCTTTTCATGTCCCAGCCCTGTGGCAGCCCCCAGGGAAGCCAAATAAACACTAAAGGGATTGGTTGTCATCCAGTATACTGTGGCCTTTGCACGGAAGCTTAGAGAGCAGAGGCTGCTTCATAACGTCTGCATAACACTGGGAGCAAAGTGCAGAAACAAAGACCATAAGGCATGACTTCTTTTCATGTTATTATAGTGACACAGTAATAAGACCTGAAAACACAAGGAGATAGCATTTTGACACCATCAGCTCCTGAGTGTCAAAGCCTATGGAAAATTTTAACCAGATTTTTGGATCGATGCGTGAAATAACGTCTGTGCACGAGCATGTATAATCTTGATTTTTTTTCTAGTTCAACAGAAAAATATGTCTGGTATTACCTCGTTTGTGAATCTTAAGCATCATTGCATCCTAGGCCCCGTTTACATGCAACATTGTCACCAGAAATGAAAAGGTTTTTCCTTTGCATTTTCAAAAACGCTTCGCGTTCACACGGAGGCGATGTGAAAATGATGCACATTCACACATATCTGCGAGAACGGCTGCAAACGCTGTAGTGTGCATGCCAGGCCAGTAGTTGGGGATGTAGGTTTGTAGTGAAACAGTGGTGTGACATGCGTACTCTTTCCGATAAAAACAAAGTTTTCTTGTCTGAACAACAAATCTGTCTGGATGTTTTTGTCTGGATAACAAACCGAGCATAGTAAGCAGCTCACATGTTGCTCGCTAGATGGCCAAAGCTGTTGTTGTTGTTCTTGGGTGCGCGCACAACCTTCATCTGAAAGAGTACTGCGCATGCGCCGCACGTCAACGTTTTCCCTGACAATGCTGATTTCTTTCTACACAGAGACGATACCAAAATGTTTTCAAAACTTTTCACTCTGGACCCCAGTTTCAAAAGTTTGCGGATTCATGCACTCCTGGCACCGTTCTCGTGGAAACGAAAGACACAAATGCAATGAAAACTCTGTTTTTTTAGCTGTTTTCGTTGTCGTGTAAACCGGGCCTTGAAGAGCCCATATTATGCTTTTGAGTTTATAGAGTACTTCTGTGCTCAAGACAAACAGCCTGAGGCATCTACCTGTACTGGCATTACTAATGTAATAGAGAGTGATGTTCAATTTGGGCACAGACCAAGACCATGTGCCATTTTCCCCTGGGGTTTATTTCGCAGCTGTTCTCTGACACATGATATCTTTGAGTGGATTAGAATTTATTTCTTTATGATTACAGCTCTTATTTATGACTTTCATTTCCCCTCTACCTTTATGAACATTTATTTATGTACTTGTTTGTCCATGTGTATTATTGTGACATTTTGGTTTGTATCTTACTTTTGTAATCTATTTCTGCTGGCTTAATATCTGAATGTAACTATACAGCTGGAAAAAGAAAAAAAGAAATATTTTTCATAATGTATTGTTGTTGATGAGAAAAAATAATAAAAACTAAGTTCCAAAAGAAAACAAAAGTCTGAGGCATCTAGACTTCTCCTTCTCCCCCTCTATATAGTGCTAGTAGCTGCCTAAAATGTTCGTACAATCGGCTCCTGTCGGCAGTTTCAAAGGATCTAATTGGCATTTAGACCCGGGTCGACTGACCCTGCAAGCGTCACAGGTTTTTATTGCCTTGCCTCCAATCAGCTCCAGTGGGAACGTCACACCCGGGTCAACCCGCTAATTTACGGATGACTTCAGCGTAACGTGCCTACAGCATAATATCGCGCCTGTCCCCTCCGTCTGTAACTTACGTGACTCTTTGCCATCTCAGCAACAAATTCCATCTGCCTTCGTATCATCAGTGCTCGAATGTTGTTCAATCTGCGCTGAGTTTGTACATTTTTTAAGAGGGACAAAAGTACAAAGTATGTAAAACAGTTGACCACAGTGTCCATGGCTTCCATGCTTCTTTCCATTGTTTACCTGGCCATGTTTCAGCGCGCTGATGATATCATCAATGTGATGACATCAGCTTGATGCACCAGAGGTAAAAAAACAGCCACGCAGTTCATCTGCTGGCGATTATACCCAGGTCTGCTGGCAATGGGAAAGGAGTCACTTGCCGATTGTTTGTGGGTTTACCTAGGTTGAGAAAACCTGTGTTTGCACGCCAATTTCAGTGGGAAAGCGGTATAAGTGAGGCTCTAACAGAGTGTCTCAGACAGACTGAGAATACAGGGGGATCTAGAGTATCTTTGCACTACACTGGGCTCACTACCATGAGCCAATGGCCTTAAACTGACAATGAAACAATGGTAGAACATCACACTGGTAGGTCTACACAAGGAGGTCAGAAGACTAAGAGGTTTTGGGTAGCTGTTGACAGAGCTGGCTCTACCCAATGTGGGACCCTAGGTGAGATTTTATAAGGTGCCCCCTCCATTAGCGATTTTACATACGCTTCCAAAAAAAAAAAGTAAAATAGCATTGTTTTTACCATTGTCTTTAATTTATAAGAAAACATGTCACCCAATTTATTGCTTAACAAATTACAAATACATACAAAAAATTTGAAATACAATATAAGTACCACAAATCCTGTAAATAGGTGAACAAATAATAATGCGTAATAAATTATAAGTACAAAAATCAACATGAAACAGTTTAAATAACCACACAGTTTGCACACAGTAACTCTATACATAAGCTGCATTTACACTATGCATTAATTGTACGTCTACATTTGAATCACTGTGAGCTTTTCTATTTTTAGAGATAATAGTAATAACTAGTTTTAATATAATAATATTAAAGGTGAATTTTTACACTGATGTAGTGGCGCCCCTAGCATTTGCCAATATTGCGTAATGGGCCAGCCGGCTCTGGCTGTTGGCACCACAAAGGGGGGGATGAAGAAAGTCTCGATACTGCAGACTTCAAAGAAGTGCTCTATCCCTGAAGGAAATGTACTACATACACTAAAATGCATTAAAAACTTGAAAAAGCAGAATATGGGTTCATTAAAGATGAAATTGAGTAGATATATTTTCTAAGAAAAATCTAAACCCCTATAGGTGCTTGGCAGGTTCAAAACAAGTATTTTTTTTTCTGCTCCTGTTGCATCCCAGTGTTAGGCAATAACATCTTCACATGCTCAAATAATAGCCAATAAAATCTTGTTTGTAAGTTTTTAAGAAATCACTGACTGGCTGTAAACCTGAGAAATGTTTATGAGAACCTATTAAGAGAATGTTGACAGTCGTCTTCTCTGCAGCTGTTTTGCTCAGAGAAAAAATCTTTCCAAGCCTTTGAGATGTTGTTGTTCATGTGTTCTGTTTTCTGTGCTTCAGATTTAAAGACATAAATAAAACTCAGTTTACTTTCAGCCATTTAAACCCTCAACTTTTAAGATGCAAATAGATTTTTAAATAGCTCTTTAATCATGATCCTTATTAGATATAACAGGGTAACTACTACTTCCACAAATGGAGCTAATAAAAGGGTATCGCTGATCCAGCGCTTACATATCGAACCCACAATGACAGAACCAGTGAGTCATTTTTAGGTATAAGCTATCAGACTGGATGAACATGCTTTTAGCTCTATGCATGGGTGGTAGGGGGCTTACATATGCTCTTTTATTCTTTTCTGAGTGTTATGTTATTCTTACTGGTGAAACCTTAGGCAAGTTATGTTCTTTATTTTCAGAACTATTGTAAGCATGTAGACATTTTCTTTTTCAAGATAGAGGAAACACACTTAATAAGATCATCTGTTGTCCAGATTCATTCTCTTTAATCAAATAAACATGTTGTGGACCAATGGATCTACTGCAGCAGTGATAACTGCAGACACTCAGCTATGAGTTGTTTGTTTTGTTGACATGAATTATAAAGATATTAGTTGGATTTATTTGGACTCCAGAAGCAATGCAAGTTGAGAGCTGTGCTTTCTCCTACAGATATAAGTGAGTGTGCAAGTAATCCCTGTCAGAATGGAGGAACCTGTGTGGAAGGTGTTAACCAGTACAAATGCACCTGTCCCCAGAACTGGAGTGGCTCACACTGTCAACATGAAACACAAACAGGTCAGTGCACCTGTGTCTATACATTTAACATTCTGAAAATCTGTCAAAATGATATGTATATGTTCTCACTGCTGCACTGTTTAGTTTCACTTTATATTTGTAAATCTGTTTATATGCCATTTAAATTTTGCACATCCAGTATTGGGTACATATTACTGTAATTATTGTAATTTTTGCATTACCTCCCAATCTATCTAAATTCCACTGCCTCTATTATTACTGTAGCCATATCATAATAATTTTGCACTTTACTACATCTTTGCACTGTCCCCTCCTCCCCACTCCTCTCACTGTACTGTGAGCATGGTTACGACAAGCCTTGAAATACCTCTATTGTTGTCATAAAATTGGGATTGTTGTCAAAAAATTGTTTTAAATTTGATCTATGTCTGCCACCCTGATGAAAGCGAGAAACACCATTTCAGTGACCCAGTATGTCATGCACAAACAGAAAATTGACAAATAAAAGCCTTGAATCCTTAAATCCTTGCTTTGAACTACAGCTACATGGCATATATCTCAATATTTTTCCATAAAGAATAACAAATGGTCGTCACATTATTAGAATAACAAACTTGAATAATACTCAAGTAAAACTAATCGATTGTGACATCTGTTTAAAACTATGGCAGCAAAATGTGAAGTCCTCACACCTGATGTCCACAAATGTATTATATTTTTTCCATCAACAATAGCAGAAAAAAACTCCATAAACTGTCTGAACTGTACAAAAAACATGGGCAACATGTACGTACACTTTCCAGGGCAGGGCTGGGCCCCATGTTGTCTTCAAAACTGCCTTACTTCTTGGTGGCATAGATTCAACAAGATAATGGGAACAATCCTCAGATGTTTTGGTCCTTATTGACATGATATCATCCCACAGTTGCTGCAGACTTGTGGGCTGCATGTCCATGATGCAAATCTCCTGTTTCACCACATCACAAGGTGCTCTATTGCATTGGCAGTGAGGACAAAAACTAATGTGGCCCTCTTGGTTAGAGTTTTCCCTAATAAACTAGACTTTTTATGCTTAAACTTTGTGATTTGTACTCTCTTAGTTGATATAATTTAATGCCTGCATAGCCATGCATGACTTAAAACCAGATCGTAGCACAGGTTATAAACTTTAATGTTTCCTTCCCTGTTTTAGCACCACCAGAGTGGAGTGTAATGAACGATCCAGCGTTCAGCCGGCGACCACGCTGTGCACAGGTGAACCGAGCCCAACACTGCAGCTGTGATGCTGGCTTCCACATGAGTGGCACCTCTGACAACAGCATCTGTCAGGGTGAGTTGTTGATGTATAACAACTGATCCATGTGGGGAAGTTTCCCTTTCCTGCTCCTTCTCACGTGGAAACAAGGTCAAGGTCTGTTATAGTGACTTTAAAAAAGACTGAAGAAAACCTGAAACTTTTACTCTTCTGGTCATTATTATGTTTACAAATGAGAGTAATCTGTGGAGCCAGTCTGCGACAAACAAAGTAATCCTCTGAACAGCCACAAGCTGATTAGTATCCATTTAGGTCACAGTTCACTTTTTAAGGTGTAAATGGTTGAGTAACAGTTCAAAATGAGAGTTTTTATGCCCTGCCTCCTAGATGTTATTTTAGTAGCAGATGTAGCCTCTTGGTTTTATGAATTAAGCTATTGCAGAAGTCTCATGACCTTAGACTACAGAAAACATTGGACTTAGAGTAAGTTACTTCATTTGTTTGGTTACTAAGGTTGCTATTGAAACCAATCCGTGACGGCCACAATACTGAAAACACAGTCTCAAACTAACTAACTCTCAAAGATATTAAGTTTCCAGCCTTCTGATAAACAGCTATATCACAATGGCTTGCAGTCATATATAAGCCATGCCCCTTATTATGCATAACTTAGGCATAGTTATAAAGAGGATAATATAATGGGGAAAAAAATTATACATACATTGCAGAACTTTGCATGGTGATAGTACATTGTTTCATTGCCTCAGAGTATAGATTTTTTATGTTTTAATTCCTAACATTTAATAAAGCTTTTGGTTCTATAGAAAGATATAGGGGAGGGGTGACAATCATTGTGTAGGTGAGAATTAGGTAGATTTCCGGTATAGCATTGAGCATAGCATTAGTTCAGACAGGACACAAAGTCAAGATTGCCACTAAGCCAGCACTCCATTGTTAAACAGCTGTTTCAAAGCTAGCCCGCCACTGCTGACAGCCAGCTGCCATGGGCTAAATGCACTCAGACCACCTTGGTTGAGCTGCTCTAGCCTGCCTACTTTTTGCAAGCGGCTTTGCAACCCTCCTTCGCCTTTGTTCCTTCTGGATGTTGCTGCTTGTTCTTCACCTGATACTGTTTTTTTTTTTTTGGTTGGCAAAGAGCTACTCAGTTGGTCCAATTTTTTGTTACCTACATGGAAATTTTGTAAGTAGCTGAGTTATTCAAAACTTGCACTTCTTATTGAGTTGATCTCAATCCTTGTTTTCAAAGAGGGATGATGTCAAGTAACTTATCCCAAAGTCCGATCAACAGAAATGTATATTCAGTCTGGTAAAAGAGTCAAAGGCAAGACAACTCTCGGAAAATATTCTTAATGGAGCATCATTCAATTACAATGGCCAAATATGGGATCACACAGATGGGGTTGTTTTTAATAAGGTCCTATTTGTTTGCCTAGTGTGGTTATGGATGTTTTCATATTAGGGACCCATTGATAAGTGTGACTAGTCAATAGGAGTAGCCCAAAGTGCTTTAGGCTGTGTTCACATGGGCGGTCATTTTTGGAAATGCAACTTTGTCTGTGAATTTTGGCCTTTGGTCCACATGTAAATGACATTGTAGATCACTGAAATTTTTATATTTTGGAAAACTTAATGTACCTGCTAACATTAGTTAACCAGGTTAAACTGTAAAAAAAGTCAGGAATGTGTTTGGAAAAGATGAAGAAAACTGTTTTACATGAAACTAAATTGCAAATCAAACTAAAATAAAAGTTGCACATTACAGACATCGTTACAAGGTAATAAACAGTGTAGTACTGTGAGTTAGTTTCATTTGGATGGAGATCTTTTTAAAAATCTAATGTCTGGGGACAGGATTCTTGTTTGATGTTGTTAAGCCACCCATTTTTCTACACAATCAATGGAAAAACAATCAGACCAACTACTCCAAACAGCTTGGCAGATAAAGACTGCACACCTTATTTGCTGCACAAACTCTATGAGCGTTGTTACTTCTATAAAACATCAGTCTCAAGCATTATCTCTTTTGTCAAAACCTCTAAATGTATAATGCCCTTGGGTGTTTATGGCATGCATGTTTGGGACAGACAAGCACATTTATCCGTCTCTATTTCTTGCCAGATGTAAATGAGTGTGAAGTGTACCGGCTGGACCAAGGAGGGAAGCTGTGTGTCCACGAGTGTGTAAACGTCCCTGGGTCGTACCACTGCTCCTGCCCCAGTGGCTACAAGCTACTCCCAGATGGCCGGAGCTGTGAGGGTAAGTGACAAGAGGCAATAGAGGACAAAGGCCCATTCACAGGGCCCTGGCTGCAGATTGAGCTGGGTTTGCAGGTCCAAGGAGGAATACCTGAGATTTAGTAGTACCAAGAGCTTTTACCAGCAGAGATTATAGTTTCTGCAGAGGTGTCTAAAGGCCCACTTTCACTTGCACCCCAAAGCATAAGATGCTTGCCAAAGGGAAAGAATGACCTCATCCTTTCCAAGCAGAAGGGATCTTTAGGACATGAGAGACTAAACTAGAAAACCAAATAAATAATCATAGCCCTGCACCCCCTGCTCAGGCTGTGGTAACCAGGAAGCAGCGAGGCAGTCTGGCAAGTTTCTCTCTCCCCCAGTTTCTCTTTCTTACATGCTTCTGCTGTTTTGTCTTCCAGATGTGGACGAGTGTTTAAGTCAGCAGCACAACTGCAGCCGAGGAACAACTTGTATCAACACAGGGGGAGGCTTTCAGTGTGTCAACCCAGAGTGCCCCCGCTCACATGGCAACATCAGTTATGTCAAGACATCTCCTTTGTAAGTTGAACAACCCAAAATACATATGGTGTACACGCCTTTCTTTCACTTCCTATGTTTCATCCTGTTCATTATGGAGCTCATTGCAAGTAGCTGCCTCACTACTCAAAATGCACAAGGAGACACAGCGATGCCAACAGTGCTGGCAGGGTTTGGTGCCTCTTTTCAGCAGCTTGTATTCCTCATTAGGCCATTATCCTGCATTTAAGAAAAGCACTGGTATCCCATGAATTACAGACCCCAGATCCAAAGTTGGAATGTTGTGTAAAGTGTAAATAAAAGCAGAAAACACTGATCTGCAAATGTTTTTTTTAACTTATAATTAACTGAATACACCACTAAGACATTATATTTCATATTCAAACTGATAAACTGTATTGTTTTGGGGCTATTATTCACATATTTTGAATTTGATGTGTGCAACATGTTCCAAAAAAGCTGGGACAGTGAATCAACTTTCCTTTTAACAACACTCAATCTCCCAAAGGAGATTAGGTCGCAACAGGCATCAGTACACAACAAGTCCACAAGGAATAACATAAAACATTCAGGCATAACGAAAAATCCTGAGCACAAGTGAAAAGCATAGGTACTTAAACCATGAACAGCCAGAGACTAAAGGATCAGACACAGCTTAATAAGAGGTATTCAGTCATAAAAAGTGCTGTGCAGTAGATAAAATAAATAGCAATGATGAATGTTCAAGGTAACACAGATTAAAGAGAATAAATAAATGATCAATAAGTAGTCAAGGATTACAAACTAAGAATCAGTCTAATTCACAATGTGCATAAAATACACACAAGAAGACAAGTGAGGCTAATGAATTAAGATTTCTGATGGCAACAGGTATAGAAGAAGTTCTGGCACCCCTCATCTTGGTTTGAAGAACTCTGTAGGATGGCCAGAAGGAAGAAGATCAAATTCAGCAAAACGAGGGGTGATCAAAACAGTTAAAAAATTGTTTGGCTCTATTAATAATACATCTGCTGTAGATTTCCTGCAGCTGAGACTACATTTCTGTTTTTACTAGACAAAGTAAAGACTTGACACGCAACACTAACAAGTTACATGACTAATTTCACCAAAAAAGTAATCTGAGTACTATAATAGATTACTTTGTACATTGTAACCCCTAGCACTGCAATTTACATAAACAGGGAATGGCATTAGATTATAGAAAAGTGGTTCCCTGGATGTTAATGGGGTGTATGAACAAGTGCAAAATGTCATAAACACTTTTCTACAAGTTGTTCAGGAGATGTGGAGCTCTAATGATCGTTCAGAAAACCTTCAAACACAACTCTTTGGTGATTTACGTATCATGATGAAAAGATGATAAGTACAAGACCTGATTATATTAACTTCACTAATTTAAATAAGGCGGACATCTCAGGACTTATATCTGCCATCAGTCAATCAATCCTTTTTTGTATAGCGCCAATTTATAACAAGTGTTATCTAAAGACACTTTACAACAGAGCAGGCTTCTTGTCTCTGCTGAATATAAATTTATTCAGCAGAGACAAGAAGCTCCCTTGAGATGTGGCATCTCATTTTCAAGAGGGTCCTTGTGTCTATGTGGTTGCGAAGGTAGTTTTTATAGAGGAATAATCAATAAAAACCATGAAAAGAGTAATTAAACTAATATTTACACTAACATCTCTAATGGTTATAAGGTAGACATTACTTATGTTGAATAATACGGCAGCTTCAAAATGAGAATTTATGATAAGTGATGTCTTTTCTGCTGATAATTGGAGGGGGAGGCAGAGACAAAGGACTAAAATGAGAATTTATGATAGCATTTAATGGTGGAAATGACGTCTGCTATGATAAATACCAATACAGAAGTCTATGACACAATTTAAAAACTGTTCCAAATGTCCATTGTTTTATCTCTGTATAGTTTCTGAGGGGATTATGGATCATTTTTTACCATCAGACTATGCCCCATCTTGATTTAGAACATTATTTTCCCAACCAAGAAAAAAAATGAAATGGCACATATAATGGTTTTGACTGCAGCTGTATCGCAGTGAAGAAAATAAGTCCTGACAAACATGCTTGCTCAGCAAAACTTCACAAAATGACTTTTTCCCCTCTAAAACCATGTTGAACGATTCTTGGCCAGATGTTCGGAGGCATTACAGCTTCCATCTCCCATGATGCTATTCATCAGCTGGCTGCCTCATTTAAGAGCATGAAACAAAGCTCTGTGTGCTTCAACTGAACCATCAATCTGCTGAAATACTGCTCCACCGGCGGCATAGGTGCATGTTCGGGGGAAAATGTGTGCAGCTAGTAGAGGACAGGGGATTCAGTGAGACAGTTGCTCTGTAACAATTTCACACAGCTTAAACACCAAACCAACCAACTTAGTATGTGGAGTTCTGTTTGGGTGCCAAATCCACTTTATCTAAAAATTCATACCTCCCAAAACCCAGTGCTTGAAGGGAGTAGCTACACAAATCTGCATGAAAGTTAAACAAAATCTGAGCCATACATTTATTCTTTTTACGCTGTTAAGAATTATACATCTGATTTGATTCAAGTCCTAGTCCACAATCCCCCACTTCTACATGATCTGTTACTAAAACTGCACAAACTCAAACATGGATTTTGACCGAGCTGATGACAGATAATTTCTCTTTAAGAAGTCAGGGAGTTATCTTGGAAATAAGTTTGGTAAATTGGTTCAATTGGTGACTGTGTAAATTGGTGACTTTCAGTTGACTTTGTCCATGGGTCTGTTTGTGTTAGCTTAGCTTCTGTGGTTGTTTTATTTAAAATATCAACCCCTAATCAGTTTTGTTTGATACAATGATTATAAACACTTTACAATAAAGCATTAGCGAGCTCGCTCTCTGTTGTCACTGGTGCTTTAACTGCGACAGCACCAGTTAAATGATATCTCTTTTCTTAATATATGATTTTTAATATTAATTGTAGCACAAAATGGGCACCTGGCAGCCTTGAAGTGTTTCCTGAGCTGCACCATGGTGCCGAGCGGACATGACATTTTGTAGGCGTTCCCATAGAACCCAACTGGGTCTATGTGATGTTTAGGGCAATCAGATAAAGGTCCTATAGAAACAAGCTCATGGAAAGCTTTCCATATTATGGAAAGCCATTTGGGTATATGATATCGATGATATCAACCGTAGTTCAGCTCTACTAGCATTTCAATTTGGAGTACATGTACTCAATTGTGGTCAACTATTGCACAATTAGACCTTACTAGTAAAGCAAAATCAGCTACTAGTAGACAATTTTGTGTTACTAGTACTAGTAAAGCATTGAGTTTTTACTAGTAACATTTTGAAGTCTACTAGTACTACTAGTAACAGAAAATTGTCTACAAGTAGATGATTTTGCTTTACTAGTAAGGTCTACTCGCGCACCAGTGCGCCCAAAACATTTACTAGAAAAACAAAATACTTCTTTGCTAGTACTACTAAAAAACTCAAAATATTTCACTAGTAGTACTAGTAGAATGTTTTTAGTCTACTCATAGTACTAGTAAAGCAGAAAGTTTCACCAGTAGTACTAGTGGACCTAATGCAAATGGAGTGGGAGGGACTGCAACCAAATCCAGAACCCTGATTGGAAATATTTTCAAAAACCAGTGGGAGCCTGAATTTGCTTTTCCCCACCCCCTTATTAGCACATAAGGCTTACTAGTAGTACTAGTGAACATTTTTAAGTCTACAAGTAGTACTAGTGAACATTTTTGATCTACTAGTAGTACTACTGACACTTTTTGCTTCTCTAAGTCAAGTCTACTCGCGCGCTAGTTGACAAAAATTGAGTACGTGTACTCAAAATTTGAGTACTAGTAGAGCTAAGCTACTGTTGATACCACCGATATCAATTTTATGCCCAATGGCTTTCCATCATAGCCCAAACTGAACTCTGCATATAAACTTACAAACTCAAAGTGACTATAAAGATGCAGTTTCCATGCAGGCAACAAGGTTTCAGCAACCTCTGCTTAAATATATGAAAATATTTACAGCTTACTATGATCCAAGATGTTACCTCATAAAAAAACAAGACTGACTTCTCTTAGGTCACAAAGAAAACAGTTATGAACAAATTCCCTTCAGGTTGGATTGATGATATAAATATTTTCCCCTTACAAAATGGCCTCATTATGCAACAACTGCCAAGAACACAGAGACTATAAAACATTAAAAACTTTTGATGACTTAATGTCTTTTGTATTTCTGTCCTGCAGTCAGTGCGAGAGGAACCCCTGCCCCATGGACAGCCGCTCCTGCCACCTGGCTCCAAAGACCGTGTCCTTCCACTACCTGTCTCTGTCCTCCAACCTTCAGACTCCTGCCACACTTTTCAGAATGGCCACTGCCGCAGCACCAGGGCGCACTGGACCGGACAGCCTACGCTTTGGCATAGTGGGCGGAAACTCTCGAGGCATCTTTGTCATGCAGCGCTCAGACAGACAGACTGGAGAACTGATACTGGTGCAGCAGCTACGAGGACCACAGGAGATCAGCGTTGATGTGGACATGTCTGAGTACAGCGACCGCACCTTTCAGGCCAAACATGTAGCCAGGGTGCACGTCCTGGTGTCACCTTATAACTTCTAACAGTGAGATCTTAAAGGGGGAAACTAGATGCAAATAGACAATGAAGAACCTGACACAACATCTTATTCAGAACCATTCATCCATGTTGAAATGGCAACCATTTTCCTCTGTTACACTTGACATGTTATACCAACGTTCATAGCCCAGATGTTCTCATGAATTATATTCCTGACTAACTAAGACTGGACTGCAGCTGCTAGTAGCTTAAGGGGATATGCCAACATTTTATTTGTTTTAGTGTCTTGCCTCACTCCCGAGTCTGTGACAAGCAGATGGACTCCAGTCTTTCGACTGTGTGTGCAGTAACAAGGAAGAGACGGGCAAAGTTCGCCCACTGCTAATTAGTTTAGCTCAAACACTGGGAGTCAATGGGAAGTGTTAGCCTGCATCTGCCTACAGTCATCAGATAAACATTTCAGCAACTCTAAACAGTTCTGTGTGCTTGTTGTAACTCGTTTTTTTACTGTTATGTTATCTATTTCAGACTAAGATTAGCACTTTATGCAATTTTCGAAAGAAATACATACGAAAGTAAACTGCAGGATGCATTCGCAAATCACCACAGACATAATTTTTTTTGTTGACCTACTTACAAGCACGAAGAGTTTATCTGATGACTGCAAGCAGAGGCAGGCTCGGGAGTGAAGCAAGACATGAAAACAAAATAAAATGTTGACTTATCCCCTTTAAAAAAAATTTGCATCACATGCCCTCACTATTACCTGCAGTGGTGTGGGGATAGCATGATTTTTGTGAGCTAAGTTTGCAAGACATATTGACAAAAAAGTTTTTAGATTTTTCAATATGCTTATGGATTATTTCTGAGGATAAGTGCTGTGTCAAAGGTTCTGTCTTATATTTCACGCTCATACCTTTCGTGTGAAGAAGTGTCTTACGCTCGTTTCACACTGGAAGCATTTTGTTCAGGTGCATTTGCATCATATGTCGTTTTTTTTTTACCTGGTGTGTAAATGTTCTGTGTCCATGCTTCTGCAATTTGCTGGTGTTTCCACCCACTAGATGTGCAAGCATCTTTTCTCTGAAAATGAAGCCACAGCTTTGACCACCTCTGCCTGCTCTCTGACATGATCGCATTTCTTTCACTTCCGATCCCTGAATACAACAACCAAAAACAAATTCACAAATGCCACAAACTTTGTGACAATAAAACCATCAATGCTCATTCATTTCTCTGTTTTAGGTCTCATCACTGCACCACATTTACAAAGCATATAGTTCTTATGTATGCAGGTACAAATACGCCCAGGAAATGTGTCCCACTCAGTGCAGTTTGCTCTCATCTGGATGTGAAGAGAATCTGTCTGCACCCTGTCACTGAGCAGAGCTGCACTCATGCTGACTCAAGAAAATGACTGGCAAGGATGGAAAGGTAAACTTTTCCAAGCTCATTGTGAGGCCAGACCCTGAACAGAGGACCACCATCCAAATCAAAGCTTCCTTCCTGAATGTAGAATTCAGGACAAAAAATCCAAAATACAAAAAATCAGCATTCATCCTGGCTGAGAGCAGCAGCTCCAGACCTTTTCTTACTTACTGAGTGGCTGACAGACCTGGACCGACTTAACCTTGTTGTATTTATAGAGTAAACTCAAAGCAATATTTACAGATCACATCCACAGTTCATATCCATGTGTGTCCATGATTTATACATCCTATGACCGTTGTTCTCAACTGGTCAAGCCCTCCTTAAAGAGAAATAATGACCTAGATGTTCACAAAATAAGCTACTCCCTTGTTAAATTGTATTTTTTTTTATTAGTTTGGACAAAACACATGATTGATGAAAGAGTAAGTTCAAATGCGTTCAAGAGAATTAATTATTTTAGAAGCCATGGGAGGACATACATTTATTTTCCTCCATTTTATCATGATTAGGGATGGGAATCCAAAACCTATTCTGGTTGATAATCAATAAATACTTCCTCAGGGAATAAATATCATTAGTCTTCATGCTCAAAAAGTCCCTTACAAATCATTTTCATATTTTCATGAGTTTCTTTCCTTATTCAACAATTATTTGTTCTGTATGTTTTGCAAATCAAGGACGTCACGCTCTCCTCAGTAACCTTGAGCAGCGGCTGGATCAGCCTGATTCAATGTCTGTCATCAGTCAGATTCATTTTGCCAAGCTCCAATCTACAACTACTGTGCTCGGCCCAATGCAGCACAGCTCAATCAGAGTGCTGTGGAGCAGGAAGAGGTAGGAGCAAGATCTGTGCATCTTTTCTTTATAAATGAAAAACAAAAAACAAACGGAAAGCATTGCTTGATAAAAAAGACATTTGCACTGCACTTCCGACATGTTATGGCGAGATTTTGTTTTACAAAGTGGCTTACATTTTGTACTTTACACTGCGACAGTAGCGCCCACCTACTGCATTATCTGACTGGCCCATGATGAATGTGATTGATGGACAGATTGTCAAATCTCTGCTGGATACAGTCTGAAAGGTTTTGCCCTCCCCAAACACTCTCCATGGGCTCCTGCCCAGATAGACCAGTGAAATATCTTCTGTATAGTATAGACTGAATGGTCTATCTGGTGTGTCTGGTTATTTCCTCAGAGAATCAGCAAAAATGATAAAGAAGTCAGAAATGTTCTAATAGCAGACAGTGGGTAACCTGGCACACCAGATGGACCGGTCGATGTATTTCACTAGTCTTCTTTCTGGGAAAGACCCCATAGAAAGTGTTTGAGGAGGGCAGAACCTTTCAGAAGCATATTCGATAATGCTGTAGGTGGGAGCTGCTGCGCTTCAGGATGTGTCAGAAATAGAGCGAAAGTATTATAACTATGGCGAGGTTTGTAGTGTTGGTATTTGTTTTTGATTTAATGGAGATATGCCTTCTCAATCTGATCAAACTGCTACTGAAGCTGTTAGCATCTATGCTAATCCCTGTATGAGCAGTCATTTCCTGCTGTCATCTTGCTCGTAGCATGTACCTTTTCCAGATCTAAAGGACTCTGATTGGGCTGTCCTTCTTTGGACTTCTCACAATTATTGTAGACTGGAGCCTGGCAAGATGAATCTGCCTAATTACAAGGATCTATCTGCTGTGCGAGGTTAGACAGTGGGCAGAAGAGGTCAAAATTGTAGCAGAGTTTTTGACAAAATGTCACTGACTGCACAACGTTTAGTGAGCGGACGCACCAGCAACTTGCAGAAGCTTCACCCAGGCAACATGCCATTGAATATCAGGAGTGACGAATGTTTGACATTGTTGCTTCTGGAAATTTTTGTAGAACATTTTTTCCCAAAACAGAAAATCCATAGTAATGCATAAAGACCCAAATCAATATGCAGAATCAATAGTCAATGAAATCTTATCAATTCCCATCCCTAGTCATGACCACATGAAGACTGTGGTTGCTTTCTCAAGATCTGTAGAGTTAATGTATTAAAATTAGAAAACCAGCTTCGCTATCCCAAGACATTGAGATCAATAAGTTGAGACATAGAAAATAACCAAACTTAATTCATCGATGCAGCAAACTGGAGGAAAATAAGATGTCTGTATATGTATCCCCTTAGGGTTCCCATGTATAGACTTTTGGTCCACTGAAACCAGCTCTATGACCCACTTTTGGGTCCTGACCCACCAGTTTAGAACTACTGCTCTGTAGAGTCAATGAGCAGAAATATTCCTTATTGTTATATTATTAATATTTTTTTTAAATAAGTGTCAAAGAGCTCGGACATATGTTGTTTGTGTTGGAATGACTGAAAGTTAAACAGGTTGACTGGATTAGAGAAAGTTTGTGTTCGTCAGGTCAGCTGATTTTATTTTTGTATGAAGTTCTTCATGGATCATATCTTTGTAGCTCAGGGTCGATGCACTGCCCTCACTTATTCCTTTCTGACATAAGCGCTCCTGAAATTCTAATTTGTTCAATATGTTGTTTCTGGTTTTTGCATTTTTACATGCTGTACACCACATTTTTATCATGCACCATATACTGTATATTTGTTTTTTTGTACTAGTAGCCTTGTTGAGGCACCTTTCATTATTGCTAAGGGAGTTTTTTTTAAGCAGTAGATGCAGTTCTCTGCCTGGACTTTTCACTATATCATAAATGAACGATAATTTGGCAAGCTTGCTAATACAGTACACTATCTGGTATTTTAATTGTTTGTACATATCTGAAATAAAGTCAATCCAACATTTCTGTATTTGTTAGTGCAGCCTGGCTGAATGAACAGTTGATAAAGGAGACCTGGATGGCTATAAAAAGTTCTCTGATTCTGTGGTAAATGTTATAGAGACAGAACATGTTTTAAGATGGGACACATGCGAACAAAGTTTAAAGAAAGCACAAGCGATAGCAGCAAAGGAAGGGGGTATTGATATTGAGTATCGAAGTATTGATACTTTGGTACTCTTTTGGTATCAATTACTCCCCTAAAATTTCAATTCCAAAGGAATACTCTAACAAAATGTATATTTGCGCTCTTCTTTTGACAGTCTTTTGAGGCATGTTTAAATTTGTCCCTTGTAGCATATGTAAAAAAAAAGGCCATTGAACAAATGTAGTTGTTGATCCCTTGTCTAAGTATCATATTAATTTGAAATAGTTAGGTATGGTCTATTACCAAGGCTGCCCATAAGGGGAATAATGGGGAAAGCTTTCTAGGGCGCAGAGTCATGAAGGGGTTCACAGATAGCAAGAAGACACACTGCCCATCCTTTTTTTAACTGCACACATACCATTACTTATTTAATCAAGAAAAGTTTGCATCCTCTGTTTAAAATAACGTGAGCATCTATTTTTGTTATATTTACATGGTTGGTGGGCATAGGCAAACTGAGTCAGACAATTAATTTATGCCATAGGGCAAGCACTCGACCAAACCATGTGTATATTCATTAAGACAACATCCACCAGCAGTATGTCAGAGACAATGAATAAGGCTACAGTTGTCATTTAGCAGATGCTTATGTCCAAGGAACGTAAATCTGAGAGTAATCACAACATGAGCTAGAATCTAAACTGGAGGGAGCATCATTAGTAAGTGCAGCAAAGTGCTTCAAGTCTGATTGGACACAGGTGCTGCCATGTAGTGCTGGAGGCAGAGCCTAATTTTCTTTTTTTAATATGAAGCATTAGACAGAAAAGCTTGTCAAGTCACCTCAATATCATCATCATCATGAAGTCCTCATGTCAGTGACATCAAAATCATATTAAGAATCAATATACTCAGTGCTGAGTTATAGATGGATAGACTTTATTGTCCCTTGCAGGAAATTTGTCTTAGACAGCCGTGCTACTAGCTGAGGGTACGACATACATAAAAACCACTTAGACGACATAAAAGAGTTACATAAGCAAGAGGTCGGCAACAAGCATGGTGAGCAGTTATTACACAAGAAGATTAAAGTGCAGTGGTCATTGCAATAAGCAGTAAAAATAAATGGAGACAAGTCAAATGATCGAATAACGATTAGAATAACAAAACAATGGATAAAAGCAGGATAAAAACAGATAGGAGACTGGTGGCAGAAAAATAAGTTGAAAAAAAAAATATATTATATAACAATTGCAGGAGAAGAATTACTTGGACTGTTTTTTGAGAAGAATTGTGGATGTTGGGAGGAAAGAGAGCTTATAAGCATTTGTTTTGTGTTTAGTTTCTCCGTATCATCTCCCAGAAGGCAGAAGTTCATATTCTAGAAAAAGAATATGAGAGGGATCATGAAGAATTTTATGTGCCTGGTTAAGGACAACACTATCAAAGACAGACTGGAGGGAAGGGTGGTCTTTTTGACCTATCACCTTCATAGCTGATTTCATCAGTTGGGCAGCCCTTCCCCTCACTACTGCATTGAAAAAGAAGCATCTGGTACCAAAATGGAGCAGAGATAAGCAGAGCTGGGCTGAGCTGGTCACACTTTGATGGAACAAAGGGGTCAATTGGAGCCTCAACTCTGCGTCTGTTTAGTTCACAATGAAGGCCAATCATCACAGGGACATGAGTGTTACAGCTTAAGATTGGCAGAGAATAATGGTGGTTCACACCAATGAGATACAGAAACATAACATCTGCTTCCAGTAGCAATCCCTGCTTCCTTATGTAGCTTTACTAAACGTTATATCTGTGTTTTCAGGGCAACAAGTAACATGCTGTGTCTTAAGATAATGAAGGATTTGTCTTGAAACTGTATTTGAGGTTATGTAAGTGGAATTTATTTAACATAGGATTACTTATTTAATTAACCTAGTACTTTCAGTTCGAAAATTGTCATACATACCTCATCACATACCTTATACCATACCTCTGAATACAAAAACATTACCTTTGACCTTTAAAAACATGCCTCTGTGTGTCTATTTGTCAGAGAATGAAGCAACTAATGTCCTCCATATGTGTCCTGTTAATTTCCTTCACATCTCCATCCAGAGGTTTACATTGCAATAAAAGCCAGAGGAGCTGCATGCTTCCAGGAGGGAGTGGATGGTGAGAATCAAAACACATGCACCGACACCGCTCTGAAACCGAAAACGTGCCTACATGGTGTAATTTCCTTCAGTAACAATACCCTGAACGCTCACATTGCAGCTTTGTTTCAGGCGTGTGCTGGGGCTGTCTGATGTTCACGTTTCATCCATCCAGAGGAGGAAGGATGTTGCCAGATGCAACTGGAGAGCTCTGAGCTGCGTAACCAAAGCCATTTGGAGAGAAATGCTAAAAAATATACAGAGGAGGCCTTGAGGCGAAGCCCGCGCTGAGTGTGGGTTTCACTTGGATTACGTCAGGACCACCGCAGCACCAGCATGGTGACCTCAGTGCAGTTACTATAGAGGTTGACAAAATAACAAAAACACAGAGGATAAATGCAAATATACAGATTTCTGCACCAATTTGGGAAGGCTTATGGTGTTTTCAATGAAGCTGTTTGGTACTTACATTGACGTGGAGAAATATCCTTAAAAGCAGAGTAGATTATTTAGGACAATTTATCCAGTGTTTCCTACTAATGCAGCTCCTGCCAGCATGTTAATCATCACATCCTTTATAGAGACTTGAACTGTTGCCTAACACCACACAGCAAAATCTGCATAGACAAACTGACACTATCAGAGTCAATATTAACACTTTGAAAGTGTTCATTGAATCTCAATCTGTCTTTATTTGTATAGCGCGACTTCATAACAAGTGTTATCTCAAGGCGCTTTACAATCGAGCCATACTCTTCATTTTATAGATACACAATTTAGATACCAATTTTTAGGAAATGGGTTTCTGAAGTTGGGCGGCATGGTGGCGCAGGAGGTAGTGCACATGCCTCACAGCAAGGACGTTGCTGGCTTGATCCCTGTGTCGATCAGGGCCTTTCTGTGTGGAGTTCGCATGTTCTCCCTGAGCATGCAGTGGCTCTCTCCAGAAATATTGCCCCTAGGTTTGAGTCTGAGGGTAAATAGCTGTCTGTTTCTCTGTGTGGTCCTGTGATTGGCTGGTGACCAGTTCAGGGTGTACCTGCCTCTTGCCCAATGTCAGCTGGGATAGGGTGCAGCCTCTGTGACTATAAAGTGATAAGCAGTTAATTGATAATGGATGAGTTTGAAGTTTTAAGCATGCAGATGTGATTTGACCTCCACTGCAACAGTAACAGTAAAAATGTAAGATCAACTGTTAAACCATCCAGTTTAGAGGCAGAGAGACCCTCAACAGATGAACACCAGATCAGCCTGCCACGTGTTTTTGTTTAATCTTTGAGCTCCAAACTATAATGTGCCTATCAGACCTGCAAGCTGTTATTATTATGGGATATAACATCAGACTACAGGTTTCTCTAAAGTCAAATACAGGAGCAGATCTTTTTTCTGTTCCTCTCATCTCTCACATATTCCTGGATTTCTTCCAAACATTTATCCTCACATGAAAGATGATCCACAGGCGACCTCTCCCCTCTCCACTGGATAATAAAAGTGGTGTAAATTCCTCCACAATTCTTTTCATTCTCCACCGGTGCACCAGTGAAACACGTGCCCTCTGTCTGCTTTCACAGAGATCCAAAGATGTAAAACTATCCTGAATGTTAAGAGACATTCTGGAATTTATTGCAAGTGATGGAATTTGAAGAACAGTTTTGTGAATATTATCCTGTGTATTAAAAAATGTGCTGTTTCTACATATACCTAAAGACTTATGGTGGCTGTGAGAAGATGCTTACCCACATACAGTTTACTGCAATAATTTTATCATGATGATTCAATTTTGGTTTTATTCCTCAGATTACACCTTTCTGGAAATGTCTAAAAATAGTCCACTATATTAGAAGAGAATGTAACATAATGTTAAAAAAATGAGTCACAACAAGCGCACATGACCGTTTACAGCTGCTGAGGAGTTTATCTGATGACTGTAGGCAGACGCAGGCTAACACTACCCACTGACTCCCAATGTTTGAGCTAAGCTAATTAGCAGTGGGCGAGCTTCGACAGGCTCTTCCTTGTTACTGGACGAAAGAATGGTGTCTATCAGCTTGTCATGGACTCGGGAATGAGGCAAGACATGAAAACAAAAAAAAAAAGTTGGCGTATCGCTTTAAGAGCCACCGCATTAAACTATTGCGCAATAATCCTGCAATAAAAGTACCAAAATATAAGTACACCTGCATCAGAGCATGTATGTTCATATCACAGCACTGCACCCTACATCGTTAATGTAATTACATGTCAAAGAATGACACAAGGCAATGTTAATAAAGTATATTCAGCAAAATAAAATACAAAAATCTATAAACATCTCAGAACAAAAAAACGAAGGGAGAAAAAAACCTCGACTGACAGCCTGGTTCGTTCCCTTCAGAGGCTGTCACCCCAGCTACTGCTCCACATGGTCCACATATAAAGTACAAAAACTTACTTCATAGATAAGTTTACAAATTTGATATCTGACATAGTCTTTTTGCTGGGGTGACAGCCTCTGGAGGGAAGGAACCATACTGAGGAGGAACAATTCCTCCTCTGATTTGGCAGGTGGGGCAGGTAGGACAGGGGGCCTCTTGATGATCTGGATGAGGAGCCCCTCAATCCACCTCCTCCTTTCTCTTTTCCTCCCTCTCTCTTCTGCCAGTCTTTCTCTCCTCCTCTGTATCACTGTAAAGAAATTTTAATACCAAACAAAAGCAAAACAATAATTCCTTCATGATTGTTATGTGAGTTTTTGAACTCTTGGGAATTTAATTGAGAATTTTTACATGGCTGACATTTCTTTTTACATACCACTTGGTCTTGCCTCCACAGACTTCCAGGCTGATGCAGCAGCAGGACCAGCAGCTGTGTCCTCATCCTCATCGGAGGCTTGAGCTATAATTGTGAGACAAATGTTTGAAATGTGCAATAAAGGGCAACACTGCACATCAATTTATAACTTGTTTTATGTTTTGTTTAAACCAACACTACTGTATCTTCTGCACACAGAAAGTCTTTGCTCAGCCAGACACGTGATGTGTAGATCACAACAGGTTTCTTTTCTATATCATATCATATCATATCATATTGCCAGGGTTTGGAGGGTTACTTTAAAATAGGGATGCACAATATTATCGGTTTGATATTGGTATCGGCCGATATCAGCCTTAAAAGTTAAGTATCGGTATCAGCAGATACTGAAATTTTTGCAGATATTTACAGCCAATATATCGGCCACACATATCGGCCATATATCAGCTGGAATATTGGCAAATTACACAAATGTACAATACTGATGCACCTTCTCATCAATGCATGGGTATATTTAAAAATCAAGGGTTTTATTTTAACAAGAGATACATGCTGCTTTTCTTGTTTTACATCTGTTCCTTGCAAGAATATCTACTGTAACACTCAAAGAAACAAGTCCATTTTTGTTAAGTACAGAGCTTGTGCTCTTGACCAGAAATATCGGTATCTGCGACAATGAATGAAAAAAATATTGGCATATCAGATATCTGCAAAAATCTAGTTATTTACACTGTGGACACAGGAAAAATTAACTATTTCAACTATGGTGTCCTGGTCGCGGGAAACAGAAATGATACCAAAGCATCCCTGGCAACCCACTTAGTGGTGCGCGTGCAAGTCATGTGTGCCATCTCTCGTTTTAAATGTGTGTGTGTGTGTGTGTATGTGTAATCCAAAAAAAGGAATTAAAATTGTAATCCTGCAAAATTATCCCAATGTCTACTAAGTGGAAATGTACCTGCTTTTTAAAATACTTAAGCATTAAAAGTGCATTTTCATTTTAATGTCAACGTGTTATTGTTTTGATGCCACGATGAATTTACTGAACCCGATGACTGCAACAACCCAATGAATGAATTGACCTGCTTATAGAACCTGTACAATAAAAACCTTGTAAAATTTGCTTCGAAGCCTAAAGAAAAGACTATTGAAACATGATTGATTCGACAGAAAGACAACCACTGCCGTTTTCATTTTTTCATTTAAGCAAATGAATCATTCTTCCTTCTCAAATGTGGACTTCAGACTTGGCCATGGGTGCTTTGGTCTGGAATTGTCTGTATTTGCCGTAGCCATCATTACTGGCAAGACGAACCTTTGTCTGCGCTTACCTGTTCGATCTGAGAAGCGCATGCGCGAGGTACAGGTACGGTATCACCACTTGAACAAATCACACGCAGATCACAATTTAGAAGAGAAAAGAAATTTCATCTGCTGGCTTTAAGGCTACTTAAAAGTAACGAGTAGTGAGGCCCTATATATAAATGCAGAGGAGTTAAAAGTACAATATTTATCTTTCAAATATAGTAGAGTAAAAGTCACAAGTTTCCAAAAATAATGATACTCAAGTAAAGTACATATATAGTCAAAAAGTGTAAAGTACAGTACCCAATAAATCTACTTTGTCACTGTCCACCCCTGGTGGTGATACGTGGATGGATGCAAAAAAATACCCAAAATTTCAAAATATCCCATAGATTAACATTGGCTGGAATTTTTTAAAAAATCATATCTCTGCCATTTTTTAACAGATTCGCTTCCAATTTTACAGGATAGTATGCAGTTCATGTCTCTATCATCAAGATAAATTTCAGCTGGATCTGATCCAGTTTGACATCACAACAAAACATTCAACCTTATAATAGGAAATCCCATTGATGATGTCAATAATTCATAGGCTATAAAATCAAAATATTAAGTGATGTTCCCAAAACTTATTGTGTTCGTACAGGATAACACCCTCTATGTATGTGCTGAGTTTGGTCCGGATGCTGGCACTCTTCTTGATCTAGTGATCCAGAATTTTATCTTTAAGGGGGGTTATGGAAAAGCCAAAGCTGGAACTGAGCTGCCTTAGCGGAGGTCTGTGCTCTCTGAGTGCTTTCTATAATATTCTGGGGGCTTAATGGGAAGCTGTGGGGGACCTGATGTGGCCCCGGGGCTGCCAGTTGATGATCAGTGGCATAGAGAGACTCCCCAGAACAAGACAAGTCCTGGTGAGGAAGCTATGAAATAATGTATGGGCAGGTATTTGAATAAAAGGCAGTACAGTGGGTTCTGATTGCACGTCCTCACTGAGGACTGTTTGCTTACAGACGACTGCAGGCCTAGGTCACCAAGGTTAGCTTGGTGTACAAAGTCTCAAAATGTATGTTAATGGAAAATGTCAAAGACCCCTCTGGAGCTCGAGCACATTGTAACTCCAACACCAGATTTCTCTTTATGAACACGTCTGAGTGTAAAACTTATTAAGTTGTTTCTTGGTCTTTGAGTTGTTCCAGTGCTCTTAATCACAAAACTATTAGCTGCTAATTTCTTTGGGGAAAACTCGTTCTCCTCTGTCATAAACTTGGTTTCTAAAAACTCTCCTCTCAGTATTAAAGTCTCTGTGTTTCATTATCATTCATCATGATTTTCCTCACAATAGCCTATTCATGCTGCACCCCTGTTACCTCTTCAATCTGGTATTTGCGAGCTTTAAAAAGAAACAGACTCAAACTGATGTTACAAAATATTCCTGCTTTAAAATGCACTTTTATTTCAAATCAAAATGAAAATCAAAGCACAGGAAGAAAACATTTGTCTGTATCCGTTTAATATTTTTTGTTCTGAGAGAAGAAAACTGCTGGTATGAAAAGTTGAAGCCCAGATCTTCATGAAACAAGAAGAAAGAGAGGAGTCACTTTATCCGGACTCGCTCTCTCTTCACTGGTGGAATTACCAAATAACAGGAATCAGCCAAAACCATCTGTACAAATAAATCCAGGTCCACTGCAGGTGTCTGCAGGTTTATATAACAGGACAGTGTGCCATCATAAGCACAATTATTCCAGGTTTTCCACATGAAAAAAGGAACAGAGACATTAGAAAAGCAGGGCCCGGCTGTTCAAAAATAATCCAACAGGATAAAAGTTTCAAAAAGGATCAAATCTTTGCTTCAGGTCGTTCAAAAGAAAGAAAAAGATTAGATAATCTAAGAAGATCAGGTTGTCTTATCCTGTTTAATATCCACATAAAACCTCCAATTTGTGCTGTAAGCTTTCAGGCCTTCATTTGATTTGAGAGGAGAGAGCAGGAAATCTGGTAAAAGTGAGGAATGACATGCAGGAAAGGAGCCACAGGTCAGGAAAGAACCAGAGCTGAAGGCTTGGAGGCCTTGAAGATTATTTCAATGTAAAAAAAAAAAAAAAGAATCAGACTCATTCAGATCAGAGGCTCAAATCAGACTAGATTACAGCTAAAATGTTGTAAAAATGTCAAAATGATCAAGCAGAATTTTAGAAACATATTTCCATGTATGTTATATTTTTTTACCAGAGTGCTGTTTTGCTTCAGTGACAGCAAAACTTGACATTATATGTATTTATGCATAGATGTTTATAAATAAAGAGTTTGGCTTCAATCTGCTCTATTGTTGAGTGTCTTAAGAAAACACTTGTTAGGATTTGGTGCTTTACAAATTAAGATTGACTGATTTTTAAGATAGACATGGAAATAAAACATGGATTATTACCTCACCAAATAGCATCAACATCAAACTGCAATTATAAATCAGGGCAGCTGTGAGGACTGTTCAGTTTGTCAGGATTTTAGGCCCTCTGTGGACAGTAGGTTGTCTCCTTAAATGCAGTGATGGGTATTTTATAAAAGTCTTATCAAATCTGCAACTGGATCTGGTTAATCCAATCTAGTTACCTCCACCAAGCAGGTAAGTTTTTTGCCAACAATAGTCTGTTTGTCTATCTGTGAGCAAGATAAGTCAAAAAATTCTCAATGTTTTTATGAATTTTTCAGAGAGTGTTGGTCACGGCAAAGGGAAGGCCTGGTTAGATTTTGATGATCCAAAAGCTTATCAAGGTTCTTTTTTTCAAAAAGATTTGTTAATATCGCGCAACAGGGCAGATTTCCACATTTTCAATAATAACCAAGCAGAGAATGACAGAAAAACCTTGGCGGAAGTTTGTGCTTTCTTGGCAAGACAAAAATGAATGAATGAACTTTTGAGGAAAAGAAGTGAAATAACAAATCAAGATCACTGTCATCTGAATAAAACTATTTTAACATCCAGACTGGATTACAGGGGAAAAGTAAGGATAACTATTGAACTGGTCAAACAGCTTTACATTTTCACAAAGTGGCTGATATTACCAGTCTTACTCTTAAAGATCACTTATCACTAAAACCTTAATTTGTCATAAAAATAATATCCTAGTTCATTGTGCCATATTGTAACAGTTCACCTTCACAGAAGCAGTGTGAGGGATGAGCTGACGGTCTTTTTTCCCCATCACCAGAGGTAGTATCACAGGCATAATAAAGGAGAAAGGGGAGCATGTGGAGCCAGCAGGGGAGTGCAGTGATGTGTGAGTGTACGTCCGTGGGACTCATGCTGTGCTGCACTCTAGCAAAGCTGTGTCACAGTGGGAACCGACAGAAATATCACTGCATAGCGTAAGCAGAACGAGTGACCTATGGCAAAAAATACTAGCAGAGTATGCTAGTGCTGCAGCATTTTTCCAGAAATGTGCTGTTAAAATCAACATTTTGCACTCGTAAAAAATCCATCAAACACTTGTGTATGTCAGTTTGTGATGCTGTTATGCCCCTTGTGGACAAGTAGGTCAGTGAAGTTATGTTTAAAGTAGGGATGCACAATATTATTGGTATGATATTGCTATCAGCAGATGCTGGCCTAAAAAGTTGATCATCGGCATCGTCCAATATTGAAATTTTTTGAAAGATATCACACTTATACACTGTTCTTATATTACCCTTAAAGCTGTCATGGTGGCAAAACACATTAATGCACCATGATGCTTCCCCTTATAATCAATGAATGAGTACATTTAAAAATCAAGAATTTTTTTTCAAGAGTTAAATGTTGTTTTTCTTGTTTTACATCTTTTCTCAACACAAATAATTTGTCACGTTGAAAGCAACGAGTCAAGTTTTGAAAAGACTTTGTGCTCTTGTTGAGAAATACCTGTACAGTTGTATGTATCGGCATTATGAGTTCTGAAATATCAGCAAAAAACAAATATCAATCATCCCTAGTTTAATCCAGATCTGCTAATCCTTTTATTTTGAGGACCACTGGTTTTTGTCATTACTAGTAGACACCACATGCCTCTGGCAACAGGTGTGACATTCATTGCACTTTTGATGAAGCTGGTGATCAGTGTTTGTTTCCATTCACTTAAGCAATGTCAACGCCATCAATTTTGTGTTAACTGCATTTTGGTGTAGCCTCTGTTAATTTTTGAGTCTTAGTTTAACTTTTCAACAGAATGACCTAAGACTGAAAGCCTGAGTAGTGTCCCAACTCGGGCTCACTTAAGCAGCATGATCCCAAAAAATAAACTGTTTCAATGTGAATTACATGTCAAAGGAAAATGAAGTATGCCTTTCTTTAATTATCGGTTTGTAAAAACCCAAAGTCAGCTTTGTTGGGTTTGTCATCAAAAGAAAACATTCGTGTAAAAAGTTTATCGAATGCCGGTTTAGATCTGTTGGTTCTGATGGGTTTTACAGAGTCAATTAATCTGTCTGCTAACTGGTTCTTCTGAGCAGAAATGCACGGCTAAAATTGCTGAAATCAACATTTAGCAATAACTGATCCTAAACAGTTTTTCCTCTGGAGGGGAACTGATACAAATTTATTCATGCTAGTGTCATTATCAAATATGACAACTGATCTGATTCTTCAACAACTTTGATTTTCTCTGTGGAATAAAGCAGATCTATGCAAGTTTTCCGTGTCAACAACATAAAACATGCCGTTTTAAGGGGAATAATGCTTCAACAATTTTCTGATGTTTCTGCACTTGCATGAATTCACAGGCACAGACATAATACACATTACATTAAACTGTGTTTAATCAAGACACTCCTAGATCACAATGTGGCCATACTGAGGCTTTGCTCTGCCTGACGACGCGTATCCTCTCCAACAGGATAAGGATTTAAAGCGCTGTGCAGCCCTAAATAGCATGACACAAAGGATCTAAAGATCACGGGACAACCACAACTTCGCAAGGTAACGTGAATATACGAAATCACAGAAGGAGCAACATGTAAATGACATTATACTTCCTGCCCGACTGTGTTTTGCTGTAGGCTTCAATATTATTTCCGCCAATTCTGATGAATTTTGAAATGACCCGGGAAATCTGAGCACTTGTTTTCCCATGCTGGGTCGATCTGCTTGGCAGATCTTGACGCAGAGTGGAAGCTATTAAACAGACCCATCACGTATTTCCAGCGAACCAGTGCGGAGGTGCACTGCTGGAATGCTCCTCGGACAGATCAGGGTGCAGGCTATGAAAACTGACTCATTAACAAGACTGGGGGCAATTGCTTCTTTGTTGTCATTCATGCTGACTGCCTCAGATGGGAGCGTGACCTCCTTGATTAACAAGGCATCCCAAACTTAGAGGACGGAATTTATAAGAAAACTGTTATGAAAACAAATTATATTGATTCCATTTATTTGTTATTATCAACTTGTAATTGGTTTTCCAATCCCAACCCTCATCTTTCCTGGGGTCAGTTTTTCTAAGCCAGCTTGCCTTTGAAAAAGGAAAGGAAAAAGGAAGCTAGATGACATGATCTTTGACAGAAGAAGCAGATTATTACGTCTAAATCATTCTCATCCTGACGATACATTTTGAACAACCGGGCCTGAGTGATCAGCTTGTGCTTTTGCTAACCACAACTTATTTTTACATCATGATTAGAAATCCTGCTGATATATGAAGTCAAGACGGCACACAGAAAGACGCTTCCTTACGAAACCACACTGACTAAAATACAAGGCCAGCCGTCCTTAGAATAAAAATAAAAACAACATATTAAGACTTTGTTTTAAGGTGTCTGTGAAAATAACTCAACTTACTCGGCAAAAACTCAAAGATCTTAAATAATGCTTTTAGACATTTTAGTGTCTAATGTTTGTAGATATAAACAGAAGCACACACTGTAAACACACTCAGAGTAAACATGGGTGAACACGCTTCAACAACTTATAAGTACACTTAAAACCAAAATAAATTAAATTATTCAACTCCATATTGACAGACATACAGTATATTGCTCCGTATTGTAGAAGACACAAAATCCACCCACCCACCCGCACACATACAGTAGATTCATTACAAGGCAGAAAACCCTAAATTCAGACCCCTGTTCCCCATGACAATTTAATTTAAGATGTACAAAATCACGTTTGTGCTCCATCCTTCACACACATGAACACTGAGGATGACAGCTTAAACTGAGACAAGAACGACGGTTTCAGACGCATTTTTCTCAAAAACTCAAACAAGACCCACATGTAGGCACAGCTTTGATCCCAAAAGTGCATAAGAGCAAATGTGCTACTTGGAATAAAAGATATTGTCTCAGATTTTTAAGCCTAAGAACAAAAAAAGTTACTTATGAAGCTCCAGGTTAGACTAACATAGTGTTACTGACTACATAATTTTATATTTATAAGTAAAGAAAGACCCCATTTTGTCTTTAGTGTTTCGTCGGCTGCAAAAATAGCTCAGATAAATTATTCTAACACTTATTAACTAAGATAAGAAGTCCTGATAATTATTTTCCCATCATAAATAATCTCACAGTCAATTATCTGGACCCACTCAAAAGACACTTGAGTGTTCATGCATAAACGAGGCCCACTGCTCTTCATTCTCTGATAAAGAAATGCACACAACAGAAATAAATACAGCACTTAATAAAATAAGAAACATTCTCTTTGGAAAGAAAGGCTCAAACTGATCAGATCAGGGGAACACTTGGTCAGTTTTTCTCTCATAGAGTCCGTGGCTCTGAAGGAAAGACGAGGAAATGAGCAGAAATCCTTCTCAATTATAGTCTGCTGCAGCCTGTGAGGGATCAACAGGACTGGACAGGAGGGTCCCCTGAATTATCCAATGGCACACCACAACCTCCACCACCACCTGACCATGAGAAAACCTGCAGCAGAGTGATGAAGGCCGCTGAGATCTGGACATGCTTCTCCTCACTCCAGCTTTGACATCTCGTACCTGGTCGTCATGATTTCCTGAGAAATTAAGAAGGAATACGAACATTTTCAAAAGAATTTTACTTTTCAGACAAATTCCTTTTCCTTTTTATTAGGTTGCTTTTCCTGTTTCTTACATGAACAAATATCACAGCTTTATCACTACACCTTTTGATGCATACTATATTACTATACACTGCCTGGCCAAAAAAAGTCGCCACCTGGATTTAACTAAGCAAATAGGTACGATAGATACGAGCCTCCTATTGGATAATTATTGCATGGGCTATTATCTTTCAGCTGGCAGCAAGTTATTTAACCCCAGCTGATGCAATGAGTAGCTTCTCATTTCTTAAACAACCATGTCGAAAGACACATCCTGTGGTCGTGGGAAAGATGTTAGTCTATTTTAGAAGGGTCAAATCATTGGCATGAGTCAAGCAGAGAAACCATCTAAGGAGATTACAGAAACTACTAAAATTGGGTCAAAACTGTCCAACGTATTATTAAAAACTGGAAGGATAGTGGGGAACTATCATCTTCAAAGAAGAAATGTGGTTGGAAAAATCTTGAAAGATCGTGATCGGCGATCACTTAAACGTTTGGCCAAATCACACCAAAGAAAAGCATCAGTAGAACTCAGGGGTATGTTTGATAGTGAAAGTAAGAGCATTTCCACACACACAATGTGAAGGGAACTCAAGGGATTGGGACTGAACAGCTGTGTAGCCTTAAGAAAACCATTAATCAGTGAGGCTAACTGGAAAACAGGCTTCAGTTTGCTAGGGAGCATAAAGATTGGACTCTGGAGGACTGGAAGAAGGTCATGTGGTCTGATGAGTCCAGATTTACCCTGTTCCAGAGTGATGGGCGCATCAGGGTAAGAAGAGAGGCAGGTGAAGTGATGCACCCTTCATGGTTAGTGCCTACTGTCCAAGCCTGTGGGGGCAGTGCTATGATCTGGGGCTGCTGCAGTTGGTCAGGTCAAGGTTCAGCAACATTATGGCCCAAAGAATGAGGTCAGCTGACTACCTGAATATACTGAATGACCAGGTTATTCCATCAATGGATTTTTTCTTCCCTAATGGCACATGCATATTCCAAGATGACAATGCCAGGATTCATCGGGCTCAAATTGTGAAAGACTGGTTCAGGGGGCATGAGACATCATTTTCACACATGGATTGGCCTCCACAGAGTCCAGACCTTAACCCCATTGAGAATCTTTGGGATGTGCTGGAGAAGGCTTTGCACAGTGGTCAGACTCTACCATCAATACAAGATCTTGGTGAAAAATTAATGCAACACGGGATTGAAATAAATCTTGTGACATTGCAGAAGCTAATTGAAACAATGCTACAACGAATGTGTGCTGTAATCAAAGCTAAAGGCGGTCCAATGAAATATTAGAGTGTGTGACCATTTTTTTTGTTGGCGAGTTTTTTTTTAGCCAGGCAGTGTATATACACAACAATACAATGAAGTAACAGTGGCACTGCCTGAATCAAAATAGAAAAACAAAGAAAGACAAGCTTAAAAATTTAACACAGGCAGACATGCAAATGAGGAAGAGGCAGCAGGTACACGACACATAAATGCAGTGATTTAGTAATACAACACAGAGGTCGTCTGAGGACGCGTGGCCATACAGTTACATCAGGGACTTACAATATTATTGCATTAAATCTGTATCTGTGGATGATCGGATATGAAGTTGTTTATCGGTGTTGGCAGATATGACATCTTATCTTATGTTAACAGCCGACATATATGCCATATACTGTGATTAACAAATGTATTAGACCACCTGTGATAAAAACCAGAAAATCTTTTGCTTTAATGCAGACTCACATTTTCAGTGAGCTCCTGTTGTTTCACCATTTTGAAGAGGAATGAGGACTGGACTTCTCTGAGAACTCATTTTTTCTGTTTGGGAATGTAAGTCAATAACTATAATTTGGCATCTTAATCAAGAAATAAATTGAGCTTTACATTTTTTTTTTTTTTTTCAATAAAAATAATTTTGAAAATGAATGGATAAGAATGATAGTTTTATTTTGCATTAAAATATTATTTTGTTAAAGAGCTTCTGCATTCTGGTGTATTAACCATCACAGAAACACAAAAATGATTTTGGTAATGGCCGATGATGTTACTTTAGGGCAGATGTGACCTTACATGGTGGTCTAGTACATTTGTTAAGCACTGTATCTTGGCCAAATATTTGCCATTTAGTCCGAAAAAAAAGCCCAAACTAATTTGACAGAAATAGTTTTAGTCAATGCATCATTGACAGTTTAAAATCTCTGACTGACTTGTTCAGACCTTTTATGGCCTTAAATTTCCAAAATCATTTTTTTAACTTTTAGGACTTTTTAAGAATAAAGTATGTTTGTTTTCATAATGCGAGTAATTTTCTATTCTAACTCCAGGGTTAGGTTTATTGAATTATCAGGCAAGATTTATTTGTGTAATTGTAAAAATATTTTCATTTTCAGGACAGAGTGAATGCAGCAAATGTGTGTTCTTCTGCTTAAAACAGCAGATTGGTGGAATCAGTGGTGGAAGCAGACATAGCCCTTTGCTGTACCATAAAACAGTGCCAAACAGAGACTTCCTGGAGGAAAATAAAGCGCTCTCACATTTTTCGCCCAATTTTACACTCGACCCCACATAGTTATCTAGCTCATTTTTATGGAACACCATCACAATTATGCAAAATTACAGCAGAACTGTAATCACACACAACAGTGTACCTTACCAGTAGTGTCAGCTTGTTCTCCAAAAAGGTACAGCGCTGCTAGAAGCCCTTTCAGCCATGTTAGAGCCCGAGATGTAACAATGACCCAAAATGTTATAAAAAAACGGAATAAAACCCGAAATGTAATAATTGGTCAATAATGTAACAAAAGTGTTGAGCCCAAAATGTAATAACAAAAATGTAACAAAACCCAAAATGTAATAAGTGGTCGATAATGTAACAAGATGCTGAGCCCAAAACTTAATAGCTGTATTACATTATTGTGTATAATGTAATAACTGACCCAAAATGTAACAAGTTATGACATTTTGGGGAAAAAGGTATTACATTTTGGGCTCAGCATTTTGTTACAATATCAACCAGTTATTAATTTGGGGTTTTATTACAATTTTTTTTATAACATTTCGGGTCATTGTTACATTTTGGGCTCTGACATGCCACTTCACTGACTATTGTCAAGCACCTAATTCAACCCAACTTCAAAAATACTGAAATATCCTGTCAAAGATACGAGCTTTCAGAAACTAGAAACAAGTTATATGCACAAATGCCGAAAATGGTCCTATCTCCCAATGTTAAAGAATCCATTAAAAAATTCCTGGATCCAGACGGTGATCCGGATCACCCCCAAAATTTAATCAGTTCTTCCATATCCCATTTCTGACAATTCCTAAAAATTTCATCCAAATCCGTTCAGAACTTTTCAAGTTATTTTGAACACAGGCAAACAAACAGACAGATAAACGCCGGCAAAAACATAACCTCCTTGGCGGAGGTAATAACAAGACCCTTTAGATATAGAGCAGCCATCAATGTCAAAACTGCAGGCTTCCTGTTTCTGGATTATAGAATGACATATGTATGTTTCATTGATAAAAAAAATAAATTCCGTGTTATTCGTACCTCATCTGAGTCCAGGAGGACTGGGAGAGCTCTGCAAGGACAAACAAATCCAATAAGAGGCAAAGTTATAATCACAGGAGCCTTAAATGACCCAGACTGGATCAAAAATTAAAGTAACAAAACACTTACACATCAGTGAGAGAGCTAGGAATGTTATCTTCCACCCACTTCAAGTCTTCATCCTGCAGAGGTCAGAAAAGAGGGGGAGAAAGTAAATACTGCCACCTGCTGAAATATCAAACTCACACAGCTGCTGCACAAAAGCTTCCCCATACATTCACACAAAACCACATCAAAAAGTGTAAAGTACTCTTGTGTTACTGACTGGGTTTGTTTCTGGAGGCTTCACTGTGCCGTTTGTCTCACTTTTAGATGCTCTCAACTTTATGCCATCTGCTGTGGGATAAAAGGAAATAGATGGACACAGACGAGAGTGTTTAATGCTGCTTTTATCTTTAGAGTTGTGTCGAAGTTGACGCTCTGGTTATTTCACCATACCAAGGTTTGCAGAGGCGATGAACTCCTCGATCTCCTCATCATCTGAGTCGTCCATAAGAGGCGTGAAAGCATACCTGTGCAAAATGAAAACACGCTGTTATTAAGGTCGAATAAGCAAAAAAAATACAGCAGAAAGTCCAAATGTCTTGCTTACCTTTGGTTGTTTGCAGAAGGTCTCCACAAGAACATTATGACCAACAGTATGACGGAGAACAGAAACCTCCAGAAAGCGTCTTCCACCCACAGCTCGATCCAATCCTTCACAGAGAAAACAGGTCAAATCACGAATAAAATGTCACAACTTAGTTATATTGTTCACATGCAAACCCCAATTCCAATGAAGCTGAGATGTTTTGTTAAACTTAGATTAAAACAGACTACACCGATTTGCTAATCCTTTTTGACCTATATTCAATTGACCACACTAAAAAGACAAGATACTTAATGTTCAGTTTGATAAACTTCATTGTGTTTTCAGCAAATACATTACTTTTTTTAACAAAAGATTGGGAAAGTTGAGGAAAGCTCCACAAGTGAGCAGGTAAACTGTAAACAGGTGAGTGTCATGATTGGGTATAATAGATTAAAAACATTTTTTCAACATACAACTGAAAAGAAATTCAGTCCATAATATCATCAAAAGACTCAAAGAATCCAGAGAAATCTCTGCATATAAGCCACAAGGCCAAAAACCAACACTGAATGCCTTGCATTAAAAAACAACTTCATTCTTTAAAGGATATTACAATGTGGGCTCAGAAACACTTTAGAAAACCATCGTAAGTTAACACAGTTGGTCACTACATCTGAAAGTGCAAGTTAAAACTCTACCATGCAAAGCTAAAGCCATTTATCAACAACACCAGGAAACACTGCCTGCTTCTCAGAGCTTGAGCTTCTCTGAGATGGACTGACACAAAGTAGAAAAGGACCATCCAGACTGTTATCAGTGCAAAGGTCAGAAGCCTGTTACACTGTGGTAACTGTACCTCTGTCCCAGCTTTTTTGAAACAAGGTGCGGGCATCAAATCCAAAATTAGAGAACATTTGCAAAAAAACCCACAAAGTTGATCAGTTTGGACATGAAATATCTTGTCTTTGAAGTGTATTCAGATAAATATTGGTGGAAAACGTTCCAACTTCATTGGAGTTGGGGTTTGTATATACCACTAATTAAGAAGTTAATCAGTACTTACAGATTGACAGTCTGCTAGCCTGAACTTTTTGGCAATCCAGCCCATGAAAATGATGGATGCTGATGGAGGAAAATATGTGATAAAAAATTAATAATAAAAATGTGACTGAAGCACAATACAGTTCATGATAATTGCTTTAGCAGTTTTACTCACCAATCACGGCAAATATTAGCGTGTTTGTGAAGTGTCTGTAGAGAGATAACTTGACAGGGTTTCTCCTCAGCTTCAGAGTCTTGATGGTTTGTGCCAGGCTGACAAAGATGTTAGTGACAGTCAAGGGAAACATGTGACAGACTAGAATATGACTTTACAGACAAATTTATAATGATTCTGTTTAAGTATATAACGCCTATAACTGAGTCACATAGACAAAGAAAGAAAATACATATTTTTATAACTTAGCTCAGGCAAAAAGTAAATGTGAAATCCATGTGGTGTTTGATGCACATTTGTTGTCAAATCATCAATATTTAAATCCTACATGTTTAAGAGGGATAAAAATCTTCACTGTTTTAAAGCCTGGTTATATCCAAACTTTCCTGAGCCATATTCAAAGAAAATATCTGTTGTATGAAACTGATAAATAGGAAAAGAATTAATCCATTAAAAGATCCAAATCTTTTGCACACAGTCTTTAATTTTTCTAATTTCTTTTACTTATTTCATTCTTTAACTTCTAAAGCCTCCCATGAGCGTGTGTCACTCTGCTACAAACGCTCAAAGCTGTTAATCTGGGACATGTACAATGCTAAATGTAAGAGCGCTAACAAAATCAGCCGTAAATGTTTTAATAAATAAATAAATCAAAATAAAACAAAATGCATAAAAACACTGAAACAGAGTTTCCGTACAGAATCACTGCCAACGTTTAGGCTCTTTCTATGAAAGCATTTTGTGCAATTTGTTGTTAATTAAAAGCAAGCAATTATAAAAACTGTGTGACTAGGACTGCTTTGTGAAGTTACCTTAACAGGTATTAATACAGTTTGAAACTTCACTAAAACTGTACCAAAGTTAAAAAATAAAGAATTGCACAAGGTACAAGACTTTAGAACAATGATCTGAAGACTGAAAAGTCTGTCTAACCCAGACTACTTCACTCATAATCACTAGGGATACACAATATGCTGATATTTCCAAACTTTTAACTGCTGATTCTGATATATTTCTTACTAAAATTGACCTGTTCTGGTTGTGACAGTGTATTTGTGTTAGAGATTGATGTGGACCAAGGGAAACAATTGTTTTTTTTTCATAAATGCAAACATTCAGCAATAACAGGGAGAAGCGTTGTACTATTTTCATACATTCTGTAATTTACAGCCAATATGTGATATAAATGACTGATATGTATGACGAAAATATCAATTCTAACCATTGGCTGGAATTTTGATATCTGCCAGTACTGATATTCCACTTTTTAAGTTACTATCCTGCATTTCTAATAATCATCATTATAGTAAGTACTCCAGCAGGGATGGAAGATAAAATTATGATTTTGTTTGTTTAAAATGTCAACGGCATGGACAAGTAATGATGGAATTTGCAATTTTTTCAGGGAAAGGCTAGCTACATTACAATATTACGATACTATCAAGGCTGTGTGCGTTTTCACAGGTTCAGGATTCCCAACAACAGTAATTTTATGAATTATTAAAAGAAAAATGTCCAACAAGAACCTCTTGTGTGTTATTTCATGGTCAGCTGGACGTAGAACGTTCCTTTATTGTGAATGTATTATTACTGGGGTGACTTCACATTTCTCATGGATGCTTCACAGAAAAAAGGTTGCAAAATGTACATGCAAAGTAAATTATCAACCAGCTTTGTCTTTATAATTTGAATAAACAGAAAGAAATAGAAATAAAGAAACTGTGCTCATTCAGAGCAAGACCATCTGCTCATGGCAGCAAAGCAAAACCTCATTGACAGTAAAAGATTTAGAAAAATAAAGATGGATATTTTAGGTCAATTTAACCATCAGGGGTTAAAAAAAGAGTAAATTAAGCTTGAGTGGATAAATAACAGTTACAAGTATGTTTGTATACCAAGAAAAGTATCGCTCATCATTAGATAAAGGAACACAGCATTCAGGTAAACCTCCCCTGGTCTAACTTAGTTTCATGTGAAGCAGGTGAGGAGCAGAGGAGAACCACACAGGGAAAGTTTGGAGGTGCACAAAAGGATATCCACCAGCAGAGAGAGGAGTCAAGCAGAGCCAAGGGAATGTTGGCCAGCAGGGCCAAGTCAGAGTCTTTCGCCTAGAAATGAGGACAGAGCGGGACCCAAGGATCCGAGGAAAGGAAGAGGAGAGGAACGAGGAAAAACCACAGATAGGACGGGAGATCAAAAAGCAGCATGGGCAGTAAAATACAGAACCATTCACCAAAGTGCAAAAGAAGAGAATCCATCCAACTGAAAGGGCAAGAAAGCACAAAATCAATGTAAAAACAACTCCTTCATTCTAACACGTGGGAGTGATGATTTCTGCAGCATTCATCTCTGGAAGGATATGAACCAGATGGTGCCGGAGTCAAACACAGCCAGAACAATAGCTGTAATGAGAACGGGACCATTGTCTCGACCCTTCAATTTGGCCCCCAGAGCACAAGAAGATACACAGATTACTACGTCAGTGACAGAAAACACAAGCTAACATCATAACACAGAGAAGTAATGCAGCTAATAATCCTTTTCCATATCAAGTTACAGAAGCCATGAGCTTATTGCATGGTTGTAGTTCACCACTAGGGGTCGCCACAGGTCCAAAATGACAGACACCACTCCAGTGGTTTTTGGAAGGAAGATGTGATTTGATATTGGTTGTGGTCTGAAACAAAGCTTTCATTGTTTTTACCCCCATGTCAGTACTTAAGCTTCTTTAAATCACAGTTAAGACAGCAAAGTGTCCTTCTAATTTCGTTATGTGATCCAAAGTCAGCCAAAACATCATGCAGGTTAAAAATAGAAACTCACATTTCTCTGGTTACCAATGATGATCATGAGTCAGTACAACACCTTAGAAGTTACCAAAACAAGGACCAGTGGACCAGACTGATTGGCTTTTCCCACTGCGTAGAATGAGCTTGACTTGCCCCGACTTTACTCGATTATTTTGGTTTTCCATTATAGATGGTAGTTGACCCAGTTTTGCAAATCACCTCTGAGGGGTTCCAAGCAAGCTAAGTCAAGACTAAGGGTCTGTCCCAATTCTACCCCTTACCCCCCGTCTTACCCCTTACCCCTTGGTTTTGCACGTTCACGTCTAGTAAAGGGGTGTCCCAATTCTCTGCAGGGCTAAGGGGAAGGGCTAAGACGAAAGGCTACACAGCACTTGAAATGAAGACAGACCGGGACCTCACTTGAAAGGAAGGGGTATGAGAATTTTCCCATAATACACCACACCCGCTGACAAGAAGGCAGAGCGGAGTCCAAAGGAAGCGCATACTTATAAGTAATTATTAAATCATCAAGTAAATATTAGTCATGTTTTGAATTGTTGGTCGTATTTGTAATGTCTTGTTATAACGAGCTAGCTTTCACAGCTGTAGCTACGGCTGTTGTCGCATCTGCCTACAACACAGCCAGCGAGCGGCTCTGAGTGATGATGTAGCGGGAATCGAGTGGCGTCTCATTTCTCAGGAGCGTGTTTTCACACCTTCCCCTTGGCCCTCAAAACAGAGTGCTAAGGGGAAGAAGTAGTCAAAGGGGTACATTTGTGATTGATCCTCAGGCACTGCCGACAGCAGAACTGTCAGAGTATCACCACGAATCAAAAACTTTCTAAAACTTTCCTCTGCTCCAGATAGTCTGGTGTTTTACTGCTTGAAACCGTCTCTCTAACAAAATTAATCTTTTAACTGGTACAAAGGCCACAAAGGGGCAGGCAGCTCTATTGCTTCTGTTTATTCCTTTGTTTTTGTGAGGATGCCACTGTAGTTTTACACAGCGACACTATGACAGTCCTACCTTAAAGAGGTACAAATACAGTATATAGTTAAATGGAAAACTGATCAGGTAGTATCCAAGGCGTGCAAACTTGTGCAGCAGAAGCCTGATTTTGGACACTGCTATCATGGGACCTGCAGGACCTCTCTTTGAAAGCTCAAACCTGTAAAGTAGTATTTTTATTGTGATGCCTTTCTTTCCACTGATTCAAACTTTTGTTGATATATTCAGGATTTCTTAAAATAGGTGGCTTGATAAAATTAGAGTTTTTAATGAATTTTATCACTTTAAAAAGCCTTATGGGACAGAAAACTCACCCCTGTTATCCTCAGAACACCTTCAATGCTGGCAAAGGCGAAGTAGAGGATGCCGAGACCCACAACTCTGTGCATTACTGTACCTAGTCGAGGTCTGAAACAAGGAAAAACAAAGAAGGTATATTACTAAATAAGATAAGGTATTCCTTTATTAGTTCCACAGGGGGAAATTCCAGGTTTACAGCAGTGGTAAAATACAAAGAAGAAATTTAAATAAAGAAACTTACAGACGAAAATAAAATAAATATATATAAGTGGTATTTACAGCTGTTATGTACGTGTTTGATATATTAAGCCCCGTTTCCACCAATTGGTCCGGTATGGATCAGCACGGTTTGGCTCAGGCTGGATCGGTAAAGCCTGATCCTGGTTGCGTTTCCACAGCCAGCCGTACCCTACTTGGTAGGCGGATGCCGATAGCATGACGTCACAGCAGCGTGACACAGTGTACCCGGCTATTAAATACAACGAAGAAGAAAACGTGACACAGTAAACAAAGAGCAACGATTCTCTTCACCGAGAATACTGAGGAAGGTCTGCACCTACACAGTAGACCATGGGACGCTCGATCTTGATGCCATTTTCCAAACAAAAAAGCCTTGAGAGTTATCTTCACGAAGACGAGTGGAGATTTAAACATGGTGGGGCTGTGTTGTTCTTTATTACCGCTGTCGCACGGGAAGTGACGTCTCCTTCGACCAATCAACGGGCTGCATGGTTTCTAGCTCCAACCTCTGGGGTCGGATCGGTATGCTTGGCACCCCAACAGAAGGGTCCCAAAAAGTAGGACGGTACGGTTTGCTTATAAGGGGTCCTGTCCCGGTTTTAGGCTATGGAAACGCCACAAGAAGCGAGCCGTACCGAGACAAACCGAACTGAACCCTCTGGTGGAAACGGGGCTTTACAGTCGGAAAATTTGAGATATGATACTTATAAATATGGTTTATTGCACACTAGAGAGGTTTTTATTGTGGAGTCTTACAGTTGCACTACTAAATCTTTGCATAAATGCAAAAAAAGTAAAATGACTTAACAAATAGATGCATGGACGTACTTGACAATCCCATAACCGAGGCTGACGATGATGACAAGCAGTCGAGCCAGAGTCCTCTTCAAGGCAGAGACCAGCTCTGCAAAAATCAACAATCCTGGAGCTGAAGGGGACAATAAGATCACAAACATTACAATCAGAAACAAAATATTGTGCTATTTAAGCAAGGAAGATCAAATTATGCCTGCTGACACTTACAAGCAGAGCCGACAGCGTTAGTGTTTTCATACTCGGCACAGAAAACAGCTTTCTCCACCATCCCGAGGAAAATGACCCCGGCGATCCAGAACTGGATCCTCAGCAGATCCTTCCAGTAACAAGCCGCCCACAGGAACCACAGCAGAGCGTACAGGATGTACACAACACACATCACCATGTAAAACTAAAAAAACAAAGAAGAAGAAGAAGAAGAAGAAGAAAGAGAGAGAGAGAGAGAGGATGTCATTGTTCTTCATTACAGATAACAGGGTTATGATGATGCCAAATTTAGAGACTTCCTTGTGATTTTAGCGTAAATCAAATAATTCCTGATTTGATACTATAAAACAATTTAATCCCAGGAAACCAATACTGGGTTAAATATTGTTTTGAATAAACTACAAGCTAAGCTGTCCAGACCCCTCAGTTCCTGCTTCACTGTTCCCAGGATCAGGACTAAACTAAACAGGGTGAGGCAGCTTTTAGTTTCGGCGCTCCTCACCAGTGGAACAAACTACCAGAGAACCTGAGACTCGATCTGTGAGCTCTTTTAAAACAGATCTTTTTATTTACCGCAGTCTTCTCATTAGTTCAAGTTCTTATTGTTCTTGTCTTGTCTTAAATTTTAAGAACTGCAGGTTGGAGACCAACATCTGGTCACATCACCCAACAGTCATCTTTGTTTTTAGTTCATAATCCTGATGATGTTGTAAGTCCCTTTATCATGGTCTGGGTTTTTAGATGGAAATTATATTCTGTGAGTGCTGTAATGGTAGAATTGAGAGGATCATTTCAGGTAATTTAAAACAACAGGACACTTTTTTATCATAAGTAACATCATGCAGGACTGTGTCAAGAGATGCTACAGTCTTTGAGGATCTGTGTTCAGGTTTAAATAAAACAATAGTGAGACTGTAGTGTAACATAATATAGTTGGTAGGGGTGTGAATCGTCTAGTAGGTTATGCTTCAATATTGATTTTCATTGCAAACAGATTCATGATTGACAGTGCATTTCCTATTTGTTATAAAAAGAAGACTTTGTTTACTTCTGGATTTGTTCTGCCTGCGATGCACTAAGAGGCTGAATGATGTGATCGAACACGATAAAGCACAATGAAATGTGCTGATTGAAAACTGACTTTACATGACTGTAAGCATGTTAAAAAACAAGTGTATCAAGACCATTTTGTGGAAACTTTGGATCAATTCAGAATCTTTTTAAAGAAACAATTTGATTCGAATGCAAAACTATTTTTTGACGTCTCTTAAAGCAACAATGTACATTTTATTAGTTTTGCACTGCGCACCATAATGTGTTGCATTTGCAGAGCTGGATTACACCCTCTATCTATCGTGGTATTTCAGAAATTCAGTTCAAAAACATTCTTACAATACAATTTAAAAACTAAAAATAAAGCCCCCTGACTCAGTATGAAAATGTTATGCTATTAACTGTAATTCAAAAAGCATATTTAGACTTAGACTTGCTTTACTGTCACACAATAAACACACAGTCACTGCACATATTGGACGAAATTTAATTGCAAAGGTTCGGAGTATTTGCATCGTAAAATGTTAAACAATATAAAATATACACGTATACATATTTCAAAAAAATAGAGAATAACTTAGAATGTTATTGCACATAAATGCCCTGACAGAGAGGGGCATCATAGCAGCACATATAGTCCGGGGTGGTTCCAAGGCAGGGCCATGGCCCATTTATCTTGGCATCTTACATTAAATAAAAGTGTTTGTCTACTAAAGCTTTTTCTTTTTCTTCTTAAGAAGCACATTTATTAGTAACTTCGTCAGGTCTAATTATTGAGTTTGTGAAAAGAAATCCACGTAATTTCCTGTGGTGGATTATCATGAGTTTGCTCTGGCTTTTGTATTTTATCGTATTTCAGGTGAACTATTGCTTTAACGTTTTCTAAAAACTGCTATGGTGTAGTTTTGCATTCTGATCTCTAACATGAAAAAACATAAAAAGTTGAAAAAAATCTCATATCAGTTACTGAAAACTACCTTGGGCACAAGCCTGCATTATTAGTTAAGAGAAGTCATATAGGAAGTAAATTAATGATTAAAACATGATAAAAATGAAAATAAAAAATGACTCTGGTGTCATTAACTTACAATCATTAGAGGCCACTCTGTGATAGAGATGAAGCCGTGGCTGCCCCTCATCACCACATCAACTGGGAATAAAACAGAAATAAAACAGAACATTAGACTAAGTGCATTAAAACTACCAGTGAATCAAGCATTTGAGCACTTTTTAATTTTCTAATTAGAGTCAAAACAACATGACAGGGGTCCTTCTGACATCTGCACATTTGCTTAACAGTTCATGATGTGATAATAATCACTATTCAACAATTTGCAAACAAACTGACCAGTTAAGTTCCAGTTTGCCTCTTGTTTACTCGACTCCACCTTCACCACAAGCAGGTACGGCCCGTCCTTCCACGTGGTGGCGATGACGTTATCTTTGATGCTCAAGCTGCCGTTCTTCACATCACTGACATCGTACTCCTCCGTCATCCACTTCTCATCATGCAGGGATACAAAAGTCACAGAGGGTTGTGTTATTTTTTGAATTACGAAAAACAGTTTTTACAACATTTTCCTGCTTTTAAAGGGATACGCAAACATTTTTTTTTCTGTTCATGTCTTGCCTCAATCCCGAGTCCATGACAAGCAGATAGACACCATTCTTTTGACTGTGCGTGCAGTAACAAGGAAGAGCCGGGCAAAGCACTCACTGTCAAGTACAGATTTGGACGACATTTTCAGGGAGCGTTGGTCATGGCGCAAGAAAGAAGTGATTACCATTTGGTTGTGATCCAAATCCAAATATTGAAACAGGAATTTTTTTTGCATTTATTCACATCTTTGACAGTAAGTCGCCTGACAATGTTGGGAATGCCTTGTCGGAAGTTTGTGCTCTCAACGCACTTCTAGTAGTTCTTATTTTTTCACTGAGACAGAGAATAAAGTTTATACAGAGAGCATGGGTTATATGAATAACAATGAGTATAAACATTTTTGAATGCATTTGCTAATGTAGGTTCTTAATGCTAATACCAATTAAATAATATAATTTCACAGCTTTTTATAAGAAGCATTTAAAAATAAGTTAAAAAAAAATGAAAATCAGGCCATATGTTACTGCATATTTTTATCGTGCATTGGCTACATACAGTAAGAAATCAAAGCTTGATTATTGGTGACCAGAGAGTTTGTGCATCGCAATCAAATTTTATTCATTATGAAATGAATTAAAGACAACAGCACAGCACTTACAATGTAAATAAGCTTTCCACCTTGAATACAAAATCAAAGAAACAGTTGCCACATGAAAATAATAAATTCTGCCCCATTACATTTATTCTGTTTTGCTGTACGAGGATAATAACATTTCTTACCGCAGCTTCTCCTGGATCTCGTGAGCTGACTGGACGAGGGTCAGCCTTGGCTTTCTGAAGAACAGAGTGAGTGGTTGGTGAGATCGACAGATGTGACCAAGTGTTTGTCTGAACTGAGAAAGGTGAACATCAAACTCACTCTGAGCATTGGAAATGTGCGCAGTCCACTGTTGCACGTTATTGGACTGTGTCTGTGTTCGATGCACTCTCCTTGTCCCAGAGGATTCGGATCCAGACCCTCCCCACGACTACGAGCAGTTTTGTCGTACATCTCCTACAAATCAGTCACAATTCAACATTAATAAAAAAGTCAAGTCCAAACAGAGAGGTTGTGTTAAGATTAAACAAAACTGTGACAGGGCTAAAACGGGACTGCCTTTTGTAAAACACAAATGAGTGCTGACCTCTTAAAAAGGTACACTATGTAGACACTGCGATTGAAATTATGTTGTCAAAATGACTGTTAAAGGGTTAAAATCCTGAAAATTATGAACTAGTTGTCAGTTTTGATAAGGACCGAAGCTGATCAAAATACTGATCCAAAAAACAGACAAATTCAATCTGTATTGTTTGTTTACAGCAGTTTTTGAAAATTGACTTTTCCCCTTTAATGGTGTATTGTGGTCGTAACTTTAAAAATCTTTCACAGCACCATAAAAAAGTTAGAAAACACTTGTTTGTATTGATTATTCAGGTGTTGAACCATGACAAAAATAAGTGAACACAGGGCAAACAGACTAGTGGCACTGTTGCTTCCACAAGAAATGGTTATTTCTTTAATTGCTTTCTGAATTCCACAAAGAAACACTGATTTTTGGGGGAGAAACAGAGATGCATGTCTTTTTACGGGGCATAATCGGTCTCTGCACAAATAATTAAAATGTACAGTGCGTTTTCAGCTGTGATTTTTATGCACCTGAGGAACAAGGGGCAGAGTGCACCCCAGATTTGTTCTGTTTCGTAAGGTATTATCAGAAGTGTCATAAGATGAGAGGAAAGCACGCAGAGCCAGCAAGAGCCGAGCACTGAATGTATGTGTGGAGATCATTAAGTCGCTATCTTTCAATCTCTCTCTACTTTTCTATTTATTAGACCAACACAATATGAAAAACGTGTATTTTGTTCAACACTGCAGTAACAAAATGACTGTGAAAACTTAAAAGATATATAGTGACATATTATAAGACATTTTTTAAAATTAAATTAGCACAAATAAATTTTAAGGTAGGTTGTAGCCAGCTTTAGCTTAATCTGACTGCATCCAAAGCTGTGAAAGCAGGGCCAGTGTACCACAAAACTTAGCATGACCACACATTAAAAAACCTTTTTGTTGTGATGGGTTTATTGCCAAGGCTTGTGGAATTAATGTAAATGTCTAGAGACATAATAACGGCAGAGTTTTGTTGCAGCACTTTTGTGTCTATGCGCTGTGAAAAGAGCTGCTGTAAGTGTTCTCTCAAATCTTGTCATATCCAAAACTGTGATTGAAAAAAAAAAAAAAACATCATTATATATGTAAAATAAATGTTTTAAAACTGGTTGAAAATGGATTTAAAACACATACATGGGGGGAAAAACATTTTATGAATGTTTTTGGAAGCATAAGTTTCTATTTTGAATGGTTTACTGCTCCATTATAGACTCAGGAGTAAAACTGAAACTGTACTTCAAAATGTGTTAAGAGAAAAAAATCATGCCATGCTCACTGACACATCCAGAAACACTGTCTAATCAGAAGTGAAATAACTATTGAGACATGGATGTCCAGAATTATACCAGAGGATTATATATGAAGTCTTAGAGCGGTCATCTTATGATCATAATCTTAACATTATACACTCTAATAACAAAGTAATAATCTTCTGCCCTTACCTCGACATTATTAAACTCATTGTGACAGGGGTAGTATTTTAATAACCAGCGAACAGTGAGGGCCACCTCATCAGGACAGGAAAAAGACTCGACTGAAAGAGAGAAAACAAGAGACGACAAATAAAAGCTAAGAAAAAAATCTGGTTTAACATTATTTTCACGTTTCATTTTTCATGTCTCACCTTTTAACTGAATGTCTGTGTCTTTATACATGGATTTCCTTAGCAGCAGTGGACTGTCTGAGGTCTGTAGAACAAGAAGAAAGAAAGCAGAATTGTCAAACAGGGAGGGTATTTTCCCATTAGTTCATGTGTCACTGGTTTGGTTAACTGTCTGATGATTTCACTTGATCATGGATTTGTTCTGAGACACTGAGAGACACTGTTCTGAGTTCAAACAGATCATGTTGAGCCCTTTTATCACCTAGTAACAGGGGAAAGACCTGGATTTTGGTAGCCTTTTTTATTTCAGTTTAATACAGTAATCATAATTTACATCATATAAAACAATGTAAAACTATTTGGGGCTGCTTTCAATGTAAAAGAGGGATTTTAAGAGAGACCCTGCAGTTGCCCATGTTTTAGCTCCAGCCAGTCCTGTCCTCAAATCAAATCTTCAATATTTCCACAGGTGTGATCGTGCGTCCATCTGCATGAACTCTCAGACAGCCTATCACGCTACCTGTCAGCACACCTATTGCTGCAACCAGATACAGACGCAGAGAGAACTGAAAACTTCTCAGGGCTTAAATTATTGATCACAGCTTTCTAACGTCCCTCTGATGAAGTCTGGGAACCGAGGCTATGACGCTTTGACTGCAGGGCATTCTGACTGCTTTGCATTATAAAAAAAACTGTGTGGAATAAAACAACTTATCCTAATAATCACAAAAATGCATCTTTCTTATCGAAACAAGCTAAACAACTTAAAATTAGGGATGCAAGATACTTGATTTTTGCCAATATCCAGTACGCCGATATTTCTGCACTCATCATCACAGATGCTGATATATTTTGTCAAGAGCAAAAAGCCTCATCTTCATCAAAACAAGCCAGTTCCTTTCATGGTGACAATCCATTTGTGTTAAAAACAGATGCAAAGCAAGAAAAAACACCATGACGTAAACCATGATTGTACATTTGTACATTCTGCCAATATTACAATCAATACATGGGGTATATATGCCCAATATGTACTAACAAAATATCGTTGAGATGGTGGGTGAGGTTTAGCTTTTTGGTTAGACACAGACAGATTTAAGCAAATGTCTTTGAAAAACAAAACCTGCAGTGGTTGCAACCAGGCAAGAGACAATGCAAAGCATTTGAGCAATTCAGACAGTGTGCAGATCTTAATTTGCATTTAGGGGTGAACAATATAATCAGACCAATATTGGTGTTGACAGATAATTGCCTGAAAAGCTAATTATTGGTATAGACAGACATGAAACAGAATCAGGAATATTTTATTAATCCCCGAGGGGAAATTGGTTGTTTCAGTTGCTCTTATATGCAGTATAGCAGTAGGAATATCAAGTATAAACATTACAATAGATAACAGCATAAAATAATTTAAGTAAGCAAGTTGCAACATGCAGAATCTGAACTTTTTGACCAAACAAATTACCCATTAACATCCCCAATATTGGCTGTAATACTGGCAAAATGTACTATTTAAAATAATGGTTTACCTCATCATCACTCAATGTCCACTCTTAGAAATCAAAATAATAATTTGTTGAACAATTTAATGAGATTTTTTTTGTTTGCTTAACATCTTTATCTAATGTTAATAGATTTTAACACTGAAGGAACAGGTCAATTTCAGTTAAATGGAGGCTTTATGCTTTTGACACAAAAAATCAGTATTGGACTCATGAGTTTGGAAATATATGCATGCATGCAAGATATTACATATATGTAATATCTTGCATCCCTATGTGCATCAGCTGTTTTATTAGTTATTTTTGCTTTGGTTTAAAAATCTGGATAAAATGCTCACTAAAATCTTATCAAAGTTGATATGTATTTTTTTGTGACCACACAACATTGAGTTACTTTTCTGGGATTAATCACAAGTTGTTGTACTCTTGACTTGCCAGGGCAAACCCATGTTAGTAAGCAATTTAATGAAGACTGAGGATTTTACCGGTATGATCCTATGGGCTTTTTAAAGTTGTTGCAACATAAATCATTATTTATCAATCAATTAAATCAATATTGTGTTGACTGTTTTAATTGAAGGTATGTTTTATATGAGCAGTAAGGTGTTTTAGAAGTTGGTCAGGTAAACAAGAAGAGGGAATCAGTATTTCAGTACTTCACCTACTGGGGCATGTTTGTGTCTCAACTGCAAAATTAGTGTTTTGGGAGTTGGTAAAATCAAGCACATTAGTTCAGCTGAAGCTTAATGATTAACTGAAAGGATTAAAGTCAAGTTTAAACTGCGACTCTCCCAGAAACTGACACTCAGTCTGCCCTGTAGGCTAATTAGCAAACAGTGTTTGAATAGCTAGTGAGTTAGCTCACGTCAAACCTTCCTTTGGAGAGGCTACATGCTAACAAGCTAAACACATACTGTAATGCCTTATGTCAACAGCTAATCGAAATCTTAATAAGGCAGTGGGTTTACAACAGTTTACAAGATAGATTTAATGCAGTGCATACAACAGTCACTTAATTCAGCTGATAGCAAGCGAGCAAAACAAGGCTAGCGTAACTAACGTTAGCCGCTGTACCGGTGTAGGAATCACCGTGTTAAATGGAGCCATTCAGCCGAATACGTCTGCGCTTGTCGTAACAGCTGTCGAGTCATAACGACTGAATGCCTCTTTCCTTCATTTCATAACAGTGTCAGAAATGCAGGACATATGTTTTACCAAATATCCTGTATGAGTTGATTGTTAAGACCGTTTGAATATGAGGTAACTTCGAAAACCCTGCAGGCGAGTTCAACCGAGAGTCCTTAGTAAACACGGTAACTGTTCGAGCCTCTACATCAGGACTGCAGTTATCATGTACGTTCAAGAGTCTCAATACTCACATTTACAATAGAGATTTTCCACAGCCCAGTCTCCGGGGCAGCCACGGTCGTACCTATGCTGCTAAACAGGACTGCAATGAGGAATGTCCATGAGGAGAAAAGTGCTCTGGTCGGGCAGCTCCACGTCCCCATCCTGACTGCAGCCGCCATGTTCGTTGTAGGCGTCAGCACTCCCCTGTAAGAGGCGCCCTGAACGCAACATCTGGAGGACGACGTTCAGGCTGACGTACCTGTAGGGGAGACCGGGGTAATGCATTTCTTCACCCGCCTCGAGGTTTTGTCTTTGCCGGCGTTTCTCAGGGAATGTTGGTCATGACCAGGGGCTCTGCCAGAAATACCAGGAATACCAGGAAAGATATCAGAATGGGCCCCATCCCCAAAAAATCAGCTGTTCACAGTTCTCAAAGTAATCACTTGTACAGCAAATTGATAAATAAATATGAAAACATATTCCTAATTGACCATTTATGATTACTACAGCCAAGTTATTTTGTTTAAAGTCACAAATAAGGTTCAAACAGCGGAGAAACCTACCCACCCCAATCAGGAATTTTAACAGTTTTGTTTGTCCCTATTTTGACAAAAACTTGTCCAACAATGTTGGAAATGCCTGCTCTCTGAGTATTTCTAGTTTTTTTTTTTACATTTCTCTGTAACTCAAAAGCTACTTGAGTACTACATTAATATGCTCACATTGCAACCCTGACTTGTAACTCAGTTTCCAAATGTTTATTGGGTGTTGTTAAAAGGAAAGGAGATGCAACACAATGGTAAACATGCCCCTGTCCCAGCTTTTTTGGAAAGTGTTGCAGGTATCAAAGTCAAAATGAGTGAATATTTGCAATAAAACAATAAAGAAGTTTATCAGTTTGAACATTAAATATCTTGCCTTTGTTGTGTATTCAATTAAATATGGGTGGGTGCTTGTATATTATTATTTTCACACCTCTAATAATGTTTTTATTTACATAGAAAAATGAAAGTCATCAGCGTGAAGAAATAAGTGTAATGGAAAATATTCCATCTTTAATGAGGAATTCTAGGAATCTGTATATTTACAGCCTATAAGATTACATTATAAATGCTCTGTACATTTCTATATTTACATCACATCATAAAATACAGTAAACAGTTTATAAAGTTTCACAGTTCAGTTTATCTCAAGCTTATAGAACATGTGCATGAACACGCTTAAATCTGACACACAAACACTTCAATCCGAACACTGACACATAGACTGGCCTTTAAAAACGTAACTGCTGGTACAACACAGAAAGTGCACATGAGGAAATGTGGAGGTGCTCCCAGTGCAATGAGGCATTTGTTTTTAAAACAGTTCAGATCTTTAGAGCAGGTGAGAGGTGTCACTCGAACCTTGATCCGCTGCGATTTCATCAGTAACTGCGTCTCCGTTTGCATGTCGTAAAGAAACATTTGTTAAAAGAGGAGTGTTCACAGCAGGAGGTCTCACAGAGGGATCAGAGGAGATAACAACAACATAACGATCATCATCTTCATCCTCCTCTTCCTCCAGACTCCCGTGAATGTCCGCAGTGACCACAGGGTTTTCTGCCGCCTGATGGCTGCAGGACGGCGACGAGCTGAACAGAGGGTGATCAGCAGGGAGAGTGTCTGCTTCAGGGTCCTCTTCAGCGTAACTCGTGTTTATATAGATGATATCGTCTTTGCTGAAAGACTCTGGAAGCTTCTCTGAGAGTTTTTCCAACATTTCTCGAAGTTGTGTGAAGAGGGGTCGGTCCAGTGGGTCGGCCCTCCAACAGATGTACATGATCTCGTACCTGAAGACAGAAAATAAAGGATGTAACTAATCTGATTGACCCTGAGCATTCATTTAGGAGGCAGCTGACACTTTTCATAGACTAAGACTTTAGCAAACTTTTTACTTCAGACCAGACTGTTTCACATCTGAGCAACATCCCGTAGACGTGTTTGGGAGGGAAGAACCTTTTAGGATAAACAGAGAGGTGATATAACAAATGGTCTAGTGCAGTGATTCTCCAGTGGTGGGTTATGACCCAAAAGTGGGTCGCAGACCCTTTTTCAGGGGGTTGGGAGCCTTTGCCTGGGCAAAAAATGTTAAGAAAAAAATCCTGTGCTTTTCTTTTGAAGGGGATTTTTTTTAATGCAGTGGAGCACCCTCTATTCACACTCCTAAACAAAAGGGGGCGATAATACCTGAATTGCTAGTCAACACGTTCTTTTTATATGCATATACGTACATATATGTGTATATATAATTTATTGTTTTCCAATTATACAAATAAACAACCCCATCTGAAAGGGCACATACATTACAAAAAGTAAAAAAAAAAAAGAAAAAAGGTCAGCACAGACAGTCAGCACCAGAATATACATAACAGTTTTCAGTTTAAGTTGTTTTTGACAGATGGGATAAGAATGGTTGCCACATATTGTCAAAGGTAGCAGAGTTGAGAGAGACACTGTATCTGATTCTTTCAGTATACAACAGATTGGTCATTTCTTGCAACCAAGTTCAAAAAATGGGTACCTTCTCAGATTTCCAGAGTGTCAAAATATTTCTCTTTGCCACAACCATGCCATATTGTATTGTCTAACACTGTAAGCGAGACATATTGTTCATATGCTGGTCTCTTCCCAAAATAGCTATACAAGGGTTTGGTACAAAGTTACAGTTGTGTACTTCTGAGAAGCAATTAAATTCATCCAACCAAAACGTATTCAGTTTAGAACAAGACCAGAACAAATGGCCCAAAGTTCCTTCTGCTGATTTACGCTTCAGGCAGATAGGAGAGAACGATGGGTGAAAAGACTTCAGCTTGGTGCAGGAATAGTGAGTCCTGTGCAGTATTTTAAATTGAATTAATTGGTGTCTGGAGTTTATAGAACAAGAGTAAACATTTTAAAGACAATTTTCCCAGGTACTATTATCAATAGTTAAGTTGAGATCTTTTTCCCAGGCTTCTTTAAAATTTAGGGTTGAGATTGGGTTGTGTGCTGTAAAGAAATCAACAAATTTACAGACCAATCATTTGGAATCAGGTTTTTGGTTAAAAAGATCATAAAATTCACATGAAATTGGGATTAAGTGGAAGTCTAAAATGTTTGAACGGATGTAGTTTCTAACTTGAAGATAATCAACTCATGTTCTAATAGAAATGTGTTTGTTATACATTCAATAAGTAGGTACTCAGCTTAAGCTAAGTCAAATTCCTTGTATATCTAACATATAGTACCTGGCCAATAAAGCTGATTCTGATCCTGATATTGCAACAATTCTTAAAAGGGTCTCGAGGGAAGTATGAATCAATCATTTGAATTGTTAATGTTGATATTCTTCCAAAAATACCACCACTCCACTTCAAAATGCTGCCAAAGAATGCTGCGCTCTACCCTTTAAGTCCTCTCTATTGTACTTAAAGTTACAGCTATCCAATAAAACTTAAATTTCACATCCGAGAAAATGAATTACACACTCACAGCTCATCCAGACAGTCTGTAGGCTGCTTCAGTCTGTGTCCTTCCAGTAAGTAGTCATAAATTTCATGATTCTGGATGCCGGGATATGGCGTCATTCCTCGGGTAGCAATCTCCCACATGGTGACACCGAACGCCCACTGCAAGACAGAGGGTATTATCATTATTTTATACATTTACTAATGATATATAGGTGATTCATTTTGTCGTCTAGATATATTCAATAATGTGCTTGTAACACCCTTGGGCTTAAACTTGATTCTTCCAAAAAGTATTACACAGTAAAAATGACTAAGAATGGTCATGTATGTTATTAATTAAAGTACACAAAAAAATACACAAGATGTGGAAATTTCATCAGCACCTTTTCAATCCAGTTTTCATTTCCAGTTTTCAGCTCTTAAGTTACAGTGAAGGGAGAAACATTTCTTTCAAAAGCAACTTTAGAATTCTTTCTCTGTTATTTCTCAAAATACAAAAATAGATATTTCTCCTTTGTCTGGCTTCCAAAGAAATTAGATTTTAATCCACCCCACACGTTGGACTTTTGTAACAGGAAATAAAATTGCAAAATGATGATGACATTACAGAGAAAGTCAAAATTCCCCAGAATAACCCCATGTGGATAAATATTACAGTTATACCAAAATATTTCCCACACCCTTAGGAGGAACATTGAGCAATTAACTCAGTGTGGAGTCAGATGATTTTTCTCTTAGACAGAAATGTTTGTCAGTCATAACTACTTCCAGACAACAATTCACTTCTCCTTTCTGTAACAGTTCACAGCAGACACGTGGAAAAACTCACCACATCACTCTTCACTGTAAACACTCGGTCTGCCAGACTCTCCACTGCGATCCATTTCACCGGCATCTTGGCGATGCGGCCCTGTCGGTAATAATCCCCACTGTAGATCTTCTTTGATAATCCAAAGTCGGCCACACACACCGTCATGTCGTCACGCAGCCTGGAGGACAGACACACAAAACTTTGTTACATTTATTGATGATAAAAACATACAACAAGAAGAGCTCCGCGTGCACAAACCTCCAATACTGATGCATGAGTTGTTGTCAAAAGTGTGGAAAACTAGCCTATCTCACACTGACAACAAATCCTTAAAAAAGTTTTGGATCCATATTAGGATTTGGATCACCACCAAAATTAAATAACATCTTTCTTGTACCATGACCAACATCCCCTAAAAATATTATCAAATATCATTCTTAACTTTTTGAGTAATCTTGTTAACAATCAAACAAATGCTGGCAAAAACATCCCCTCCTTAGTGGAGGTAACAGGATGTGTTGATAGAAAACCTTTAAAATTTAAATGAAACTAAAGGGGTTTTAAAAGGTTGTGGTCAATAGCTAATTCCTCCCCAAACATTGAAATATTGCTTTTTATATAATCATATGGCTTAATTAATTAATTAATTTGTTAATATGATAACTCATGCAAAAAAATGAAATACACCTGAAAAGCTTGGAGAGGATTGATTTAAAAACCTACATGCAGTTGCGAGCTGCCAGATCTCGATGCAGAAAGTTACGACTACTGAGGTACTCCATACCAAGAGCGATGTCCACCATGAACTTTAGTAGGGTCTGAGTGGGCAAAAACTGTGACAAGATTCACAAAAACAACAATTTAAACTTTATGTTCTCTATCCTTAATAACACTAAAATATATCACGTTAGAGGTCTCACCACCGGGCTCTCTCCCAGCCGCGAGCGCAGCAGGAAGCTGTGTAGATCTCCATATTTCATGAACGGCAGGATGACCATGGGCTTTGGAAAATTACCAGGGCCAACCTCCAAGCACACACCTGAAGGGGACAAGCAAGTAAACACAGACAATGTCAAAGTGAAGCAAACTCATATCAGTGAGGAACGTGAGTCTTAATAACGCTGACTTACCAAGCAGCCTGATGACATTTGGATGGTTGAAATCTTTCATGCAGGCTGCCTCATTTAAAAACTCTTCAATCTCCTTTTGAGAGAAACTGTCCACTGTTTAGAAGAAAAGAGGAAGTTATGAACTGTTTAACAGATGGTGATAAGATTGCATTTAAGCTAAAAAAATCTCACATTTCATCGTCTTCACTGCAACTCTTTCTGAAGTCCCGTCCATTTTTCTTAAATGTCCCTCCACCACAGAGCCAAATTCACCTGATTAAAGAAAATCAGATTATAAATTCTTCAGATTCTGCAGTCTGTGCAACAAATGTGAATTATTGTATGTATTTTATTCAGCTTTCCACACACCTTCTCCCAGCACTTTCCCAATGGAGAGCAGGCACCGCATCACCATCATGTCCTGAAGTTTGGTCTGAAGTTCTTCACTGATGCCAAGACTCCCCACTACAGGCAAGAGATCAGGATCAATTAATGTGTGTTAAGAGCATGTAATGGGCCAGACCATAATGTTCAGATGAAAAATTTGGGGCCGTGAAGAGAACCTCAAATAAAGATTGATTAATTGATTGATTATATTTTTGGTTAAACATATATTACTATCTTATATTGTTAGATATAATGGAATAGATCTAAGACATACATCCATTTATGTTAACCTGAGCTAAACAGTATATTTAAACAGATTCATGAGATCCACTCTTATCTGTATCATTGCATTCAGGGGTCTTTAACAAGACTTATTTACTTATGATAATGAGTGAATATTAGATGTTTTCTTGAAAAATTGACAAATCAAGTTCTCTTAATGGAATAACAGCAACATTATCCTGAGATGATGAGATTATTAGGCAGGGATTCACATTGTTATCAGTTCAACAGCTCTATGGGCCGATTTTGGCTATTTTTTTTCCAAACACCAGCCATCAGCAAATTAATGTGGATAAGCAGATATGAGTTTATGTTTATCTGTTGCAGCATGTCGATTAAATGCTGACATCTACCTGCTGAATTACAGAATATTCTTTATTTAGAGCAGTACATAAACTGTGATCTGATTTCATGATCATACATGGTAAATAGACAAACACCAGTATCAGCAAAGTATCAGTTCATCACTATGACTACATACAGATCTTGAGGAAATGATTAAAATGCACTTATAATCTTATGATTATGGAGTTAAATAAAATATACAGCTATATGTATTTTGAAATAAAAGATCAAAAGACAACAGACTTGAAGAATAACCATAAAAACTTAAAGTAAAACAGCACAATGGTTTCACCTTGATACTTTCTTAGTATCTGGATGCATGTACTCTAAGTCTAAATATAAACCTCCTAATCTTTATGCTGTAGTGTAGGGTAAAACTTCCATATAAAGGGTTTCTGAAAATATGAAAGTTTAAGTTCAACATGATCCAGCAACATACGTGTGACCCCGATGGTTGAGCGGTTGTAGGATTTCTGGAAGTGAACTATCGGCTGCAGCTTTTCTTCACCTCCAAGCACCCGGCTGCAGGGGGCAACAGAGAGAAAAGAAATCAGGTTTAGATACCGTAATTCCAGCTCTGAGATCACAAACAGAGGCTGAGATTGCATTGAGGGGGCGGTCGATGTAAGGAAGCTCTCTGAGTTGTCAGGAGCTGTTTTTCCTCTGGGAGCTCAGCCTGTGACACATTCCTGCTCGTATCCTGAGCGGCAGCTCTGAGTCACAGCTGGTTCAAGAACACTCCTCCAGCTGCTCCGTTATTAACTGCTCTCAGGTGCAGACAACAGTGATTAAGAGGAAGCAAACACACTTTATTGATGGAGGCAGGAAGTTTTTCATTTTTAGAGTTGTACAACAATAAGAACAGATTTCACAATAGCACCACGAGTCAGCACAAAAATAACTGTGCCATCATAACAAGAGCTGGCTCTGAACTATTTCAAGCCCAAGGGAGATTTGTGTTGGTGCCTCCTGCTTTGAAGCCAATTCAATTACCACAATTCTATAGAAAATGAAAAACAGAGTTAATTCTTCATTTTGAGCATAAGTGCCTTCTGACAAACCCTCCTCTGGACAGTAGGGCTTTTATTTCTTATTTTTGCTAATAACTCACTCAACCCAGTGTCAGCTGGGATAGGCTCCAGCCCTCCTGTGACCCCGAAAGGGATAAGAGGTATAGATAATGGATGGTATGTCCCAAATAGGAATGGGCATTGCAAATTGGCTAAAAAAAATCCTGTAGTGCATGGCAACTTTCTCTTGCTTCATACCGTCTCTATACAAATAAACATTAAATAAATAAAACTGCTTTCAGAACTCTTGCTATGCTTTTAAAGACTGAAACTTTTAAAGCACCATAATGAGAGATTCAAAGCACCTCCAAAGTTCCAAATACTTGCTTTAAAACTAATTTTAGAACTAGAAAGCACTTGGAGAGCGCACACCTCCACCGAGATAGCTCACATATTGCTGTTACATCTATAAGCAATAGTTCCATGATAAAGTTACCATCATAATACGATTCCTTGACCCTGAATACCCACACCTAGCACTCGGAATCATGTTGATATCATTATTAGTAAGACAGTTATTGAGCAAAAACGATCATCACTAATGGCGGTTATCTGGATCACCACTAACATCTCCTGAAAATTTCAGCAAAATCTGCCCAATAGTTTTTGTGTAATCTTGCTGACAAACAAACAAACATATGGCAGCAAAAACATAACCTCCTTGGCGGAGGTATAAATATTGTGAAATAATTTAAAAAATAAAAGCGATAGATAGTAGCCATCAAATATAACACGATCAAACTCAGGACAAATTTGGTATTGAAAGCAGCACTGTGTTTTCAGAGAGGGTGGAGGACAGACAACATACCCGAGCCAAGAGTCAGAGGCCCTGTTGTGAACACAGATCGCCCCCCACAGCATCAGCAGCAGTAGACAGAAGCCACAGACGACACCCAGCACCACATAGACAGAGTCAGGGACCCCCGTGCCTGGGCTGGATGGTGACGCGGTCACTGTTGATTCTGAGGTAGGATAAAGAAGTGAAAGGCATGATCAAAAAACAAGTAAAAGGAGTAGAAGAACATAATACGGTGATAATAGAAGAGAACTTAACCTAACGCGGTAAAAAACGAGTCACAACAGGCACACAGGACCGTTTAAGTTGCTGAAGAGTTTATCTGATGACTGTAGGCAGAGGCAGGCTAACACTACCCACTGACTCCACTTATTTGAGCTAAGCTAGTTAGCGGTGGGTGACGTTTGTCCGTCTCTTACTTGTTATTGCAAGACACGAAAACAAAAAAAATGTTGGACTATCGCTTTATGATAAAATGAATAAGTTATACAAAAGCTTTTTTGTACTGTTGCTTATGTCTGATTTTTTACATTTTTTTTGCAGGGGATATTTTTTTGTGTTTCATACTTGTTTATATGAAATTAAGGACTGAAGCTTTGCTTGCTAGCGCTTCAGTAGTAGTTTTATCAGATCTGGATCACATCTCTTTATCTGTTCTACAACGTAGCTCACGTTTTGTATCTTACACTGCAGCAGTAGTGCCCCGCCTACTGCATTATGTTTTTGGCCTTTAATAAATGTGATTGACAGCACTATCTTCCAATTACCTGCCAGATATGTTTTTGAAGGGCTCTGCCTATTACCAAACACTTTCTTTGGGCTCTTTCCCAGATTGACTACTGATATATATTGGATGGTCCATCTGCTGTGCCAGGTTACTCTAAGTGAGTAGTCTAGATCCAGTTTTTTTGTACAGCTTGACGAATAACTTTGGGTTTGAATGCTTAAATAATGGTTGATTGATTTATGTAAAAAAATGAAAAAAAAAAAGACTGCACCAAGGTGGTGGGAGAAAAATAAGTAGCCCCTCAAAGTTGACTTTACCCTCTGGGGAACCCCTAAACGCTGTACAAAAAGGTTACCTCTTCAAGCTCTAAAGTTGATGAGATTTCAATCTTGGCAAAAGAACCACCATATTGACACTGACATCCCTGGAGAGAGTCTCTACTGGCGTGGTAAAAACAAAGTTGAAGCCTTAAAAGGTTTTGTATCTATTTATAGGGCGGTGATATTGTTCTTCCACAGTTCTGTACATTATCCAAACTTTGTCAGTCAGATGATAAAGTCCCCAGATGTTGAGATAATAAAATAGAGCAGCTCACTGTCTTCCGGCACAAAGAGCGAGACCCGTGGGCTAACCATGCCGCTCCCCGCCTGCGTGCACGCTGCCACCTCCACGCTGTAGGTCATGTTGAATTCCTGCACGGCTTCAAAGAGAGTGGTTGTGTTGCTGTGGATCTGAAAAACATGACGAAAGACATAATAAAACTGTGTCAAGTGTAGAGGCATGATAAGATTCCTCCTTAAAATAGTCTTTAAGGTTAATGATAAACCTTAAAGAGAGAAAGTTCAACCTGTGTGAAGAACTTGGTCACAGGCTTCACTCAGTCACTGCTTTATTTTTTGGTAGGGCTGTGATTCAGCAGAAAGAGAATCTGGTTTCAAGGTCCATAAAAAGTGATAACTTGGAGACATTGTGGTGGAACAGAGTGTTGTGGAACAGCCTGTACATTAGTGACCATCTAGAACAACACTTTTCTGCATGTCAGGCTTTTCCTCTCACTATCTCCTCTTGCTTCCTCTTCTTAATGCACTAAAACAAAGATGAAATCCAATAAAGAGTCCCCTCAGAGCTGTTGTCTTATGCATTATTGAGCCTTGTTTTGGAGAATACCAGGGTTACTGTATCCCAGAGCTTATTCTATATAATTAAACTCAAAATGAAAAAGGGAAGAAGGTTTCCTGATGACAGCATGTGCTGCAGCAGAGGGGAACATGTGACAGACGCCTGAAAGCCTGATATTGCTCAACACGGCACCATCACATCTGGGGTTCCTCTGCTTTAGCAAAGTGCTGACAGCTGAACCCATGATTGACGCGCTCTCACGTCTGTGCCGCGAAACAGGAGGCGACGTGGTTAAAAGAAATGTGATGGCAGCAAATCCTGAAATTTTGGGTACTAAACTTCAACTCTGAAGACTGTGACATCAGCAAGATTTCAATCATGAACACAACAAGCTGTTCTTAAAACTTTGAATTAAATTAAAACATGCATGTGTACAGGTACTTTGCTTTACTTTTTTTGTTGAAATCAGTTCTAAATATGTTTTTATTAGGGGCATTCTCTTAATTCAAATATTTCTCTATGATGCTTATGTATTTAGTTTTTCTTTTGCCCTCTTTTTGTTTTTTTATGCTTGATGGTTGTTGAAAATAATCCCTCTTTTGTTGCTATGCCTTGCAGTTTTAAATTTCTTCCACATTTGTTATTGTTGGGTATTTTATGTTTATAGGGCTGTCTCTTCTGATTTGTTCAATGCCACATTAATAAACTTAAACCTAATTGCTTGTCATTTCAATTGGAATTCATAATATATATGTGATGATGATCATCATCACAATGCCACAGTTTGTTTCATGTTTTCTATTAAAATACGATCCAGCCCAGTTACATGGCCTTTGACCTCAAAAACCTCATCAGTTCTTCAACGAGTTAGAGTGGATATTTGTGCAAAGCTTGAAGAAAATCCCTCAAAGCATTCTTAAAAATGTAATGTTCACAAACTAAGCATCAACCTTTAAACTCTGACCTCAAAAAACTAAAAAAAAATTTGCTGAGTCAGAGTAAAATTAGTGTTATCATCTTATACTTAATATTCAAATGTCCATTCAATCATGGGGGTAAACATCTGTACTCTGACTGAAAATATACATTCACATAGAAAATATTCAGGTCATCACTGGAGCAGTGAACTGCCTCATGGAGGAGTGATGGCAAAATAATAAAAATAGACCAGGCTGTGTGTCAATAATGGGGCAAAGCAGCTGGCCAACTCCTCATCCTCGACTAATTTACAGGGCCATTTGTCAGCCTTCCGCTCAAGTGTCTAGTGGCGTTTTGTCAAGAGCTCAGTCCTGTGCAGATGCATTCTCCTTGGCAGACCCCTCTGCCAAGGAGAAGATTGCAAAATTCATATGAAAGGACACATGGCCCACTGGTGTTGCCCCAGGAGAGGTAAATAAAATGATCTAATGGAAATGCCTCATGTCTGTTTTGCAGCTGGGGCAGTGGGTGTACAAATTTCTTTGGAGTTTGATTTTTGGAAAAAAGTTACAACCCTGATGCACGCATTTGCAAAGTCTTTTGTCCAACCACCCAATACCTGTGAACATGCCTTGTTTCCTCAACACTCTGGTTAATAAAAACCGTGCACAATGTCAGTTCTAAGGGTGGGATCTGAAAAGACTTTACTGATACCAACGCCATTAATGACTGTGCCCACATCTTTGATTCCTGAAGATTTCCAGGGTAGTTTCACGTTTTCTCAGTCATCAACATCAGGCACATGTATGAATGCTTCTGCATGTTTCTGGTGTTTACACTCTTGCTTGAAATCACGTAGACACTGGATGTTGTTCAGTTTGTGTCATAATTTGAGAAATAGAGCCACAGTTTTGACCACTTCAGCATCCTGTCTGCCATGATCACATCTTTGACTTCTCTGTTGTCATTTCTGCTGACTGCCTCTGACGAGAGCAAGATGTCCTTGATTTGCAAGGCCAGTAGAACAAAGTGGAAGGAATTTTTAAGGGAATTATCAAGCATAATGTTAAATTATATTGATTATTTAAGCCAGTTGTCATTGAATCACATCCATAGCCCTGTAGCTTTATCAGTATCTTTGTTAAAATACATTTTGAAGTTATTTTCGCTAAAAGAAATTTTTTCCGAGGTGCTTTATTTTTTAGATCAATTCATGTTTCAAATAGTTTTTACTTGCTCCTCTTTTCAAAGCTATTCTCTCTTTATTTGTTCTGATTTTTCAGATTAAAACATCTCTTGTATTTGGGTTATAAGGGTTAATTAATCAAAATGATATCATTTGTGTGTCATTATAAAATCATTATAAAATACCAATTTGTTTTCAAGGTTTGTCTCAGCCCAGTGAGCTTGACCTTTGACCTGAATTGTACTGAAAATGAACTGAATTAAACAGAACATCCTTATGATGCGTTTAAATGTAACTTGAATGAAAGGGATTTTAGGGCTTGGTGAGAAATTTATGTGAATCCAGTCATTTAAAGATCAAGACTGATCAACAGAACAGTTGGCGCATTACATCAAAAACAAAATATTAGTGGTTCTGGCATAATTTAATCTTAATCATAGCCTGAGTGGTCTGGTTTGTTTCAGTACAGTTCGGTACAGTTTGGTAGAGTAATCCCTAATCTTGCTTGTATTTCCATAGCTATCTGTACCATTATGTTACAAAGTTTTAAAATCTATGGGAAGGTAAAGGTGCAAAATAAAAGATTTGAAAAAACAATGCAAAAAGAACAGACTCCTAAAAATGCTTCTTAAAGAATAAAGTCCACAATTCTGACAGGGGTGAGTGAATGCAAAAAAAAACAGAGGATTCCCCTTTAACAGAGAGGGCCTTGTCACAGCCTTAACACATTTCTTGTGTAACAGCAAGATGATAATCGCGTTAGCTTCATAATTGTGTGAATTTGAATGAGGAAATTACAATTATTTAGTTTTGTATGTATTTCTTTTGAAAATAATATAAAGTGCTAATCTTAGTGTAAGAATACTTAACATAACACGGTAAAAACGAGTCACAACAAGCGCACAGGACTGTTCAGAGTTGCTGAGGAGTTTATCTGATGACTGTAGGCAGAGACAGGCTAACGCTACCCATTGACACCCAGTGTTTGAGCTAAGCTAATTAGTGGTGGGCGAGCTCTGCCTGTCTCTTCCTTGTTACTGCATGCACAGCCAAATGAATGACGTCTATCTGCTTGTCATAGACTCGGGAGTGAGGCAAGACATGGAGGAGAAGGAGATCCTCAAACTGAACTCTCTGTGTCATAGCCAATAATGAACAAGGGAAATTGTCAGAATTTTATTAGTTAATTTTTTTTAGGGAGATCTGGTTATTTTTGTTGGAGCTATTTCTGTCTTTTTCTCAGTAGGACCCTCATATTGTGGGATGGCACATTTAAATTTGAGAGGCCTTGACACAGCACTCTTCTGGTTTTGTACAAAGCTTCAGAAGTGTTTTAACAAAGGCCTGCACAAGCAGTAACCCAAATTTAACACCCAACAGAAGAGTGCTAAAAAAGTTCAGTACAGTTCGTTTATTTAGCTTCCTTCATCAACATCTAACAGAGGAAGCACCACCAACTGCACACCATTAAGTACCAAAGTGAACTGGATTGATTGGTGAAAATGCACCAGTAGGTAATCGGCATAAATGTGATAAAGCACATTAAAAAAATCGGGCATTAGGACATACAAAGAAGTAATTAAAGGGCTATAACCAGCCAAGCATGAATGAAAAGCTGAAGAGGCAGGTGAGCGTGATGGTCAAACACGTAACCTCTGTCCACATTTCCAGTCACTGCGTCTTCTACAAAGCCTTTGTTTGTGATGACGTTAGAGCCTGACTGGACAGCACATACGGATATTTGGACCAATGCTACACATCCCATTGTATTCATATTCCATTCAGTCTGAGATGACTCACGGCCACATGCTGAAGAAAGAAAAGCACTGGATGCCAGCTTTCACACTAGCAGCTTCCTCTCACTGCAAGATGGAAAGGAAGAACGGAAACACGCTATTGTACTACGGGAGAGCACTAATGCAGTCACAGAACTAAAACTGTCATCATGGAAAAATGTGTAAAAAAATAACTGATATGAGATTTTAAGAGACATTTCTTAGATGATAAATTTTGAAAATGAAAGCTCTTGCTGTGAGAGGGAACTTCTGTTTATAGTAAAAAGGAAGCTGAGCTTTGTTCAGAAATTAGGACGAAGGGAGAGCCACTTTTCCAAGTGTACAGGACACATTCTCCTCATGCTTGTCATCATACTTCATTCACTGTTATCAGAAATCTTCAAACAACAGAGACCCGATCTACAGAAGGCTCCTGCTGTAACAATGGCTCGTTCTCAAGATTTCTTTATTGTCATTCAAACTGTATACCGGACAGTACACAGTGGAACATATCACTTAGAAAACCACATTTCAATACACAGTAGTTCCTGCAAATATCACACATACTACTGGAGCCGTGGCTACCAACATAGACGACCTGCTGCTGTGGACCTACTTGACTCAAGGTGCTTTATCCTACATCAGCCATCAAGAGAAACAACATAACTTTTACATTAATTCAATTTTTACATCATTTAATCCCAATTTAATTGAAGTTCAACTAGATCTTGCTATATTAACAAAAACAAATATGAGGACAGATTTATGGTCTGGGAGTCCATGAATTTGTCACTATCATGAACTCTTATTTTAGTCCTTTTGTTTCTGCCCACTCACTCTCTCAACACGGCTTCAGTGCATGGGTGTTCAACATGAGTCTGGATCTGCTTAACGGGGTTTTTTCTTGCCAATGTAACTGTAAGCCACCAATTGTGGGCCAGTGCTGTACTCATAGTGGAGTCATGATTCATGGATTAGAAGTATGCATATGTTTTTGTGTATTTATATGTAAGTGTATACAGTGCTGAGTATATACAGTATATACAGTACTGAACAAATTTAACCAATGTAGGGTTTATGCCACAGCTGCCCTAAATCAACCGCACTGATAATTTCCAACATCACTTTTTAATGTTTCTGTAATAGTTAATACACTAGTATGTAGAAGCTCTTTGGCAGAAAAAAATATTAGTTATGCTAAAATATAATTACTATTGTTATGTATGAATTTTCACATTTACTGTCTCACAGATGTCAAATCATTGTAATGTACTGTCCTGAACAGAAAAGTTAGATCTACTGGTTAATAATAGAAACACTTTCAATTTTAAACATTTTGGAAAGATATCTAAAACATTTATGAGTTCCTGTTAATGACAGGTGGTCTAATAAATTTGTTAATCACTATACACATTGGGTTCACTCCAGATTCCTCTCTCTGACCAAAAATATGCTCCTTAAGTCGACTGGTGATTCCTAATTGCCCTTGGGTGTAGTTGAGAGTGTGAATGGTTGTCTGTCTCTCTATGTGGCCCAGTGATTGGCTGGCAACTGGTCCAATGTGTACTGCACCTCTTGCCCAAAGTCAGCAGGGATGGAGCTTATCCATACTGACTTTGGGCAAGAGGTGGGGTACACACTAGACCAGTTGCCAGCCAATCACTGGGCCACATAGAGAGACAGACAACTATTCACACACTCAACTATACCAAGGGAAATTTGTAATCACCTGTTAACTTAATGAGCATGTTTTTGGTCAGAAAGAGGAAGCTGGAGTGCCTGGAGAGAACCCAAGCATACATAAAGCCTTGACTGACACAGGGTTCAGGGCCAACAACCTTCTTGCTGTGAGGCACGTGCACTACCTGCTGCGCCACCGTGCTGCCCCACTTACTTTTAACCAGTGTAAAAATCTACTAAGAGAAACACTGATGTCAAAGCAGGGCGTACGTTTTTTAAAGTTCCATCACGCTCACCTTGTTCACTTGGCTGCCATGTCTGATGATGACATCATAACCACGCAGGACGCCGTTTATCTTATCGTCTGGTGGAGGCTTCCAACTGATCACCAGCCATGACTCATTCAGATGCACCGTGAGGTTTGGGGGATAAACTGATGGCACTGAAAATGAGACAAGAAAAGGGAAACAGAGTAAATCACCCTAAAGTGTGAGGCATACTGTTTGACCTGATGGATTATTGTAAATGATAAATTATACATCACAGAAATGGAAAGAGAAAGTCATGCGGCACCTCTATAGAAATCTTTGATTACAGTCTGGTATGTGGTCACTTCCTGGCACCGTGTATCGAATCTTTCAACTAAAATATCCCCTGTGGTGGTTCTAGGAAGGAAATTGAATGCAGCACCACCCAGTTAGAAGTCTGTGTTGTTTCAGCGTGAACCCTCCTATTTCCTATGTGACCCTTCAGGAAAACAACAGAGATTTAGAGCCGATAGGAGATTTTTCTTAGGGGGACTTTGCCAGGAGCAGAGCAGGTTGTTGTGTAACTCTGTAAATTCCACGTATTACACGCTGCTACTGAAATAGGCTTACATTAAGCACGTTTCAGAGGTGAATGTTGATGGCTAAATACATACTGCGTTGTCTAACCTCAACAGGAGAATGTAATGACGACGAGCTTAATAAGAGCTTCTTTAATGTGAAAACACAAGGTGGTCTTACATACAAGCAGAGCCTGAGCCCTTTGTGTCTGAATAACCAGGAGCGGCTGTGTGTGCGTTGGCACGGATTTTATATCATCTCCCTCTGAAGGGAAAAATGTCAAGAATCTGGGGTGGATCTTATCCAGAAGCCTCGCTTATAATTCATTTTATCTTTTGTCTTACTGTCCAGTTTAGAACCTTAAGACTGAATACATGAATGTTTTTTCTAACTAAAAAACAACACAAAATACATTTAAAAAGTAGGCAATAAAAGAAAACGTGACAGTAAACAAATTAGTGATTCAACATTTGTGTAAATTAGGGCTACTGCGGATACTAGTGTTTAAAAAAAAACATTTGACATAGCAAGAAGGTTGCCAGTTCAATCCCCGGGTTGGTCAGTACCTTTATGTGGAGTTTGCATATTCTCCCTGTACATGTGTGGTTTCTTTCCAGCCACTCCATCTTCCCCCCACAAACCAAAAATGTCCTTTTTAGGTTTGATTGGGTTGATTTGGGACAAAATTTGTTATGATTCCAAGGGGATGTTTTTGTTGTTAAGTCCGGACAAGAGTGCAGCCACCAAAACAATCAAGATAAAAACAGTCTTATCAGGAAAGACGTCATGCTTGATCTCTTACATAAATCCATCTCTTGGCTATTATTAGCCAATATTTAACCAGGACAACAAGTCTATTTGAGTCTATGCCAGGGATGGAAACGCAACAGTCCTGGCATGAGAAGCTGAAGTATCTGAATTATGACTGCTGAATACTGAACTAATGATACAGGCTGTTTATTTGCCAAAGTGGTTATGTTTCTGCCAGCATTAGTTAGTTTGTTAGATTGTGATCAGAGTTATGAACAGATTTTGATGAAACCTTTAGGGAATGTTGATCACGTCACACAGAAAGAGTGATTACATTTTGATGGTGATCTGAACATGGATGCAGATCAAAGATTTTTTTCAAGGTTTTGTTAACACTGAGAGACAGGAAATCTTCCACTTTTATGCTTTTAATAACTCAAAAAGTCCTCTAAGCAATTTTCATGACATTTTCAAAAAAGGTTGGTCATGGCACAAGGGAGAAGTGATTAGATTTTGGTGGTGATCTGGATGCACATCCAGGAATTTTTTTAAAGGATTTCTTGACAGTGCAAGAGAGTGCAGTTGTCCACATTTTTTGACAATAACTCTGATAATACTGGAAATGTCTTGGATGGGGTTTTTGCTCTTGAGGCACTTCTAGTTACCTCTAATGGCCCAACTTAAAAATGATTCGATTTTGGTGGTGATCCAGATAACCACCATTAGCGAACAATTGTTTTTGCTCAATAACTGTCTCTAACTCATAATGATATCAGTATGATTCAGAGTGCTAGGTGTTGGTTTCCAGGGTCAAGGAATCGTATTATGATGATAACTTTATTGTGGAACTATTGCTTATAGATGTAACAGCAATATGTGAGTTACCTTGGCGGAGGTTTGTGCTCTCCAAGTGCTTTCTAGTATTATGTCTGCTTTTTTTAAGCCAGCCCCTTAAACATCTGTCCTAATAAAATTTTGTCTTTTACTGTGACTTTTACTGATGTTATGGGGTCTCTTTTTAAAAGTTCTCTTTATATTCTGCTTTAATTCTGTGTAAAATCTGCACTAGTTTACTTATATTATAAAACAGCTTCATATTTGTAATATGTTATGTCATAAACCATAGCCCTACCTCAAGATTAATAATTTTGTATCACTTTTATGATTTGTTGTTTTGTTATTTTTGCTTTTGAATTGTTTTAATTTCTTGATTACTACTTTTCTGACGCATGCACTACTGTAACCATTAATTTCACTTATCAAGGAATTAGAAATTTTTGTCCTATTTCATTTAGATTTTAAGGTTTTACTCAAAGCAGCTTAAATATTTTTCACTGTTATTTTTACATTTATGTTAAGTGCTATGTTTATCTCATTTCGACAGGCGCTATTAGAACAAACGTAATTATTTTCTGCTAAATAGAGTTTTACCAACTACCTTGTGGAGCAAAATAGAAATTGTTCACTTATTTTTATAGCTCACACACCTCCCTCTGTGGTGTTGCTCTGTATCCATCTTGTGACTGGAGAGGATCCCACCTCGTTGCTGCAGGAAACACTCATGTTGTACCACGTCATCGCCTGCAGCCCGGGGATTTCGCTCTGGAATGGAGGCACAGTTGCATTGACGAACCGAGTCGTCATTACTTCCCCTCTCCTCCGACTCACCTCTTTGACCTTGGGAAGGAAACAGAAAAGGTGTCAGCACCACTCAGAGATGTCTCATTGCTACAGTATCCTTCCAGATACTCACTCAGTTACTTGGACATTAGTGCAGGTAGATGGATTTTAAAACCAGAGGGGTAAAACATTTAAATAACTATTAGCTACTTTAACTATTGGTGCTGTAGGCTCTTTGTATTTGATGGCTTGATGTAATATACTCTGTCTTGGTAAACTGGGAAAACCTTACCTTAAATAAGCTACAGGTTCCATATTCTGCAAAATCAATCTTCTTTGCGTGTAATGTTGTTAGAAGGGGCTTTAGGAGCAGAAGAACGTAACACCTTTGACTAAACTCTCAATTCACAAAGAAATGCTCCATAACTCTTTAAAGAAAATGCCCCTTAAATGCTCTGTTTTTCACTGCCAGGAGTTTATTGTGTAATAGCCATACAGCCTCCACCTCCATGTGTGTTCTGCTTGTCATAGGCAGACGCCATGACTGTTTAGGCCTGTAACCCCTCCTCCCACCTCCCATCAGACATGATTTGAGCAGCCAATCAGCTTAGAGCTGATTATCATAGCCTATCGTGGCCTCCCCACCCCCTCAGATCAGAGCATTTCCAAAGGGGAGGGGAAAAGAGCAGCATCTGAACCTCTACAGACTGAATTTTTCTTTTTTTTTCTTTTTTTTTGCTTAAATCAAATCCTTGCTTAGTAGACACCAAAGACTTGATGTAAACAGTCAAACACACCAGGACATGGGACCTTTAGCTTCATCAACGTTACACCTCTGCATCACTGCTGAATCAAACTATAATATTTATGCCCCTGTGATGTATCAAGGAGAGACAAAGACACATGGGAGTGTACTCAAAATACTCAAAACTCAAAGTACATTTACTTTTATCAAAGTAACTGCAATTGTATGTGAGTACAAAAATGACTTCTACAAAGGATGCTTTTGCTGGAATTTCTTTGTTTGTCCCTATGTCTGTAAGCAAGATAACTCAAAAAGCTCTCAATGGATTTTGATGTAATTTTTTAAAGGGACGTTGGTCATGGCACGGGGAAGAAAACTAGACTTTGGTGGGTATCCATGTGATTCAGGAGTTTCTTAAATATTTGTTAACATTGGGAGACAGGGCAGTTGTCCACATGCTCCATAATAACTTGGCAAACAATGTCAGAAATCCCTTGGCAGACATTTGAGTACCTCTAGTTGTGCACTCTTTCCACCCCTGATACAAAGAGGTCTTATTATGGGGTCAGACACTCCTATTTTCTAAAAGAAGAAAGAGAAACAGTCTGACATTTTGGGTATATAAATACTTTGCTACCTAAAATTGCCTGTGAGGCCGAACCAAAGTATTTTAGCTGCTATTATAGTTAAAAGAACAACTCTTTGTTTATCACCAGCTGTGTTAGTGTAGCTTACTCTGATGTGGCACTTAGTCAGAGGAGAAAAACCATCATGTCCGGGGCTCCAGCTCAACAGCAACTTATTGGACTGCCTCTCTAGCACAGTTACATTGGACACTGGTCTTGGCAGCACTGGAAAAACACCATAAAAACATTTATTAACTCAAAATCTTTGAAACACATGGTCCGCAGGCGGGTCATTAAAACTTCTTGGTATGTGCTGCAGCCCCCAGAAGCCCCATTTTTACCTTTGATGTTGATGTTCGCCTCCCCAGAGGTTGTGACACCTTTCGTGTTGTATGCTTCACAGCTGAACTGAGTGTATTTGTCCACACCTGTAGTCAACACATCAGAGAGCACATTGTGGCACTTTAATATAAAACAACCAAAGCACAAGGCCAAGATAGCACAGGATACCTTGATAATCTGAGCCCATTATAGTTGTTATTTTACTTCAGCTCTGGGAGAGTCGGCCAGACATGCTATCATCAGGTTTTGTGTTTGGACAAACTAACAAAGGCTGGGCAGAAGTGCCATGTCAGCCTCAGTGGAGAAATGAGAGTGGAGCAACACTAACGTAGGAAAGGAAGACGGACATTTAGAGATGACTCACTCTTTTATTATCCTTCAAAAGTTCACATAGTTGTGTCACATGGAGTAAGCACAAATAGAGCCTCGCCTGTGGGTTGTAACAATTGTTTTGAGCTGGGATGTTTTTCCTGGACATCCAACTCCTGTCCTTCAGCAGCCACAGATCTGCGCAGTTAGACTGGGACAGCTGCTGAACAATGTCCCCGTTGTGCTCTGTTTTCCAGTGTCTCTATCTCGGAAACTCTTCAACAAAGCCAATCACAGAAGAGGCCTGAGAGAGACGGCTGGAAGTAAACTCTGGATGTTTTGTTTACGTTCTGCGGGCTATCTCAGCCTCAGATGTTTAACTTCCTCTGCTCTGTAGCATAAGAGTGCCTCAATTCTCACCCAAACAATAGCTTTAGCTCTTTTGTTTGCACACAGTTTAGAGCATTACTGAGAAAGGTAGATTAGAATATACCTGAAAGTGACAAAACCCACATTAAAAAAAAAACCTTTGAATTGTACAGTTAAAGCTGCACAATGAGGCGCAATGAACTGCTCTGGCAAAAATGTGCAAATATCAGCACATTTCCATTAAAGCTGTGCAAATGCAACCACCACATGCCTCTCTTCAAACTGCTTGGCAATCACAGGGTCAAGGCAAAGTGGTGTCTGAGAATGTTTGACTGTGGTCCAAAATTAAACAGGTGCTTCTCTGAGAAAGTTGCTGAAGAGTTTTTCATCCTGATTTAACTTGAAAAGTCCAAAACGGGAAAACCCTTGATGTGTTGTTGAAATCAGAGGAAACCCATAGAGATGAGCATGGTTTATTTATGAAGAGTGTATATTTGCAGTAGTTATGTTTCACAGCTGCATGGTAGGCTATTGACTAGGGCTGGGGGATATGGACTAAAAAAATCAAAGTTATTTGGCTGAATTATGTGACATGATACATAACTGTGGAGGAGCAAATCATTGACACATAAAAAAAATCAAAACTTTGACATGAAAATCTAGCATTATTTATGTCTTTTTGTTACCACTGCAACAAAAGTACACTTCAAATACACCAGATATAGGACAATGTATTACTTAATTTATTATCAAAAACTGCAAACTTCTTCACCCACCTGTCTATATCAGTGTTTCTCTGACCATTTTTGCCCCAGGTACACCATAAAACAGGTCAAATCTCAAGGCACAACATCATGCCCTTGTCAAAAAGCCTCTTTAATCTGTATTGTATCATATCAGTCTCCACAACTGATTACATGAAATGTGTAAGAACAAAGTTTTCTAACGGTAAAATTCAGACTGAATTCTGAATATATTCATTTGTTGTTGTGGGGCTGTTGTACAAATCCCTAAGGCACACCTAGACCTGCCTCACCACTACATTTGAGAACCATTAGTCTAAACTGTGCAAAGACAATGGCAGTATTTCTGGACGCTGAGCTTGTTGAAATTTTTTCAATCATTAGTTTCAAAATGATAAAATCTCCATTATTTAAATCACCAGTGATTTAAAAGAAAATCAGCAAACTTGGAACAAATCTTTAACCAAACTGAGAGAGAATGGTCTTGATTGCACAAACATGATAGCAACATTTGGTTGAGAGTAATGCTGGTGTGTTCTCATCTTGAAAATATACCTGGTCTAAAGTCTAAAGTTTGTGTCGCAAAGTGTTTCTGCTATTTTGACAGTTCATTAGAGGGATTGGCACACATCTGCAAGATCAAGATATACACCTTACTGAGCTTGTTTCACTCAAATGGGATGCACAGCCGCATATCTCTGCCATTAAGTATAGGAGCATTTGTTGAAAAGTTCAGTTTAAGTTCATAACAGAACGGAGAGCTATGACTGGGGCTTTTTGCAGCGTTCCTTAGTGCGCCAATTGCTGTGCCCTCGCAGTGCATGTAATACTCCCAGAAACAAGAGAAAGCAAACACAGGATGAACTGGAAACACAGAGCTTTATTTCTAATCTTTGTATATATACTAATGAACCTCTCTGATAGTCATGCTAACCGATGATAATACAGACTGTGCCATGTGCTTTACACACAGAGCGGAGAACAGACCCAAGGATTCCTGCTGGAAAAGGAGAAAGAAACTTCCATAGTAGCCAACAGGCTTTTAATGTACAGTCAACAGGTCTATTGTAAACAAAGGAGTCTGATCCTGTCGATCCACATGATCCTGTCCTGTTACATCAAAACCACACCCATGTTTAATCAAAGAACATAATCCATCGTCTTTGGGACCTGCGCCTGAAAATGCACTGAGAAAATGAGTCCTCAAGTTATCAAAATATAGACCAACACGCCCCCAACAACCACACACTTAAGACAACGTGCTTCACATCAAAATAGTGCCATTTATCTTACACATACACATTTTTTAACTGTGTAGTCTGTTATGCTTGTCAGTCAACCTCCTGACTGTAAAACAACAAACTCTACCACTGATCCACACTTGCCCTGACATTGTGTCTATGTTTGTGATGTACTTTATGCATTTTAACTGTGATTATGGGAACCAAAGTTTTGAACTTGCTCCATTGCTTGATGTGTTTCAGAGGTAATCGTCCTTGTGTAATGTTATTTTTTATTGTAATTTTCAAAGAGCTGTGGGTTTTCTTTGTCTCTTTGACCCAGAAAAATTCCCAATCAGATAATATTAATTTAGTTTATCAAACCTTTTCCCATGTAAAAGATAACATGCTAATATATAACACAGAAGAGGTGGTTTCATTCAGTGGGGGTGTTTTTACCCAGATCAGACCTGAACTCAACACCTACACAATCAGTTTTACCCACACAATATGAAATTCTCAGTGTCACTTCTTGATAAAGATGTCAATTCTATTTATTGATATATTTTTGGGGGAATAAGGAAATGAATATAGGTCATGCACTTGCATTTCTTCTTTGTCAGTTGCGGGCGAGAACACCAAAACAAAAGCAACACCATGTTGAAAAAAATGTGGATGGTTTGGCCACTTAAATGGAAACATCAGAAATTACAGGGAGGGAAGTGCTCAGGCTTACTTGGCAGCCTGAAGTTTCCATTTTTAAATTCTGGCAGGACATATGGCTGCAAAAAACATAATCAGTATTCACGAAGCAGAGCAGTCTTCTCATACTTTATACCAAAGTTGGTCAATCAGGTCTCTTGTGTTTTTGAAGAATGGGTGCCAAACACTTGATCAGCAGTATTGGATAATGCGTATTAGATCGGTGACATCAGATTTAATTATTCAGGGCTGAATTGTGGGTCAGAAAGACGGGCTAAACTGGACGAAAACCCTCATCAACTTTCCTCTCTTTAAGAAGCATAAAGCCCCAATTTCTGGCAGTATCAATGGGAAAGTGCTTGCTGAGTAAGTCCCTCAAATTAACAACAAATCATTAGCATAACAACAGCACTCGAATGCAACAACAAGATCTGAGCTTTGGAGGAAAAAAGGTCTCTCAAAAGTATGCATGAGGTGACGTGCAGGGGAGTGGGCTCCACTGTGTTGTTGTGCCAATATTTGGTCCTGCGCAGAGCCCTGCTGAAGTCTGCACCCTGCCAGCCTCTGTGTGCAGCCCCTCCCTGCAGGGTAGTGGGCCGTCCCGTGAATGAGGCCTTTGTCCCCCGAGCCAACCCCCGAACAGACTCCCTGTGCTGCCCCCCATCCCCTCTCTGCCCAGGCCCTTGCACATGCTGGACCAAAGCACAGCTCTGAACCTTTAACCCCTCAGCTTCAGGCTGTTTTTACGACAGCAGCAGCAGCAGCAGGAGAGTTTGGCCTGAAGCGAGACGAAAATGAAGGGTTACAGCAGGCAGTGGAAAAAGGTTAGCGCTCTAATAGCAAATGTTTGCTCTCGGGAAGCTTGCAACTGGGGCCATATCGCAATAAAAATGGCACTTTGTAAAACAACAACAAGCGTTTCTGTTCACTTGAAAATCCCTGCTTAGGCTGTCATGATTCCCAGTGAACTGTTGTGGGTAAAAACAGACAATACTGATGTATGTTTTGATACCACTGTTACAAAAACATAAGCCCTTGGCACCCAATACTGAATAGTTTCTGATTTTTGATTACTAATAGAGATGAGAATACCCCTTTCAAATTTGTTGGCAGAGTTTTGGTACCAAACATTTGACAGGGATTTTATTTTACTCATTCCTCCTTTACGCACCTGTCTCATGAAACATACATGCTAACTACTGTCCAACTTCGTAATCAAACTATTCAACTCAATACGAAACTGTAGAAGACTTAATTGACATAACTTAAGCTTTGAAATTTAATTTAAAAAATTACTGACTTAAGAAATAACAAGTAATGATGTCTTAAATGCCTTGTTTTGTGTTCCTTTTTTTAAAGTGAACTGCATGGGAGCTGAAATAATGAGATAATTTACCAATGAATCAAATGATTTATCGAAACAGACCAGATTTAAACAAATTGATAAAAGTCACTAAATAAAGAAAAAATAAAATATTTGATGGTCATTTTACATTCGAGTGCTTCTCAACTGAATTTGTTTAGAAAGAAAACAACATGTTGATCAAGTTTAATCCTTGTGTTAAACATTTTCAATCAAACAGCTGGGTAAAGTTCCGTTTTATAACAACAGATTGAAGTATCGGAAAAAATACTAGCATTTTATGATAGCATAATAATATACCTCCTCCTAACCTTGCGGTGCAGCATGATCAGCCTGATTCAATGTCTGTCATCAGGCCGATCCATCTTGGTAAGCTCCAATCTACAACGACTGTGAGCAGCCCAAAGTGGGACGGCCCAATCAGAGTCCTTTAGAGCAGGAAGAAGTGGGAGCTACGAGTGAGACGACAGCAGGAAGTGACTGCTTGTACAGGGATTAGCATAGATGCTAACAGCTTCAGTAGCAGTTTTATCAGATCTGGACCACATTTCTTTATTAAATAAAAACCAAACAACATTGCTACAAACGTCTCTATACAATATTTTCCCTCCACTTCTGACATGTTTTGCAAGAGTTACGAAGTGGCTCACGTTCTGTCCTTTACATTGCAGCAGTAACTCCTGCCTACTACATTATCTGACTGGCATATAATAAATGTGATTGACAGAGAAATCGTCCAGTAACTTGTCAGATATGCTTCTGAAATGTTTACCCTCCCCAAACACTTTAAATAGGCTCTTTCCCAGATGGACTAGTGAAATATGTTAAATGGTCCATCTGGTGTGCCAGGTTAACCTCCTCCACCTAAGGAGGTCATATTTTGTCTTAAGTCAGGATCACATATTCATTTTTGATGACAGCTATGGTATATTTACGATGACTAAAGTTCAAAATACCTTCTAGTTTTCATAAACAGAGAACTCCTACCTGTCTGAGATACTCTGTTTGAGCTCCTACAACTTTAACCCCCACTTCTCCATGAGGCCCAGTCCGCTCTGATTGGTTCACAAGTCCTCTCTGAGGTAATCAGTCAATTCAGTGCTGCTCTGTGCCATGTTTTTAAAAACTCTGCATTCTTTTTAATATCTATGCTCTGCAATACGCTTCAACTGCTGACTTAAACAGCAGTATGACATCATAACGGTAGGTCTATTTAGGGGGGCTGGGAAATCAGATGTTTTAGGCAGCTGCTGCATAAACATGGGGAAAACGAGAAATCTTCATACTGCATCATTTTTGTCTTGTTCATACAAACCTCAATTCCAATGAAGTTAGGACATCATGCAAAACATAAATAAAAACAGAAAACAATGATTTGCAAATCCTTTTGACCTAAATTCAGTTGTCCACACTACAGATACAAGGTTTAAACTGATAACTTCATTGCGTTACTGCTGGATTTGACGCCTGCAGCATGTTCTAAAAAGCTGGGACAGGGGCAGGGATGTTACATCATCTTTCCTTTTAACAACACTCAACGAGCATTTGGGAATTGAGGACACTAATTGTACTCTGTATTTAAACTGTATTCTGTTTTACTTATGTTTTACTCGATGTCCCAACTTTACTGGATTTGAGGTTTGTAGAAGTGATGTGGAGGAGACACTTAAAACACACCAAAGGGCATATAAAACTCAAAAAAAGCTCAAATATGAGGCTGCAGACAGCTTAGCACAGGATTTTTAGGTGATAAACATCAAAATATTTCACCAAGACATCTGGGACCAGTGTTAACTTGTAATAATTCATTGAAATATGTGGCCTTTAAAGATTTCCTTACACAAAAAAATCTCCCCTGACTAACATTAGATGAGAGCACAGAAAATTTCCTCATTTGGTCATCTTCTAGTGGGGATAGTTAATGCTGCATTCTCTGTATCTAAAGTAGAACAAGGTAAGAAAAAAACATCAGAGGTCAGACCTGTCTCCTGGCCTACTAGAGCAAAAATCCTCCATTTAAGATCATGTAATTGACTTAGTTTACATCCAGCAGAGCAGTGTCACAAAAACCTTTGACCACGCATGAATGACCTCTGTTAAACCATTCAGCAGGAGGCCTCACAGACACTGACCGTGGTGATAAATCTCTTTGCAGTAAGCAGAGTGCAGATGCTGAGGCAGCACAGATGAGACAGAATAGAAACCACCAGAGAAGTGGTGCTTACAAACTGACACCGACTCCACACTTTATCACCATGTGAGTCAGTTTGTCTGTGAATTAATGTTCCAACACTCAACCACAGCAGGTTAATAATAGTGAAACAACTTTATTGACTTATAAAGCTGAAGTTTTTGTGGATCTCCCAGTATGATTTTTACACAAGCAGGAAGTTGTTCTTGTAAAAATGCAGATTATTCAGGAAGTAATGGACCACCAAAGCGAGCTTCATCAAAGAAAATGTTCAATATAGATTGGAGACACTTTCAGGGAGCACTTTGAATTAATTGAGTCTTTCAACCAGAGCGAATTAGACCCACAGCTTCTGTAATATTTTCCAGACTGAGAAAAAAATATCTGCAGCAACACTTCAGGGTGTTATTCAGACTTTATCTGACTCATACTCTGACGATTAAATCAACTGATGTGTGAGAAACGACACTTCTCCAATAAGATCAGCGCCACCTTAAGAGGAACACGTCCCCAAGACATAACAGTGAGAGTTATTTGTACATAAGCAAAAGAGGAAGACGATGAAGAACTTGACTGACATATCCTACCTGAAATGGAGTAGCTGCTCGGTGAATCATGAAAGTCACTATCGGGTAATCCATCTCGGAGCCAGCGGATTTGGACGGGGTCTGGGGGTCCGACTGCCTCACAGACGAGAGTGAAAGGCGTGTTTCTGGTCACGTTCCTGTTCTCTGGTTGATGCAGAAATGTTGGTAGACCTGAAAACCAGTGAATAATGAGTGAAATTCTCAAACTTTAATTCCGATGAAGTTGGGGCGTTGCGCAAAACTTAAATAACAACAGAATACAATGATTTGAAGGTTCTTTTTGACTTATATTTAATTGAATGCGATACCAAAACAAGATATTTAATGTTCAAATTGATAAGATTTACTGTTTTTTTCACATATTCAGCCACATTGAGTTTGATGCCTGCAACAAATTCCAAAAAAGCTGGGGCAGGGGCATGTTTACCACTGTCTTACTTTACTTTTCCTTTAAACAACGAGCGGTAAGGGAACTGAGGACACAAGTTGCTGACGTGTTGTAGGTGAAATTTTTTCCCATTCTTGCTTGATGTCTGACGTCAGTTGCTCAACAGTGCGGGGTCTCCGTTGTTGTATTTTGTACTTCATAATGTGCCACACATTCTCAGTGGGAGACAGGTCTGGATTGCAGTCTAGTACCTGCACTCTTTTACGGTGAAGCCACGCTGTTGTACACGTACAGAATGTGTCTTGGCATTGTTTTGCTGAAATAAACAGGGACGTCCCTGAAGACAATTGGATGGCAGTATGTGTCGCTCCAAAACGTGTGCACTTTTCAGCATTAACTCTGTGTTCACAGATGTGCAAGTTACCCATGCCATGGACACCAGTTTTAACTTTCACTTGTAGATGTAGCAATGAACTGTTTTAACTGACAATGATTTTCTAAAGTGCTCTCGAGCCCACATGGCAATATCCTTTACAAATCGATGTTGGTTTTTAATGCAGTGCACTCTGAGGGATCAAAGGTCACAGGCATTCAGTGCTGGTTTTTAGCCTTGCTGCTTACTTGAAGAGACTTCACAGGATTCTCTGAATCTTTCGATGGTATCGTGGACACAGTTGTTCACAAAGTGGCGAACCTCGCCCCATTTTTGCTTGTGAATGACTGAGCCTTTCAGGGATGCTCCCTCTATACCAAATCATGACAACCATCTGTTCCTGAATAACCTGTTCAGCTGATGATTTGTTCCAAACAGTGTTTCTGAGCATTCCTTAACTTTCCAAGTCATTTTCTGCCCTTGTCCCAGCTTTCTTGTAACATCTTTCAGGCATCAATTTCAAAATTTGTGAATATTTGCAAAAAAAACAACAATGTTTAATTTTTGAACATCAAATATCTGGTCTTTGTATTGTATTCAATTGTATATATGCCAACAAGGCTTTGCAAGTCACTGTATTTTTTTTTTTTTTTACGTTTTACATTATTTTACAACTTCATTGGGTTTGTACTTCACTTAAATTGTTTAATATAATTGTTGCCATTGCTATATAATCTATTGAGGAGATTGTGTAAGCATTCAGGAGTATAAAGTTGAGCAGTATACTGTTTTTTATGTGTTTAGCTGATGGTAGCAGCCTACTGTACACACTGTAAATAAATGGAGATCGTTCTTTTTATCATACATCATGGATATTACAAAATACAGTTTTAATCCTTTAGCAACTGTTTGATCTGCAACTTGGAGTGTACAACAGCAATCAGCAAGTTAGTATTTTTGTTAAACAACTTAAACAATGTCTACAAGAAACACATGACTTAGGAGGGCCATTTACCGGAAAAAAAGGCAAAGGTACAGAATTTAAAGGGATGTGCCAACTTTTTTTTGTTTTTGTGTCTTGCCTCACTCCTGAGTCCATGACAAGCAGATAGATGCTATTCTTTCAACTGTGCATACAGTTATGTATAAAGTTTTGTAAACCAACACTATAACTTGCTATGCACATATTTCTCTGTTCACATATATGTGTTTGTATGCACTAATTGGTGAATAAAAAAAAAGAAAAAAATTCATCTTTATAGTAAAAAAAACAAAAAAACTGTGCATACAGTAACAAGGAAGAGACTGACAGAGCTCGCCCACCCTCTGCCTACAGTCATCAGATAAACTCTTCAGCAACTCTAAACAGTCTTGTGTGCTTTTTCTGACTCATTTTTGTGCAAGTGCCCTGCAGTTTAGTTTCGTATGTATTTCTTTCGAAGATTACATAAAGTGCTAATCTTAGTCTAAAAAAAGATAACGTAGCATAATGTAATAACAAAAGGAGTCACAACAAGCACACGGGACTGTTTAGAGTTGTTTAAGAGTTTATCTAATGACTGTAGGCAGAGGCAGGCTAACGCTACCCACTGACTCCCGCTGTTTGAGCTAAGCTAATTAGCAGTGGGTGAGCTTTGCCTGTCTCTTCCTTGTTACTGTACACACAGTCGAAAGACTGTTGTCTATCCACTTGTCATGGACTTGGGAGTGAGGCAAGACAAAAAAAAAAAATTGTCGTATCCCTTTAAACTTTGCAACTCTGATTTCCTCAACCCGTTGTTTCTCCTCGTATCGACCTTTCTCTCAAAATATTGTCACTTTATGTTTAAACAATCAAACAGCCAACATGCCAAACTTAAGGCTTCAATAACCTAACTGACAAACCATGGCATGACTAAACTTTGCTACATCCATCATCTGTGGGAGTTCTGGTTAAAACTCACCTTCCACCTTGAGAGTGATTGGCAGAGACTCCACCACTCTGGGGCCAATGTTCACCCTGCAGCAGTACTCCCCAGCATCTCCTCTCTGCACCTTGTAAATGCTGTAACACAGAGCATAAACACTTCTGTTAATCTGCTCCATCAGTCTCATCACAACCCCCACGTGGTACATACTTTACAGTGGAGAGCAGAGTGGTGCCCCCTTCTATGGGGCTCTGCAGCTCGTTGATCACCACATGCATGTTAGCAGCCATTTCCAGCCCGTTCTTCACCCACACGATGTTGGTCTCCAGCCTGGCATCAGGGATGTCGATGGAGCAGTTGAATTTCACCTGATGACCCTCTGAGAGCTGGATGTTGCCTACGGTGGGCTTGAAGCGCAGCAGTCTGATCTGATCTGGACTCAGGTGAACACGAGAAACATGGGCTGGTATCACCAGGGGCTCAGAGGTCCTGGTGTATCTGTAGATCTTTCTCCGAGGAGGCTGGGCTGTTTAAAGAGGGAGATTTAAAGTTGTGTCAAACAGAGTGATGTGATGTGAGAAAAATACACAAAAGGCTATGTTAACCATTCTGAAAGCACTGAAATACAACAATCTACTGTGCATTTAAGTTGATGTCAAAATTACACAAAAATGGCATCAAATCTGACAGAAAAACTCACAAAGACATGACAAGAAAAAAACACAAAGCTGCCATCAAAAGTAGAAGCCACATGGTGGTTTCTGTCTTATATATTTTCTCAGTCTACAATGTAAACCTCCATCAAATCCTTATAAAATGTAATACAGAGTAATAGCTTGCATTGAATATGGTCATATGGCAGTTTCTTAAATGGTGTGCCTCTGGAATTTTAGAATTAAAAAAATGTTGGATAACTTTGTCAAAAAACATTGAGTTTGTGATGCAGTTGTACTTCATATTCAATGGCATTTATAGATTAAACTAAATATCAAAAACAGATTGATAAGTTACTATAACATGCATTCACGATCTTTGGGATTTTGGCCTGGGTTTAGATATGCCTTAAGCAAGATTAGTTTGAAAACCACTGTCCTGTGTTATGCAGTATAATATGATAAGCTACAATACAATTGATTACCATGTTTCACAATATAATATTATCGACACAATATCTGCTATGTCGGCGGCTAATATGCCGCTTATCCCTTTCAGGGTCACAGCCTATCCCATTGGGCAAAAGGCAGGGTACACTCTGGACTGGTCACCAGCCAATTTCAGAGCCACATAGAGAGACAGAAAACCACTCACATACATTTAAAGGCCACCAATTAACCTAATGAGCATGTTTTTGGTCCATGGGAAAAAGCAGGAGTGCCCGAAAGGGAATCCAGGCATGCAAAGGGAGAACAAATGCCACAAAAAAAAAAAAAAGGCCCAGACCAACTGGGTTCGAACCAGCAATCTTCTTGCTGTGAAGCATGGGAACTACCTGCTGTGCCACCATCCTGCCCCAAGACACAATACACTGTTTATATTTGTACAATATCAATACTGCCAGATATTACCCTAAAAGGCTGAATTTCTGTATCAGCCAATAGAGACATTTCTGCTGATATTCACAGCCAATATATCAGGTATGATAACGTACTGTATATTACCACCTTTCATTTATGTTTTTTCATGATGTGTGCTGCTTTCCTCTTGGCCAGGTCACCCTTGTGAAAGAGATCTTGATGTCAATTGTTTTTTTTTTATCTGGTTAAATAAATACTGAATATCTGCAAAATACACAAATGTACCATACTGCTGCACCTCATCATCACTGTATGGGTGCAGTTAAAAATAAAGAGCTGCATTTTTCAAGTGTGAAATGTTTTTTGTGTTGTTTTAAACTGTTCCTCACACATACAGACTCTCAGATTAAAAACAAGTCCGTTTTTGTAAAGACTTAATATCTGTATCAGTGATAATGAGTTCAGAAATATCAGAATATCAGCAGAAATACTATATTGAGCATCCCTAATTATAAAAAAGTTTTGGGACAGGTTGGAACAAGACAAAAAACAATACAGCACACAAATTTGGGGAAAATCTTAATTACAAACTAAATGATCAATCAGCATGTGCTTTAAACTCTTTCAGCAAATTCAACTCTGCTAATCAAACGTATTTTCCAACTTTAAAGGTTGTAATGAGTGCATAAAATAAAACATGCTCTACATTCCACTGGCCTCTGCAATTCAGCACGCAAAGCTGTCTAAAGATGGTCGCTTTAAGTGTTTTTACTGTCACCATTCCTCTGCACCACCGAGGAAACCACATTTATGACTGCAATTAAAGACAGGCTGCAGTGGGATACACTTTCAACAACAACAAACGCTTGTTCTGTCTTACTTTTTCGACCTCTACGGACTTCTTCTCGTCTTTGTAAAAGTTTTTCTTTAATTTAATTAAGTTTTAATCAGCCCCCGCAGCAGCTGCCTTTATGGAGTGAAAACAACTGATAAAGTGAAGCCTGGAGAACCACTTCAGGGGACGTGAAATAATGTGGGAAAACAGAAACTTCCTAACAGAATAAACTTACCGTGAGCTGGATTCAAGACGATAACTGCTAAAATCGCCGCAGGGATAAAAAGTCCAGGCCAGCGCGGCTTTAACTTCTTCTCCATGGTCTGGTCTCAGCGCTCTTCTGTCCCGAAACAACCCGGAGAGCTTTAATATTCCGCGGCGTGTCTCTGAGCGGATTGTGTGACCCGCATCACCCTCTTCAGCAGCTCTGGTCCGGGCTGTGGAGGGTTGTTGACCCGAGATCAGATTCAGCTGGAGACCGGAGAGAAGTTTACTTTATTCACGTCACGGGAGGGATCCCACTGGAGGCGGGACTGGGAGGACAACACTGAGGAACAACAACAAAATATTAAAAATACAAGAAAACTCAAATAGAAGGAGGAGATGATGATATTTTTCACATTTCAGTGCATTTATACTTTTATAGGCTATATCAAAAATAATTCCAGCCTTTATTAGTCTGTTTAACCAGATAGAAGAGTATAACTTACTTTTTGCTTTAATGTAGATTTTGATACTCCTGCGTATGGTCTTATAACATATACATTTATTATCTTTTTTTAATTTTATTTCAAATATATTTTAACTCAATGATTTGAAAAAGAAGCGACAGCCCTGATGGTAAACTTCTGTTGGATTACTATAGCACCACCTTGTGGTCAACTGCAATCATTAACATTACACCTTTAAACATGTATGTGTATGTGTATGTGTGTATATATGTATATCTGTGTGCATATATGTATATATGTACTTATATGTATGTGTGTGCTTATGTAGGTGTTTGTGCATGTTTACCTGTATGTGTGTCTGTATATCTGTATGTATGTTTGTGTATTTGTATGTGTATATATGCATCTGTGTGGGTATGCATGTGTGTATGTGTATGTTTATAAATGTAAAATTTTTTTGTGTATGTACTTATGTATAGTCAATTTGAAACATTTGAGAGAACAAGTCTCTTGTTTCATTAAATGATTAAGTCTGTCTTTTTCAGACAGATAAAATTAAGCTTAAAAAACTGTTTGAATTTATATAGACTGGGAAGCCAAATAATTGGTTATTAATTGATGGAGAGGGGGTGGGATTAAATAAGTTTTGACTTCTTCTCACTCCTTTTCAGCCATGTAACATCTATCCAAGTGCTAATTTTCTTTGTTTTTTTCCCATCTGTATGATTATTTTGCCTTTTATTATATGTTTGAAATAAAGGTATCATTCATTCAAACAAGTCAGGGAAGGAGACTTCAGCTGCAAATAGAGACAAATTATTTTTATTCTCGAAGATTAGACACAAATTACTTTGAGCAAGGGGATAATGCAACATCCATACAGGCAGGAATACAAACAAGGTTTTACTGTGCTATAACCACTGCCGCATCTTGCCCCTTGTTAAATAAAGGATAAAAATATATAAACATAAAAATTTAAAGTAAAAGTCATTGTCTTCAGTAATCCAAATAACAACCAGTGGCTCATGCTGCAGACAAAAACTATGGCTTCTGTTTCTAACAGTATCACTTTCTGGGTTCTGTTTGATATTTAATCCCCTCAAGTTCTTTCTTTTAGTGACAAAATAATATCTAACACAGTAGTTTTCAAACATTTTTTTACTCAAAGGCACACTGAACGCTAAATTTTCCAAAGCATGTCATGTTTATGCCATGAAAAATCCCCTCTGAACAGGTGTTCCTGTGTTTTTCAGTCTCTGCTCTGGTATATTCATTTCTGACATGGTGGTGTTACTTTTGAAATGTTTGTTTCATGAATTGTTTAATAATTTGGCACATTTCGTCACTTCGACAACACACATTTAAATGTTTACTCTGTCATTGTTTTCATGACTTTTGGCATTTTTTGGACTGTACACTACTTGTGATAGTTGTATTTTGTGACTGAAAATAAATACTTCCACTAAATTCCAAATTACTGCTTCATATTTAAACCTCACAGGCCATAAATTCCAAATTAGGTAATTTATAAATGGAATAACAACGTAAGTAATGATTCCTTCTACTTTCTACATCTGGGCCAGGTTGCAGCAGGCCAAGCAGGTCAGCCCAGACTTCCCTCTCCCCCGCCACAATTTCCAGTTCCTCCTGGATTTCAAGGTGTTCCCAGGCCAGATGGGATATAACATCCCCCCAGCAGGTTCTGGGTCTGCCCCAGGTCTCCTCCCAGTTGGTTGTTCCTGGAAACCTTCACAGGAAGGTGACCAGGAGGCATCCTAACTAGATGCCTGAAGCTCATCAACTGACTCCTCTCAATGCCAAGGAGCAGCGGCTCTACTGGATGTCTTAGCTCCTCACCTTTAGGAGCTAAGACTGAGCCTTAAATTAAAAAAAAAAAAACAGAACTTGCAGCAGTATAACTAAATTAATTTACACAAGTAACTGATGTTGTAAATTCATAACTCATTTATTTGTTGCAATATAGCTGTAAGGCACGACAGTGTGCCTCCACACATCGTTTGAGAACCTCTAATCTTGATTATAAGAACCATCAATCAGTTTCATAGCTAATTTAATTTTGTTAAAGTTTCTCAGCAGCGTGATAAATGAAGTTGAACTTTCATTTAAGATGTAGAACAGTTGTTGATGAGCAATACACATAATCCATCATATGAATACCCTTTGCCTGGCTTTGCCTGAAGAATATGGGTCCTCAAAAAAACAAAATATAGACCGACACCCCCCAAACTGCCTTGTGCCACATGCTTGACAAAAAGTCAGCATGAGTCAACATCTCCATGGCAGTGAACACCTTCATTACGCTTCAGAAACAATGAGTGACATCACAGAGAATACATCCATGTTTAATACAACCCATTTGTAACACACAAAACCATTTACATGAATACCCTTAGCAAAAAGTAGTATACTTGAAGTTCATTTCATTAAGTATGCTTGAGTATAAGTATAGCAAGTATACTAAGAACCATGTACTTGTAGTGCACTAGAAAGTATATTAATCTTCGGACTATAATTGGAACATGTTTAAGTTTATAAAAGTACACTTTAAGTTTACTTTATACAGTCATTTTAAGTACACTTTCAAGTACATAATAAGTACAGTTAGCTGTATACTACTAGCCACTTGGTACCACTTGGTACTACTACTACCAAAAATAAATAACTCAAAGGAAACAAAAAACACTATTTTTATGACTCTGTGCTTGGATCAAGATATTCTAAGAATTAGAACTTGAGGCAGAAAGAAGTAAAAAGTATACTAAAGTACAAGTATAAGTTTTTCTTTATACTTTTCAGTATAAGCCAAGTATACTTAACTGTATTATTCTTAAGTATATCAAATAAAGTATATAAAAAGTAAACTTCAAGTATGCTGCCTCAGTTTTAGTATAAAACAAGTATACTCGTAGTACATTTGAATAAACTACTTTTTTGCTAAGGGTATGTAAACCTGCTGTAGTCTACAACTGACCTACAATTCTGGTCCTGATCTTGATTAATCAGACTGAGGCTACACAGATATTATTTTTTTAATCTTCCCCTTTTCCAGTCAGCGCTCTTGCCAACAAAGGTACTCATGGGTTGAAATTGCAAAATAGAGAAAGCTACCCAGTGTCATAACAGAGCTGACAGATCTCGTTTCATCCCAAATGAGTTCACTGTAAATAAAAACAATAAAATAATGTAAGAATCTCCAACAATGCAGGAAAATGTCTCTCCAACCTCTAATGGTACAAGTGATAGACTTCCTTTAGGTCCAGTATGACCTGTTTCTCCCACCATATTGTCTTATTGTAAAGTTCTTTAAATATAGTTTAAAAAGTCCAGCACGTCTTTTTTCAAGTAAGCTCTCCCTCTTTTAGATGTCTACTCTGCTGCAACCCTTATGTTCCTGAGTTTCATGGCATTCCTGCAGGCCTTCACATGATGAACACTGGCCTTGTTGTCACAACATCCCATTGCAGTCAGGAGCCGGTACACGTCCCTCCTGAAAGCCTTGGTGAAGATGGCGTAAAGGAACGGGTTGGCACAAGAATTAATTGGAAAGAAGAGGACCAGCAGGATCTTGGAGTTTGTAACGGTAATGAGGGGGACCTTGAATGCAGCGGAGATGGCGAAGAAGGAGATGGGCGCCATGCAGAGGAAGTCTGTGAAGATGAGCACGGCCATGCGCTTTGCTATCTTTGTGTCTGCAATTCTTCTGGGTAACTCAGGGTTCTTCACAGCCAGATAGATGCGCACGTAACACGCACACACAACAATGAAGGCACCCACGTTGAAGAGAAGGATCATTATGATGAATGCTTGAGCCAGAGGAGTCTCTATGTCCATGGGTAAACACATGCTGACTTTGGAGTAGCTGCTGACACCAACTAAAGGAAGTATACCCATCCCAAGACAGACTAGCCAGCCAGGTAGCATTATACTCGCAGCCTGTGTGAGAGCAAGATGGCGATCTACCTGCAGAGCGTTGGTGATGGTGTGCCAGCGCTCCAGAGTGATCATAGAGAGCGTGTAAACAGACAGTTCCCCTCCAAACACAGACAGAAAGCCTGCAGTGCTACATCCAGGTCCTGTCTGCCACTCTATAGCTTGCTGGCTGTAGTGACCACGTGTGCGAAGGTCCACCGTGGCAATCATCAGTAGGTAGATCCCGATGCAGAGGTCTGCAAAAGCCAGATGGCACATGAGGAAGCGAGGCACGGTCAGCTTGGTCCTGCTGCTTAGAGAGACCAGCAGCACAGTCAGGTTTCCAGTGATTGACAGGACATTGATGAACCAGATGGCAACCCGGAGGAAACTGAAGCCAGCGATGTCCTCACAAGGATTGAAGGCATCTGCCTCAGGAGTGCAAACCAAAGTGGGTCTGGTTTGACGGAAGTCTAGTTCTGGATAGTGGAAATTTAAGTCTCCAAAGCCTTCATCATCCATATCAAGACCAATGTCTGTGAAATATGATGGATTATTAACCAGATTCCCATCTGCTGAACCTCCGGTCACTTGCTTAGCCCTGATTTTAAAGGGTGAGAGAAAGAAAGAGAAAGGATGCGGTTAAATTCACAGGTTTTCTTCATACATTTTTTTTTTCCTAAAACATTGCTATAAGGTAGGGGTGGGCAACTGGTGACCCAGGTGACAACTTTCGTCCTTGCTACTACCTTAACGAGGCGCGCCAGTCAGTTCATAATATTTTTCAAAAATGCATACATAAAAAAAAAATTGACAAGATCATCCATGTCAACATGTTCTGGAACTTGCATCAAAAGTAGCAGAAACTAGCTTGATATCTATGTTTAGCTCATTAAATAAAATACCACTAATTGTATTTGAGTGCAAATGAAAATAAATGTTGATGAAATTACTCCCTATGACAGTTAATGTATATATGTCCATTTTAGTGTCCTCCAAATTGTGAAAATTTGGCTCTTTGGCAACGGATTATTCAAATGTGACCCTCTTTGTAACCAAAGTTGCCCATCCCTGCTCCAAAGGCTTATAGCAAAATTTGAAACTTTTAGCATTGAAATAGAAGATTCAAAACCAATCTGATTGTCAGCACTATTCAAACACCAGCCTTCATCTCAAAAGAAGCCAATCGACCTGTCTCGTTCAGCATGATATCAACACCGAGTCCTAACTTAATGTGACGTGCACGAGCATCATGGAATTCAATGTAAGTGTCCTGACTGCCCACAAGCGACGTGGAGCATGCTACTTGATGGGGCACAACGTTTTTGTCAGGAGAAAGGGAGATTAATGAAGTGCTGGAAGGATTTTCTTAGCCTTCTTTGACTATTCTCACTTAGCAGAATTTTTTCATCTGTTTAGCATTGCAGAGATAGAAGAGCATTCATCTGTTTTTGGAAGAGAAACACTTTACTTTCACCTTCAAAACTAAGAGAAGAACTGAATAATGGATCCAGTGTGGAGAGTCAGCATGTGACACAGTGCGACGTGACGCAACATCCGACATTAGCATTCATTTAGGACACCGACCAAGACAGAAAAGAGGGGCAGAAGCATGTGTTGACTCAGATAAAAAGAGAGAAACTAAGCAAACAGCCAAACAGAAAGCAAACATCTGATCATCTCTGCAGATATGTATGTTGCACTGAATTCTAAATGATTGAAGTCACAGCTGGACGAGCTGCAGAAAGTCATCTAAGCTAGGTCATGTCTCTGTTTTGCAATTAAAAAATAATTGAATGGATAAATAAATAAATTCATCTGCCCCTAAAATTTGTCTCTTTCCTTGTGAATCTTCAGGTTGGCTTTATAAGTTTAGACATGCAATGAAATATCTCAACTGACATGTAATACAGACAATTAGCATTTGGGCTGTTGATATCAAGGAAACACTTGAAGACACTTACACAAACTCTACATGCAGTTTGCACGCAATAGGTTGTAGATACTATTAGAGTCATACAAGCACAAAAACAGTGATATATACGCAACAGCAATGCATAATAGTTATTGAGATAAAACCCTGCAGTTGCACTTTACAACCTTCTGGAGGCGTCAAACCACACCAATCTGTATTCCTACAATGTTGTTGCTTTAAACATCCTACACCTTGTCATCTAAGGTCATTTATTTTGGTGAAGGTTTTGTCCTTACCTTGCAGATAGGTCACCTTCATCACAATTTATAAAGGTGTTATTCCAGACAGGATTAATGGGAAAGTCCCTGTAATGATGAAAAAGAGAAATCTTGTTAACATTATCACTAAAGCACAACATAAATGATACTTTATTAAACCTGATGAATGATCATAAAAATCTATGAAATAAGGCAGGGACTCTATATATTTAAGCGATTAAATTGTCAAAGTAATTGTTCTCTTGAGTTTTACAAAAGGAGATTCTTATGTAGTAAAGACTTGAACATTTGAACAGCATGTTAACATGCCATCTCCTTTGCTAACCAATAAAAAAATGCTGAATGTTATTGACCTGTGGTTGCTCCAGCTCAGCAGTGCACAACAGTGACTGTTGTAGGTGAGATGAGCCTCTCGTAGACTCCACAGTCCCTGCAGGGGAGGGAGACTCTTCAGAGCGTACTCTGACTGAGCCAACAGCACCAGAACAGACTCCAGTCCCTGCTCTGGTAACTGAGAGAGAGCTGTCGCAGAAACATCCCTGTCAAAGAAACAGAGAGCAATATGAACCAAGAAGGTTTAAGGTCCTAACTAGTAAGTTTTAGCCCACATAAGAGCATTAGGTCAACTGGAATTAGTTTTAGTCCAGTATGTCAACAGTGAAATAACTACAGCTTTTCATTAGGGAGAAGACTCTAAATTTTCATGTCAGCTCTCTCAGAGGGCTCAGTTATTGGTCATCTTTAGTTTTTTATATGCAGATGACTCTTTTATGTGCATCTGCCTCTTCACCTGATTTGATCATGGTCTATTACATTCTGTGTTTCATGCTTGATCTCACAAGTCAAGCGAATAAAATGCACTCATGTAGAGCCTTGGTCTTCCAACCACTTAAAGCACTTTTACCAAAACTTCAGATGTTGATTCAAAACTAGCAAAAATCAAACTATGGACATGTTTCAATCAGGTGGCAACCTCCAAGGTTGAAAACAGAGGCTCTGGTGGAAGTGCCAAATCCTGTAGTACTCCGACTGTCCACTTGAGGCTGGCTGCAGAAACTTGATGCCAAAGTGATTGACCGCAGGGGAAAGGACTGTTTTACAGCCTAAATAAACATCTTAACAGCGCGATTCAAAAAACGTCTAAATACTAAATACTAAATATATCTTGGTGCTCTCACCTGGTTTTTTTTATTGAGGAATTATTGGGGATTTCTGGTGTATGAAATGCAGAATTGCTATTGGTCTGATGGTGTTAAGTCCTGCCTCAACATGGCCACTCTGTCTGTTAGTAGGTTGAGCTAAAATTCAAGCTTAAGGTTGTGACAGTATGGCATTACAACGCATCAACAACGTTCCAACAGCTCTTTTGATAATCAAACAGCTGACGTCACATGGCTTTTTCCAATTCTTTTATATTCAATGATTTTAATACCAAAGTATCAAAAGCAGATGTAATTGGCAACACATACTGGGCTGTTTTTGTGTCTGAGAGAAGCAATCAAAATCGTGCACACAAATTAGCAACATTTCAAAATAAAAAAGCATTGGGAATGCTTCAGTGGAAAATTGGACAGGGAGGCACTGAAAGAAAAGGCAGAAGCATTTGTTGATGTCCTTTAAATCTTGACATTCAAACAAGTATTCATGAAGGTATTAAAGCCTGTTTACAGGTTGAATGATCAGTTTTACAAATAATTTCCCCTTTCTGTCTTTCCAAAGTTAATCTTAAAAAATTAAACAAACTGGAAGTACTCTGAGAGCACAATCCTTCACCAAGGCAATTTCAGCATTGTCAAGCAAGTTATTGCCACAAATGTGGAAAATTACCCTGTCTCTCAATGTTAACAAATATTTAAAAAAAACCTTGGATCTATATCTGGATTTGGATCACCACCAAAAAGTAATCACTTCTTCCTTGTGCCACATTCCTTTATTTTTGAGTTACCCAGTCCACAAACTAACAAACTAACACTTTTAAAAACAACCTCCTTGGCAGAGGTTATCAAATTGTTGCACAAAATGGCTTTCAAGAAGTTTATGAAACTACTTACAAGACTCCAGGGCCTGTGGCTCCTTTAAAAGCCTCTCTGTGGATCACTCTCAGGTTACGATTATTCTTCAATATCCTGAAATAATAAAATGTTGAGAAATGAAGCAGATGCTCGATGCTGTGAGAACTCGGCTTGTATTATTTAGTAAGTCAAAGAAGAAAGTTACAGCTTATCTATCTTTGTCCCATTAAAGGCATGGTTGTGTATTTCTCTTATGCCATTGTTGTACAGATTCCTGGAATCAATCCCACAAGAATAAAAACACATATAATTTAAATATATTCAGTAATAACACACAAAGCAACATATTAAAATATAACTTTACATTGTAATATACTCTTTTGTAAGTCCAGTGAAGGCATTTGGAGGTATTTCCTGCAGATACAGGTTGTCACAGATATCCCTGCAAAAACATGACCCTTCATGAAAATTCAACTGGTTTTTTGTTGTCATTTTTTATACGTCTGAAACTTTAATGGAAAATATACTCACAAGATAAACTCTGACTCAAGAGAATTGATGGACATTATATCAGGAAACATGGTTATCCCTGTATTTGAGATGCTCCTGTTAATGCAGAGAAAAAACAGAATCATTTGTATCTAAAGAAGCTGAAGCAAATAACAGAGATTTTTACTAAAAAAAAGAGAAGATCAACCTGCCAAGCACAGGTGGAAGCTATCCGCAAAAATGTTCATTTGGTAAACCTTGTTCTTGCCTACATATCCACAGCCAACCAACTTTGTTTTCAAAGGAGGGTGTAAGCAAACCTACTTTTGGGTCAAATATGCACCCATAAAGCTAAAATAAAAGTGTTCAGGTGTCTTACAGGTAATGCAGTTCAGGGAGGTTGTTGAAAGTCTTCCTGCCAATGTGCACCAGACTCCTGGTGTTCTGGATTGAGCTGCCAAGAACACAACAACAAAAGTGATCAAATCTCTGCTTCATTACCAAAACAGTTGCTTTTATAAATAAAGTGAAAGGTCTTACATTTCAGAGAGGCTGGGAAGGTTATTAAATGCTAAAGTCTCGATGGTTTCCAGGGTTACACTCTGAGTAATCTCACTGAGAAAAAAAGCAGAAACAAGGAATTAAAATTAATACTAAAACTATTAAACAAAGGTGAGAGAATTTTGTTCAATTAAAACTACAAGAAATAGTAAATGATTTGGCATGTTTGAATTTGCCAATGAGGCCACAAAAGTACAAATCTGGGATCAAATGTATTTGCATTCACTTGCCCACCTCAGTATTGCTTTAATGAATTGTGGCGTTTTGGTGTGACATTTGGTGAGGCTACCTTTTGCCTGCATCAGTTGCCAGGTACACAAAGTCAGGGGTTTTCATCATCTATCTATCTACCTATCTATCTATCTATCTATCTATCTATCTATCTATCTATCTATCTATCTATCTATCTATCTATCTATCACATCAAACAGGTGCTAGTGATCATCATTTTCATTCATAGGCTGACACACAGTCTTCGACTGAAACAGAAACAGCTACCAATGTAAAGCTGCAGGGGGACGGTTTCATGTCCCAGGTCATACAGACTGAGCACAGCAACTAGACAATAGGTTGTTATACTTCATCAGCAAAGTCTCTCACGGGCAAACATTTCAAAGCAGCAAGGCACAAAAATACAGCTTTGAGGACCTCATATGCTGTGGTAGGTAAAGGAAACTTAATTTAGCAGATGAAAAACACTTCCATTTGAAATCAGAGGATGTCTTTATCACTGAAATATCATTGAGGGTAGGCATCTACCCGATGACCCCAATGAAGCTTTAACCCCACCCACCATACAGCCCCACAGCTTTGGAACCACTTGATTAACAACTTTGCCTCCCACCATGTCTATTCCAACTAGTCCTAGAACAGAACAGTCCGGCATTACAGTCAGCTGAGAACTGGCGGAAACCAGTGAGACCCAGGCAGCCCCATCCAGAGGTAGTCTACACTGATGACTTGTGGTCAAAAAGTCACATCTACATGGAAACAAGGCCAAGGGATTCCACTCACCCACAAAAACTTAGAAATGGGGTGCAGAAAAATGGCAGCAGGAGTTCTGGACTGATGAGTAAGAATTAGACATTCTTGGCTGTAGCAGAAGGCAGTTTGTCGATTGCAGATTTGGTGAATGGTACAATAATGAGAGTCTGCAGCTAACAGTAAAGCTTAGTGGAGGTTTTTTGCAAGTCTGGCTGCTTTTCCACAAAAAGAGCTATGTTGATTGGCAGAGGCAAGGCAAGGCTGTTTATCTGAATAGTACCTTTCACCAACAGGGCAGTTTGTAAGTGCTGCACACAATACATCAGAACACAGTGACAAAGGGAAAAACATCAGAATAAAACAAAGAATCAATGAGCCCACAAGAGGGAAAAGCAAAGATAAAACAGCTAAAATGTAGAAGAGCATTTGTTCTGCAGCAGGACAACCCAAAACATAGGCCAATGTCATTACGACCTGTCCTCAGTGTCACGAAGAACAAGGTGTCCTGGGAGTGATGGCATGGCCCACACAGAGCCCTGATCCCAACATCATTGAGCTTGGATAGCACGAGGAGACAGAGGGATTTGACTCGGCCTACATCCACATAAGATCTGTGGTTAGTTCTCCAAGATGTTAAGAACAACCTACATACTAGGTGTCTTCAAAAGCTGTGTTCGCCTACAAGAACTGATGACATTTTTGAGGCTAAGGGGCATTCATACCAAATAAGTGGGAAAAAATACTTCATTATTTTGCTCTGTTAGTGCAGACAAACAGTGGAGTCAAACAGGGGGCAAGAGAGCAGGGGACCATACAGAGGAAATTGGCCACAAGGTGGAGACGAATGCAGGACATCAACACAAGATGGGAGCCCAGATTTCTCTTAACTCAATTCCCTTTGCATTTTAATTGATAAAAATACACTGCTAACACTTCTATTTCTGAAAGCATTCTTACTTTAAAGCATTTTCTCACACCTGCCTAAAACTTTTCCACACTACTGTATATATTTTAAACACTGTATATTGAAGTAAGTGAAGGTCAATCATACTTACATCCTCTGGACTCCTTTCAAGTCCTCAAAGGAATGGCTGGAAATGGTTTGCAAAGACAAGTCGTACAGAAATCTGAAGAAAAAGGAATTAAAAAAGGAGGCAAATTTGCACTCAATATATGAATAATCACATGATCCAAGAGCACAGTGATACAAAACTGCTGAAATCTGCTGTAACTAAAAGTTTTCAGTGTAAAGACAAACACAATACCCTATATATGACAGTGAAACAAAAAATCAGATCATCATGCTACACGTGTGATGCTGCATAGATGCTGGTGTTGTTTGATTCTTGCATGGAGCTTTTGGCCTTGTTGTGCCTGATCACTTATCAGAAGAAACTCAATGTTTCATCAGAAGAGAGGTCAAGATTTAAACCTCCAAGGCTTGCTACTTTCTGTTAAGCTTCAAATTTAAGCACTGACAAAAAGAAACATCCATCACAGAGAGGATGAAGTGAGTAAGTCGAGCATGTGAGGTCATCTTGACATTTTCTTCACAGGTCATTTAGATGCACCCATGCAGGGTGTTCTGTTTTCTAACAACAGAGAGTGATGGCTGCCGCAATTAAGCAACACAGAATATAAATTTACTCTGAAGCAGGTGTTCAGTCTGCAGTATGGGTTTATTTATGGACTTTTCACCTCAGCAAAGGAGGTTGTTTTTACCGGTGTTTGTTAATTAGATGGTTAACAGGATTACTCATAAAGTTATGAGCAAAGTTTGTCAGAAATGGGCCAAGAACAAATTTATTGGATTTTGTGGGCGATCCAGATCTGGATGCAGATCCAAGATATTTTCAAAGAACTTCTTAACATTGTGAGACGGGGCAGTTTTCAACATTTCTGCTCATAATTCAGTAACGGATTGATGGACTTCAGTGACATTTTCAGGGAATGTTGATCATGGCACAAGGGAGAGCTGATTACATTTTGGTGATCCAAAGGAATATTTTCAAGGATTTGTTAACATTGCAAGATAGGGCAGTTTTCCACATTTCTGACTGTAACTTACCTAACAATGTTGTGAATACTATAGAGGAGCTTTGTGCTGTCAGAAAAGAACTAAAATGGTTAGGAACAGAATTTGATGGGATCTGGATCACCATCTGGATCCAGGATTTTTCAAATCATTCTTTACCATTGCAGGATATGGTCATCTTCAACATTTTGGCTTGTAATTCTACAAATAATACACAGAATTTGCAAAAAATACAAGATAACTTCATGACAAGTTCTGCCAAACAACAAAGACTGATCCAAACATTCTAAATATTCTGGATCCGATTTAGTATTAACTCAAATTTATGTTTTTGAAGGTCATTCTGAACAAAGTTGCCTTTATGGAGGTCTGTCCTCTCTGAGCGCTCTCTAGTTGGAGGGCATTTTCATATTTTTGACCACAAATTACATTATATATTTAGAATTCACCTTACACCCACAGGAGAGGACACTTGCTTTGCTGTGTCTTCAAGCAAAATTGGTTATGAATTTAGATTCCATTTTTGTTTGTTTGTTTGTTTTCTGGCGTTTAAGCTGAGTGATTTTTCTTACCCTCAGGACAATGGGAGTAAACCAGAGGGTTAATTCAAGTTGAAACATACATCTTATTGTGTTTTGATTGTTATATTCTTCATAATACAGTTTAAACCTCTACAGCTCTTTGGTCAGTTGATGTTGATTTGATTGTATATGTTTTTGATTATCAAAACACAGATCACAGCCTGATCTCAGAAGACTTTAAATGCCATTACTCTGAAAGCTGTTACTCCTGTAAAGTAAAATTAGGACGTTTCTAACATCATACACATCTTGAGCCCATCCTGTAACCAATAAAGGTTGGTAAGACAAGACTTGAAAATATTTTCCCAAAAAGGAAATCAAATACAAGGTCATCTTTAAGAGGCAGGGGATTTTGTTTTAACAAGAAGTCCCTGAACCAAATTTTCTTTTGAGCTGTGTGAAAGTGTTTTAAAAATGTTCCTGCATATCTGCCAAGTACAATCCGTGCTTTTTATGGTAAACACACTCTTTAATGAGGCTTGATTCTTGATTCATGATAACTGATAACTATGTAAATTTCACTCTGGTATCCCTGCGTGAGAGTTATTTGAATATCTAAAGCCGCCTGTGCGTCTTAGCTCCATCCTTGTTCCATGCGTAATTACGCAAAGGTTAGTCTTTATCAGGGGAGTTTACTTTCCGCTTAACGTTCATTAATGAATAATCTTTGTCTTTTTTTTCCAAGTACAATGCATAAACAAACAATGATTTGCTACAGCCAAGGTCGATCAGCCTTTAATTTACTGCTAAGTTCCTTGTAAGCATATCATGCCAATTACGCACCACAAACAGTCTTATCAGGGCCATAAATCCAACCGACAGGAAACATTAGCTTACAGTCTTTTATCTCTGGAGTCCTTCGTCAGAATCGATCCCTCTGTCGCGTTGTTGCATCTGATGGTGTTGGGGGAACAGCGGCAGATCCTTGGACACACGAATCCTGTAGCGCACTTACAGCCATAGAAAGACAAGACTGAAAGTAAGGAGACGGCAGGCAGAGGAGTCCACATGGTTCCTCTGTATGGAAAAACGTCCAAACGCTCAAAAATTAAAATATTCTCCTAATTATGTGCATACGCATAGCCTATGTGACTCTGCTTTAAGGTCTTTTTTGCCTCCTGCTTATATAGTCATGCTCTCAGTACAGTTTCCCTCTGACATCTGATACTGAACTTCTTATCAAGGGAGTCTGAGACGCATGACTGCAAAGAGAGGGCTGTGCTATGAAGAATTCACTACAGGGTAATAGAAAGTTGCAAATTCTGATTCCCTTGTGCTCATACTTCTTTTGTGTTGCGGATATGTGTAGGCCCACGAAAACGAAATTGCACTACAGATGGCAGATTTTTAGGTGAATGATGTTGGCGTGTAGTGAAAATTTGACTTTTCTAAAGAGAATGTTTGAAAACTCGTGGGACCAGTTAAAGGAGCAATAAAAAGACAACTGTGTGGGCAAAAAGTCAAACAGTTTCAGAACAGCATTTCTCAGCATACAGTTGCAAGGAATTTAGGGATTTCATCATCTACAAAGTTGAAGAGAATCTGGAGAAATCTCAAGTTAAAAAAAACAACAACTAACGTTTAATGCCCATGACCTTCAATTCCTCAGGCAGCACTTTATTAAAAACCAACATCATTGGAAAGCCATTTTCAGGTAACACAGTACGATGCTGCATCTACATGTGCCTAACCCAAATATCAGCAACACCCGGAAACACCGCTGTGGTCTGATGAGTCTACATTTCTAATTGTTTTTGGAAATCATGGACATTGTGTCTTCCAGGCTAAAGAGGAAATCTGTCACACCAATCTGGGATGTTAGTATATATTTCAGAGAGGATATGATTATGTGTAATACTTTAAACTGTATAAGCTGAAGTCTAGAACAAGGAGCAACTTCATGTACATTTTTTTAGAGTTATATTCCACCAGTCATCTGACAAAGTGCTTGTTAAAATTTTTGGTTTTAACAGCAGAATGGAAAGACACAAATGTTTTAACACACAATTTGATACAACAAAAGCAGAAATGGAACTTATATCCTCCAATAAATGTTTAGAGGGCCTTATAGATGTTATTTTATTGGATTTAAGCACTGCAAAAGATGCATGATTTTTTTTTACATCAAAAACAAAATTTACTAGGTATTTTTGAATGTGAAGAGAAAAATAGATCTTAAAAGATATATATATATATATACACAGAGAGAGAGAGAGAGAGAGAGAGAGAGAGACAGTTGGATGGAGCTCTAAGAACTGCCTCCTGCTGAACACCTCCAAGACCGAGGAGATGTTCGTTGACTTAAGAGGTCCAAACCCCCATTCCAGCCAGTAACTATCAGAGGGAAGTCATTGAAGGTGTGCAAACCTGTGGGGGCACCTTGATAACAAGCTGAGCTGGTCTATGAACACAGATGGCCTGTACTGGAAAGGGTGGAGTAAACTTTTCTTCTTCCTCCTTCTTCAAGGAGGCTCAGATCTTTCGATGTATGCAGTGAGATGCTACAAATCATGTTCTATCAGTCAGTGGTCGCCAGTGTTCTGGTCTGCACTGCGGTCTGTTGGAGTGACAGCATGACTGATAAAAACACCAGGAGGCTGGACAGGCTGGTAAAGAAGGCTGGCTCTGTGCTTGGTGGGATTTTGGACTCAATGGGGACTGGGGTGGAGAGACAAACATGCAGCAGAGTGCAGGCCATCCTGGACGATAGTAACATCCCCTCCACAACATCCTGAATCAGAATCAGAATCAGAAATATTTTATTATCCCCAAGGGGAAAAGCAGCAGCAGTGGGAGACTCATCTTAATGTGCTGCAGGACTGAGAGGTTTTGGAAATTCTTTGTCCCTACAGTCATCAGACTGAACAACACCCTGCACAAAGGCAGTGACTGATGACTGTTTACTACCACTACAATTTCCACTGGATACCTGAATTTCCCCAAGGGGACTAATCTGTGGAACAGTCTATCTGAGGACCTGAGGGCAGCACCTACTGATCATATTTTTAAAAGCAAACTCAGTAACTACCTTTTTAGCCCGTCTTTTAGCTGATTCTATTTATTATTATTATTTAATCTTATTTATTTATTTATTTATTTAACCCTCTTTATCTGTTTTATTTCTCAATTTCAGTTCAGATTTATTGTTCGGAATGTTATTCTCTGTTAATTGATATTCTTTTCATTATCCTACTTTAGCAGATTTTATTAAGCATTTGATGTTTCTATCTCATTTTACCATGTTTTTGTTTTGCATTTTATTTGTTCATTTATTCATTTATTTTCCCCTATAGTATTTTTTTTAATCTAATTATTTATGATTTTGTAATTGTCATTTTAGTCTTAACACCTATGTTTCCTGTTAGAATCTCCTCTTAATGTCTTTGTGTGTGTGTGTGTGTGTGTGTGTGTGTGTGTGTGTGTGTGTGTGTGTGCTTAAGTGAGTGTGTGTGCTGTATGTGGATCTCGAGGTTAGGTGGGGTCTTGTATTTTCATTGTATTCAATTTTCTTCGTTTTATTCATTTATTTCATTTCTCTTCTTTTTTATGTAAAGCACTTTATGCTACAAGACTTTGTATGAAAAGCGCTATTCAAATAAAGTTTGATTGATTGAGTTTGAATAAAGGATTTATCTGCCTATCTCTAAATGCTTAAAAACATGGAAAATAAATATCTTTTGAGGGCCCCTGTCTGTCTTGGACCCTCAGAATCCTCCTACTTTTACCCTTTCAGTGTTAATTTTGACAGCACTTTTTAATTTAGTTTAAGTTATAGTCTTTTGACTAAATATATCTTTTAGTTTTAGTCATGATTTAGTCATCTAAATTGTTTCAATTTTAGTCTACTTTTAGTTGATGAAATTTCACAACATTTTAGTTGGCAAAATCTACTTTAAATTTAGTTGACTGAAATATGAAATGTAAAGGGTAAGGCATTTTTTTTTATGTTTCCTTGAATTTCTGAGGTCATGTTTTACACTTGGATAAAATGAAACATCCAATAACCCTTAGTTGAGTGCTAGTAAAGTTTTAATGCATAAATTAACGAAACATTTTTTTCGCTTTTGTGTGAAATGTAATCACCTTTATATAGGCTACCAGGCAGAGCATCTCAGTTACAATACCAGAACTGACAACAAACAGTGAACCCGCTCTACATGAATATATCAGTTCATAAAGAGAGTAGCTCTGACTGGATCACTCCAAAACTTATCCCACCACCACGAAGCTAAGTCAGTTGTGATTGGATGTCCCTCTTAATTTATCCAACCTTTCCACACAACCAAGGTAGCTGTGATTGGACATATTCCTAACTTGTCCCTACTTTCTACATAATGAAAATAGGTCTGATTGGATTAAGTCTCTGTCAAACATTTTTGTCTAGTTTTTATTTGTTGAGGAAAATGTCAGTTAATTTAATTTCAGTTTTTTCCATGTGCTCTGGTTTTTATTAGTTACTGTCTAGTTTTTGTCAGTGGAAAAGGGGTTGTTGACGAAATCTATGACGAAAATAATTAGTCAATAAAATCAACACTGCCCCCCCCCGAGTAAAGCGTTTCTGCACTTCTCTCCTAAAGTCATCCATGAGCTCTGTTTGTCCCGCACGTACCACTCCTACGCGATAGGGGGCGACAGTGGCGTCAGCGCTGTAATAAAACGACAATAGTTGCTTTCGCCAAAGTGCGTCGGGCGTCCAACGTTGGCGCCAGATGAGCAGTGGCGCCAGCTACACACACAGTCCGAGAGAGAGAGGAAGACGTGCACAGAGGTTTACTGAAGCCCACAACAGCTTGGAAAACCCTCCTCAAATCCAGAGCTTAAAGCAGACTCTCCTTTTTCTACTTCACTGCGATCAAAACTCACTAGCCAAGGACAAAAAGGTGGGTGTATTCATGCGGAAATATATACATTAACCCCGGCTTGGACCTCTCCACGCCGCTTAAATTCAGCTTTAATGGGCAGTAGTGGACGCGTAATTGCAGCTTGAAGGCTGCCAAAGTGGGTACACTCATGAGTTGTGTGTATTTCTCTTAGGATCTGATGGTTGTAACTTTGTAATGGAAAAATACAGGCCTGGACTCGCACTGGTTACAGCATTGTGTGCTGTTGAAAACCTTACAAGCACACACGTTACAGTCTGTAGGGGCTATTTTTCCCACTTTGGGTGACATCCAGGTTATTCCTGAAGCATGATAGTCTCAGGCCTGCCTGAAATCATGGTTCAGATTATCTCAGACATAACATCATGAGATGGGAGAGCTTCCGCCCCGATCTGATGCTCAACCACCCCACTGGGCAGGACTGAAGCGCAGAGCTGGCTGTAGCCGTGTTAGCCATCTGGATTAGCTTCCTCCTTTAGCATCATGGCTATGTAGCTGCTAACATCAGCAAGGCCGCCATTGGAGTCGTGTTGTGTGGCGCTGCCGCAGTCAAGGAGTGCTGCACGTTTGAAGCCACGGGTTTGCCTCTCTGTTAGCATTTCAAGTTCTTGTTGTGTAGAAGTCCTTTTAGTCGTCTTAGCTTTAACGTGGCTACGTGGTAGGATCCGCACCAAACGCGAACCCCCTTGTAAGTTCGTCATTTCCCGGGCTTTTCGCGCAGCATTCATCGCCCTCACGGTTAGCCATCTTTGTTTCAGCTAACAGACTCCTGCCTGGAATTACGGTGTGGCTTTTAGCGTGCTAACAGGGCGATACTAGCCTATATCGACGCACAAGGTGGTGTAAATGACCCTACTCTACTTAATGTGATGTATTACGCTTATGCGACAAAGCTGTGTGGTCTCTGACGCACTTGTATCGCTCTAAAGCAGTTTCTTTTGGAGCATCAGGGCGGAAGCTAACTGTGCTAACGTTAGCTCACGGCAGCCATCTTAGGCGAGCATGTAATCTTGGCTAGCTGGAAGTGCTGGTGTGGCAGAACAAGATGGCCTGTTAATACTCACACAGGGGAAATTTCCGCGTTGGTGGTTGTGCCAAATATACCGTAAACTCGCACTTTAACTGAGAACATTTTGAAGTAAGTATATCATTAAAGACTCTATGTTTACGAATATTACTCACGAGATGCTCTGCTATGAAGCTAGTTAGCGAGCTAAATCGTGGACATATTAGCAGCTAACACAATGCAGTTTTGTCGTTAACCAGTCCCACTTCGACCATAGCCAGCTAACTAGCTGCTATGAAGGCTATTTGTAGCTGTAATTGGAGGCTAGCAACCCACATCTCAATGTTTATTATCAAGCTTTGATCATATATGTTCTTTGAAATCTTCTATTTTGTGTCTTTTGCTGAGAAATGTGAACTGCGCAGTTGCATATTGCAGCCACGCCACGCTTTCGCTTACGGATTAAATTAGAACAGGCAGCTTGATCATGATGTTGTGGTCCACTTTGATATTATCAATTCTGTTAGCCAGTGGGGTAAAGCTCCTCTTGAGTGCTAACTTAGCAAGCAAATTGATGATTTAGCTCGCACAGTACTATGACAGGCATGCTGCTGACCAGAAAAGATGCTTGCATTCATTGGAAGCATTTTAATCGTGAATACGACACCAAAGTATCGGCCTACAGGCTATCTTTATCCCACACTATGGTTGTCATTATGGATATGATGCTACTTATACTGAACTACTAATGACTGAAGTGTCAACAGCAAAGCAGCTCCTGCATTACTATTTTGACATTTACACTGTTGATCAAAATGTAGGAATATTAGGGATGCACAATATTGTCAGTATGATATCGATATTGTCAGATGTTGACCTGAGAAGTTAAGTATTGGTATCAGCTAATATTTAGGTTTTTGCAGATATTTATAACTAAGACACTGACCATACATATCTGCCATATGTTGGCATTAATATTGACAAAGTACAATGATGCTTCACTGAATAAATGCATTAAAAATCAGGGGTTAAATTTTTTAAGATAAATGTTTGTCTTGTTTTGTATCTGCTCCTCACACAAATATACTGTCACATGTGAAAACTGAATTGTTGTTTTCAAAAGTAGGGGCTTTGTGCTGTGGATGGAAAATGTCAGGATCAGACTTGCAATAATGAGTTCAGAAATACTGGATATCGACAAAAATCCCCTAATGAGAACTGTAAAATATGGACCTCTCAATCAGCAAGAAGGTGTATACACACCATCGAAAGCTAATAGGCAGATTCCTGGCTTGTTGAATGCATCAGATGTTGTGAGATTAATTATTTTAGGGATCAGAAGTTGAATGTCGAGACTCACAAATATCTGCCACAATTATAGCTCTCTGACTGTTCACACTTTTAAATGATAAAAGTTTTGATATTCCATAAATATGACAGACAAAACTTAACAAATACTTCATTTTTCTGTGCATGTACAAGAAAGTAAGCTGTGCTGAATAAGAGTACTTGCCAGTAGATGAACCTTAAAGCAGAACATTCAATTTTTTGAAGGTCAGGTGTCTCAGTGTTAGATTTATAGCTCTGTTTTGCATCTTTGTCTGTGAAACTATGTTGTTATAAAGACACTTAAAGGAACAGTAGTGCTAAATGAAATATTGTTTGGACCTTCTTTGTGAAAGAAGACCAAATCACCATGTGTTGCCTTGCATTCAATTGAGTGTAAGAAAAATAGCTGTATAAATACTCCGCCCAAAATAGATAAAACTAATTATGTTAGTCAGTTATCCAGTCCTAAGCAAAATTGTGCATAGGTACTCTTACTGAAATAGGCTAAGGAACTACTGTAAGGAGTAAAGTAACAAAATATGTATTAAATGACAAGTCATTGTCATATTTTCAGTGATAGATGCTCTTTAAATGCTTAATTACTAGGGATGCAGCATCACATTAACAGTGTTGATTCTAGGTCTTCATACTAACAATTAGAACATTTCAGAAGTGTCTTATTTCATTTCACAGCATGATGTTGTTCTCTATGTAATCAGGACGGCAAAGTAAGGCATGACGGCTGTAAGGGGATATTTAAAGCAAAACAAGGGTGATAATGGTAGAGCAGACTGCAAACTATACTTTGCCTAATTGTCAGAAGACATTGTTAACTGAAAATGTTTGCATCTAGGGCGTAGCAGGTAATATCAGATCCTGACTGTAGTGTCATCACTTGGTCATATATGCCTTTTGTATTTTGTACTTTGAGCTTGTGTGATATCTGTACATCCCTTACATTTCTTGTAAACATTAGTGCTGCTTAGTATAGTATATTTTATGATAGCTTTTTTTTTTGAGTACTATGGTTGAAATGGGCAGTCCCTTAGCTGCAGGCATCTATTTTGTGAATTAAAAATTAAATAAGCAAAGGCATATTTTATCAGTAACAACTCTCTGATGTACTGTCAGAATTTGGATCCCTGAAGCAGTACTTTTTCTATAGAATATGAATCATACTAAACCCGAGAGACTTTATATAACGCTTTAAAAACAGGACTGGCTTTACACACAATTTTAACAGCAGTTGTTAGAGTACAAACTTGAAACCCCCTGTTTGTTTATTACAACCACTTGGCTCTTTCTAGACTTAAGAATACCCTGAAGTAATAATATTGTTCTTTTTTTCCTTATCTTCAGGGTTTGCTAACAAGTTACAGCGCTTCGCCAACCAACCCACCAAACTTAAAACCCCCGATTCCTACTTTAGTCATCGTCCGGCAAGAAAACGGAGGTAGCAGGGCTGGAGTGTGTTCTCATGGCCGAGTCAGAGACTGAATGTGACACACCCGGCCTTGACACACTTGGGTCGGAGTGTATCATAGCCCACAGCCATGTCGACCTTCATTATGGAGCAGAAACGGAGATCATGACAGAGGAGAAGCGTGGATTAGAGCTGGAGATCCACGGCTCAGACTTAAAGATCCAGGGACTGGGCGAGGGCCTCGGAGCTGTCGCCTGTGTGGATGCAATAGTAGCCGAGACAGACCATGATTACATTAAAGTGGAACATGGGGAGATGCATTGTTTCACCGGAGCAGAGATCAAGACGTCGGGGAGCGAGGCTCTGCTCGGAGAGGTGCTGCTCAAGACAGAAAGCGAGCATGTGGTGAAAGTGGAGTCGGATCATGGCGGGGAGCTCACGGTGGAGTCTGAGAACGGTGTGATCATACATGAAGCCCACGGTCTGCAGTGCAACGAGTGTGGGGAGATTTTCGGCAGCATAGCGGATCTCCACCAGCACTTTGAAATCCACAAGGACCTGAACCCTTACATCTGTGTTCACTGTGGTGAGAGCTTTGCTGTGGAGGCCAGTCTTAAGCAGCACATGAAGATTCACATGAAAGAAAAGCCCTATGTCCCCCCTGGAGTTGAGATTATGGGCAAAGATGTAATTGATGCCTTCAGCCTCAAGTCCCACCAGATGATTCATCTACCAGATAAGCCCCACAGATGCTCGGAGTGTGGCAAGAGCTTCGCAGCCGCCATCACCCTGAGAGAACACATGAAGATGCATTCAGAGGATAAACCCTACAAGTGCACCCAGTGTAGGAAGAGCTTTGTCCGCAGAAGGCATCTGAAAAAACATCAGGAGGTCCACGCACGGGAGAAGCCATACACCTGCGGCCAGTGTGGCAAAGGCTTTGCTACAACTTCCAATCTGAAGCAACACCAGAAGACCCACACTGCTGTTGTGCTCGGTGACAAACCTCACAGATGTGCACAATGTGGAAAGTGTTTTGCTGCAGCTGCAACTTTGAGAGAGCACCAGAGGATCCACTCGGGTGAGAAGCCATACAAATGCAACATGTGCAGGAAAAGCTTTGTCCGCAAACGCCATCTGAAGAAGCACCAGCAGGTCCACGCCGGAGGAAAGCCCTACACCTGCAGACACTGCAACAAGGGCTTCAATCATTCATCCTCTCTCTCCCGTCACCACAAGACCCACCTGCAGAACCCAGTGTTTTCCCCCCCTCAGCCCGGGAAGCCAATCCCCTATGGCACGCCCCCCAAGCAGAGGGTCCACCAGCAAGGAGACAAGCCCTACATGTGCCACCACTGCGACAAGGGCTTCAATCATTCCTCCTCCCTGTCTCGGCACCAAAGAGTCCACTCAGAGGGAAAGAGCTACACCTGTGCCCACTGTGGCAAAAGATTCAATCACTCCTCCTCCCTGGCTCGGCATCAGAGAGTCCACCTGGAGAACAAGCAGCCGCAGCAGCAGCCACAACCGCCGCCGCCGCCACCGCAGCAGTACACCACCATTCCCACACCGAAGGGATTCCCGAACAACGCCTTCCCAAAACAGCGCATCCTGTCTGTGGAAAAGCCATACAGGTGCTCCCAGTGTGGAAAAGGCTTTAACCATTCATCCTCCCTCTCCAGACATCACAGGATCCACGCAGATCAGTGAGCCGTTTTATCACCTTCACCTGCAAGCATCCACGCTCCGACACCTGCTTCCTGTCCTGCTGATGGCCCCATCTTCCATATTACAACACAACTTCTATAGACAAGGCAGTCAGGTCCGCACAAAACTGCGTTGAAGTGGAGCAGCTGAGGCTAACTGGACATCAACACATGAGTCTTCAAAAGGAAAAGGACTGTGGCCTGTAATCCGGAGCCGAACCCGGGACTCTGCTTAGTACAAAGAGGGTGATAAACTGCGGAGGAGCCTCTGTTCTTGTTTGTGATTGTGCTTCACTTGCTCCAAGACCTCTTTTGAACACTTTTAAAGTAAAAGAAAAAAAGGTTATTTGAAGATTGACATGATTAAATTGTTACCTGGGGATATTTTTTGCTTCACCCCCTGGTTACTCGTATTGATAGAAGAATTCAGTTTATGTACCTTCAAGCGGGCACATTGGCTTTTCAGCTGCAACTTTATCAACGCTACCAACACAACAGGTGAATAAAAACTTATGTCTCGATTTTAGTTCTCTTTTTCACCTACATAACTCATTTGAAGCAAACATTATAAATCCAATGTATATACGTATTGATTTTCTTTTATATATATGTATAGGTGACTAGTGTGCTGTTCCAAAAGATGACATTTTTGATAGTAAGATCCACTTTGTCTCCACTTTTTTTTCCTTTTATGACTTAAATTTGTTTTAAGTGTTGGAGATAAACAGGTTGCTGGCATTCTTATGCAGCTCGATCTTGAATTTGGGCTCCATCAGACGAGAGCCGTCTTGTATATTTATAAGGTTTTCTTCTATGTCTGTGATGGGTTAGCACTGCTGCAAAGACTGTACAGAGAGCAATACTGGCTGACACCCTGATCTATGACAACCTGCAGTTAGCCATAAGGAAATGCATAAAAGAAAAATAAAATCCTCTGGGTAGCAAATTAAAACATGACCTGTGTCCTAATTTTGTACTGTGCAGTTCCTTTGGCGTCTGTGCATCGAGTGAACATGAAAGAAGAAATCACATTTCTTTCTCGACTAATTCAGTTACCAGTGTGTTGAATAAAAAGACTTACTCATGTTCATCTGCGACTTATCACAATTTGAATTAAAAGAGAGAATAAGGTTGTGTATACTAAAAGACTACAAGAGATAATCCCACTTTTACAGGATTTTTTCTGAATTCCAATGGATTACGCTCTATTAACTGTCCTGTGTATAATATCTTTTACAAACTGATGTATTTTTTTAGATATGGCTTGGGTTATATGAAAGGGAATGAGAGATATACAGTTTTTATGGGAGTGAACACGGTGAGCAATATTTTCTTTTATTTGGATAACAGTTGTGCTTCAAACTGTAGCATAGTTTTCTTCCTTGTGTTAGATAGGTGCCTTATTGCATGCTATGTAGAAATGTATGCTGAGCTGTTTGAGGAAAAAAGCTAGTTTTTTTTTTTTTGTTCAGGAGTCTTTTGTTCTTATTCATACTTACCCTACTTTTTAATTTGATGTCACTGATACCTATTGCTTTATTTTTTTTTCTTTTGTGTATATTACCATGTGTTTACACTGTTACGACCATGTTGTCTTTATGTTTCCCCTTCATTTTTGTCAATGGCCTCATTGTAGAAAGAAATTGTAAATTATCCATATTGGCTTCTCTTAAGGGTGAATCCTGTAACACCTCTTCCCAATTTCTGAGTGGCACATATATGGATAAATAAAGGTTGTTGACTCTCCTCTGGTGTCATTCGACCTCCGCTGGTAATTTCTTTCAGTGATTTTTTTATTTTATTTTTTTTTTTACAGGGGAAGCGCACAGTTAAATGTTACTGCACCTGAGTAAGCTAATGGTTTATTCTGTTGTCCCTGGGCTGGTAAAAAAAAAAAAATGGAAAAGAAAAAAGTCAACTTACTAAGAAATCAGAATGAATCCAGAAATATAAACATGCTCTAAATAAATGGCATATTTTGTATTAAAACTAATAATTGAATATAATAAATGACCGTTTAAATTTAACTGTCTATTCATAATGAAAGTAAAACTAGCTCTGCTTTCCTCAGGAGCCACCACTCACTACCTTGTCAATGTTGCAGTTTGCATTTAAAATGGACCCCGAAACACAAGTTAACAGAACATAACCAAGTCACAGAGGAATCATGCATGCTTATATTTATTTCTGCACGATTTCCCTTAATGTTATTTTTTTCAACTATAGGGTTTAAGCCAGTTCTTTTGGTGAGAAAAGTCAGTTATTTTCTTTCCAGGTGAGAACTATTGCTGTATTGTTTTTATTTGTTTTGTGAAGCACTTTGTGACTTTGCTGTTCTTGAAAGGTGCTGTATAAATTAACTTATTATTATTATAAATGTGTGAAGAATTCAAGAAAACAGCCAAAGTTCACTCATGATCAAATTAAATTGGAGTAAAATTAAATTATTGTATAGAAACCAGATCATGACTCTGGCACATTATCGCCTAAAATGGCCTTTTCCACGCACATTTTTAGGTCATTGAGAAAAGGTACAAGGCCCACTTTTTTACCTCACCCATTAGCGGAGAATTACTTTGATCAAGTAACGAAGAGGCAGATGGTTGTGAAAAAATAAGTCGCATAAACTCTGTAACCAAGAGTAACTTGGGAGTACTCAAAGAAAGAAAATGTCAGGGTGATGCACTTCCTCAGTTTGTCCACTTGGTGTCACTCTTTCTACATTTAAGCAGTTCACCATTAAACCAAAAGACTGACATTAACAGTTGTTCCTAAGCATATAAAGTTATTTAAAAGAAACCAAATCCTTTTTATCAGCCTTTCTAGAGCAGTGTTTTTCCCGTATCTTCCTACAGTTAATCATTCTAGAGCAGTAAGACCAGCTGAGTTAGTTTAGTAACATAATCCCTGGAGAAAAGCCTCAGGGGATTGTCTGATTGGTGTAAAAAGAATCAATGACAGGAAACTACCCACCCACCCACAATCACATGCTTTACCCTGGTTTACTCCTCCACAGCTGGAGATCAGACTCCCATTGCACTGTGACCTTTAACAATATGTAATAGGTGTTTTATTAACCTTTTCGGCCAGAATCTATGCCCATCTATACCAGACCAGATTTGCTGGATTTGCTTTTTAGTTTCTGTATTCAAGCCCTTTTTTATATTTATATTGGTAGAATAATGTTAATACTGCTATTTTCATGCTATTTTTATACAATTTTTATACTTGTTCTTTATCAACGCTGTCCCCTTTGCTGCTGTAACACTGCAAATTTCCCCGCGTGCGACGAATAAAGGTTTATTCTATTCTATTCTAGATATTTACACCACAGATCCAAATTACTGGTTAGGGATCTCCCTCCAACAGATACAGTAAAGAAACAAACCTTAGAAACTAAACCCTTACATGCATATTGGGTCAAAATGTCTTACTGGAGTTTTTCTTTAGTTCTCTAGTTCTTTTTTGAACATGCTTCTTAGGTAAGCGTACACTGTATTAGAATATTGGGAAAGTACTGTCAGTGTTTTAATATAAAAGACAAAGTAGATACACACACATCCTTGGTTGGGTGCTGGATCCAAAAACACATGAAAAAGTACAAAAGATCTGCACGGCAAGGGTAGCTCCCTTCAAGAATTTAAGCTGTATGGCTTGAAACGTCACTGATTTCAAATTTAATTCTTGAAGGGATCTACTTTTGGTGTGCAGATATTTTGTACTTTTTCATGTGAGTTATTTTGGATCCAGCACACGACCAAGGATATGCGAGCCTACTTTGTCTTTTTATATTTAAATATTAACAGCAAATCACAAGACAGAATCAGGAAGCACCAGGTTCGGTGTGTTTCAAACTCTGTGTCTTGAGACATTTCTAAAATCTTATGGCACACTTTTTATAACCATGCAAACTGGTCTCATCTGCAGCATTACGGTATCTTATCAGTGAACATGTTTATTTGTATCTCCATTTGACAAACAACCTTACTGCTTATGATCCATTCATTGATAACAGTCATTCAAGAATTCATTTGAAATAAAGAAATGAGGTGAACGATAATTCTGTCCATCCACTTGTTCCTCTGAAAAAGACACAGTTCCCTTAAGGGTTTAGAAGGACTTTTGAAGTTACAGAAATTGCAGTTGTTAACATAAATAATGCATCTTAGGTACTTTTGAAAGCACTAAAAGAACAAATAAACCTAATTTAAAAAGTAATTTATTAATTGTGCTGTTGCAATTACCCATGCTTGTTCAACCACTGTACAATGTAAATACAGATGGATAAATGAATAACCTTTACTTTCATTTTTAATTCAGAGAGTATTTTGTGATATAAATTTGATTAAAAATTCTTATGTCCATATATCAGCAATCATCCAATGAAAGGATCCATCTCTGTTTACCAAAATCATCTTTTTATGTGAATGACCTGGTTGTTATTGAATATACCTCCATAATAAATACCTTCACAAACACATAGACATGAGGACCCTCTTATATATGAGACATCACATCTCAGGAGCTAACCTAGAATAAATCTATAGTCAGCAGAGACAAATATGATAAGGACAGATTTATGATCTGGGTGTCCATAAGTCTGTTACAATCATAAATTCTTATTTTTAGTCTCTTTGTCTCTGCATGGATGAAAACATCTCTGGACATTTGTATATATGCATATATGAGGATCTATAAAATAAAAAGTTTGGCTTCAGCCTGCTCTGTTATAAAGTGCCTTGATGATGTTATAAAAGGTGCTATACAAATAACGATTTACTTATTGATTGATTGATGTTTCTGTAATGGTTAATACACCAGAATGTAGAAGTTTTTTAACTGATCTTCTTAATAATAAAATATAATTACCTCAGCTAAGGAGGTTATGTTTTTGCTGGCGTATGTTTGTTTGTTTGTGAGCAAGATTACACATAAACTACTGGACGGATTTTGCTGAAATTTTCAGGAGATGTTGTTAATGGCCCGACTTAAAAATGATTAGATTTTGGTGGTGATCCAGATCAATTAGCAGACGATCATTTTTGCTCCATAACTGTCTAACTGTTAATGATATCAACATGGTTCTGAGTGCTAGGTGTGTGTTTTCAGGGTCAAGGAATCATATTATGATGGTAACTTTATCATGGAATTATTACTTATAGATGTAACTTTCTAGTTAGTAGTTTTATTCATGAATTTTCAAATTTACTGTTTTACAAAGAAATCAGAAAAATTATTAAAGCACATTAGTATGCCTTGTTTGAAATGTCAAATTGTAGTTTTACTTGCATTCTTGGAGAGGAACAACAGTTTTAGTGGTTGAATATTATGATTGATTAATTTCTGACTAATTTCACTTAAAATTTGTTTATAAAAGGTGAATTCAGTTTTGAAATTCCTCATTCCTGTTCAAAATGTTTGTCCGAAAACGATAACATTTTTGGTTTAAACAAGTTTTGAACGATTTCTACAATGTTTATGCTTTTTCATTTTTATGACAGGTGGTCTTAAAATATGTTAAGCACAGCATATATATACACAGTGATTGAAATAATTATTTAATCCTTTGCTTATTTTGTAAGTTTACCCCTTTGCAATGATATGATTGGTCCATATTTTATGGTTGGATTATTTTAACAGAAAAAAACAGAATATTAATAAAAAACAAACAAAAAAAATACATATAATAAAGGTTATACATTAATTTGTGCTTGAGTGAAATGAGTATCTGATCCTCAAGCAAAACATACCCTCAGTAGAGAAACAGCCACAGTGCGGTGTGTTCCCACCTCCATGTTTGACAGCGGGGATGGTCCTCGGGGTCATGCTCAGCACGTCTCTGCATCCAAACAGGGCGAGACGTGTTGATGCCGAAGAGCTCTGGTCTCATCAGACTATATCACAGTCTCCCAAAGCTTCTCTGAATCATTCTGGTGCTCACTGGCAAACTTCAGACGGGCCTGCTCTCGAGCTTTCCTGAGCAGGTGGACCTTGCAGGTGCTGCAGGATCTCAGTCCATTAGTGGTCTTCTTGGTGACTGTGGTCCCAGTTCCCTTGAGATCATGAACAAGCTTCTCCTGTGTAATTCTGGGCTGATCCCTCACCTAGTCCAGTCCTCTTTACCCCACAGCTTGTCACAGATCTTGTTGGAGCTCCAGAACAAGGACAACTGACTGTTTCCTTGTGTATCTCCAATTTTGGAATTCTCACACCAATAGTGAACTCTTATCACCAAGCTTCTTGCTGATGGTCTTGTGGCCCATTCCAGCCTCTGGCAGGTCTACAACCTGGTCTCTGGCACCCTTTGACAGCTCTTTGGTGTTGCCCATGGTGGTGGAAGGTTTGAATGGAGGAGATTGATTCTGTGACAGGTGTCTTTTAGACACATAACGAGTTGAGATTAGGAGGACTTTGCTAAAGGGGGTGTTCCTCTTCACATAAACAAAGTCAACAAGTCGTTCTCCCTTTGTCAGGGTGAAGGATCTACCAAGCACCTGGAGGAGGTGAGGGTGTAGGAAAGAGTCTTGTGGATACACCAGTGCTTCCTCTCGGGAAGTTTTTCTACTTCAGATGCATTGTGATTGGTTTGGAGGCGCAACACTGGACCAAATGTCACCCCTTCACTCTGATCATTACTTTTATACACACTCTTTAAACTTCACACAGGGGGATTTATTCCTGAACAAACTGCTGTTTTATATGAGGCTACATTATTGTCATATCATATTTGTTCATTTTTTGATATCAGAGGTTGCTTGTAGTGGCATGTTTGACGGCCAGTCAGCTGAGCCGCAACTCATCAACACCTGATGCAGCTCAGACTGATGAAGTGAAGGAGTTTTCATTTGGTATTTTGTTCCTCCTCTTTCCTCGCTCCTCTTCCTTGCTTCTCTTTCTCAGTTCCACGCTGGGAGGAGCTAAGATGCGAGGAAACAATGCAAGTGAAGGAAGCAGGATGGACAACGTTATGGAATGAGAAACACCCAGAGACAAAGCTGGTTTATAGGGGACAGAATTCCTTCTGTTTAATCAAATACTTATTTCACTCGATCAAATGCAAATCAGTTTACAATAATTTAATGTTTCTGATATTCTGTCTCTGTTAAAATAAACCTAACTTAAAATTATGGACTGTTCATGTCATTGTAATGGGGTGAACTAACAAAATAAGCAGGTAGGACACATGCCTCACAGCAAGAAGGTTGCTGGTTCAATCCCTGTGTTTGCTCTGTGCAGAGTTTACTAGTCTCCCCATGCATGCGTGGGTGCCCTCCAGCTTCCTTCCACAGACCAAAAAGAAGCTCATTAGTTTAACTGGTGACTCTGAATTGCCCTTAAGTATGAGTGTGAGAGTGAATGGTTGTCTGTCTCTGTATGTGGCCCTGCGATTGGCTGGCGACTGGTTCATGGTGTACCCCGCCTCTGGGATAAGCTCCAGCCCCTGCGACTCCAAAAGGAATAAGCAGTATAGATAATGGATGGATGGATAAATGCAAACAGCTAACCAGCCAATCACATGGCAGCAACTCAGTGTATATAGGCATGCAGACGTGGTCAAGGTCAAGTTCAAATGGTGCATCAGAATGGGGAATAAAGTTAGTCTGTGACAACTGGAGATGAATCCACAATAATCAAATCTTTGACAGATGTCAGCAGATCTTTTAGTTACTTGTTCTTTCTCTAGTGTCAGACATGTACATGAGATTGAGGGTACTAGATTAAATGAAACTACAGGCTTTAATACAGTAATCTATTCTCTTGTACAAGATTACAGGGAATCCCTTAAGAAAGAAGAGTGACAGTGGTTTTATGAAGTTGTACACAATCACTTGAATTTACTTTCTAATTATAAAAAAGCAACTGTAGGGTCCAAACACTTTAGTATGTAAGGATTAAAAATATAAGATTTCATTAAGGCTAGGCTGATGGCTATTTTCTTGACTAAAATCCTAAAACACAAAGAAAAATTAGATAAAATACATACGGGTAAAGAACCAACAATAACATGCAGGTAATTTCTGTTAGCATGTGTGGGTTAAATGTTTAAATCTGCATTTTTTGGCTTCAAATCTGATTTGTTGATGAATGTATTCACCTTCTATTGACTGCACAGGTGATTGTTTTATATGGAGGAAATATCTAGACAAGGAATGCCTTAGTTAACATACAGTTTTATTTTGATAGTTCCTACTAAACAGAGATAGGAAACAATATGAGATGTTAATACTAACAAATTATGTAAAGAAAGATAACTATACATTTATATCACAAAACCATAAAAGACTATGCAGTCAACAAGCATACTCAAAGAATGGAGAAAAAGCAACCTTTAAAGTTATTTACAGACAGAAATTATTTATATATACTTTACATCTGTACATGGAATTCTCGTTATCATGTAAATATGTTGCTAGATATGCTTTGAATTGCATAGAAATGTAGATTCAAGCACAGTTTTGGCTTTTCCCTGGTGAAGAAGTGACTGTTATACATTCATGACCGGTGTTAACTGTAGCAGTGAGCTCTGCGGTCGGATGGTGCTGCTCTTTGAATGCAGTTTCTCCAGGTTTTGTAAAAAGCCCCTCCTCTTGAGACCCTCCAGAATGACAGTGTTGCTGGAGGCCAGGCTGACACGAGTCCTGCGGAGACAAAAAAAAAGAGGTGGGTGTGAGGTTGATTACGTCTGTAAATGTGGAACATATTTGGCAAAGGGTGATGTGTTCATAAACGCCAGCTGTCCCTCTGACGCACATGGGTAAAAGAGAGTTCAATGTCAGAGAAGGAGTCTCTTCTGACTCTTTGATTACAATATGAGAGTTTAAGTGCTGCTTGGCAATTACACCTAATTATCAAAATGACTCCCTTCTGTCCAAATACTGGATGCAGTTATTGGTCACAAGGTGTTTGCTCAGCTTGACTTTGAAAGAAAAAATTAAAATTGTGAGGAAGGCCGACCACAGACCTAGAGGTTAACTAACCCGAGTCCAGTGTTTATTTTGCCTGTCTCCTCAGGAATGCAGAGGCATGGAGGTTTGAGCAGAGAGGTAAAATTTGAGCCTCAGGTGTGAAAAGAAGAGACAACACTGGATGAGAAACTTGGAGGGCCTGTTAGAATACTTCCTTTTGGTTAAGAAGGTTTCTAACTGAATGAAATGACCTGGGAGTGTTTTAGTGTCATCTTAACTAAGAGCTGTTTGAATTCTCTTAAAAACAGGACAGAGCTTAACTGCTTCCTTTATTATCTCCTCGAGCCGAGGATGCTCTGGACCATCCTAAACTTAAGGAGAGAAGAAAGTGTCACCCTTAAGTCTTTGCCTCAGCTTCTCTTAATGTGATTCACCTCTGACTGCTAGTAAAGAGTGATTATGAAATATCTGAACATTTTATTATTAATATTTCACATTTAATCAAACATATAAATAATGTGGGTATTTATGAAATGAGAGACGGATGAGCAGAGACCTGGAGTGGGTTTTATCAAGGTCCATAACCAGAAAAAACAGGTCATTTGGACACTTTTATATATTACCTATAGTGTATTAGACTTAAGGATTTTGAAGGGATATGGAAACATTTTTTTTGTCTTCACATCTTGCCTCACTCTCCAGTCCATGGCGAGCAGATATATACCATGCTTTCGACTGTGAGTGCAGTCATCCAGTTTTTAACGAACCACCTTCTAAAGCATATTGTCACTGGCACAAACCTCCTATCCCCAAAATTACTACTTTTCAAGAAATGGAAAAAACACTGTACTTCTGAATTAATGACTATTGTATTGTCAAAATTACAAATTGATTTTTTATACTTTAATTTGGTTAAAAGTTTATAAAACCCACTCAAGGATCATGGGAGGTGACCAATAGCACTGTGTTATGAGAAAAAGCGAAAATCATAAAAAATGGAGATAACTGGTTTGTGCCTGACAGTAAACATATTATGAATAATTGATTAGTTTATTTATTTTATGTTCTGTACACAAGTTTTAAGATATAATTTGATAGTATGCTTCTAATACAAGAAAAATCGAACAATTCAAATAAAACTTTTTTATGTTTAACATCCTAAACTGTAAGTGCTGAACTTGTATGAAATGTTGTTCACATTCTGACCAATCAATCAATCAATCAAGCTTTATTTATAAGGCACTTTTCATACTTAAAAGCAACACAAAGTGCCTCACAGAGGCTAAAAACAGCATAAAATAACAATGCAAGCATCTGATTAGCTTTTTTCTGTACCATGTAACAAAACAGAGGACATGCTTGACCGTCCTTGGTTCACTCCACACACATAAGGGTTCCTGATCAGAAATATTTAACTTTAATATTTACGATTTCAGGTCGGGGCCTCCTTAGAGAGGGCAAAATGACTCTTAATACATCTCACACCAAAGGATGATCAGGTCAGATAATCTTTAGGACTACTGGATAATCAGGCCTTTGCTGACTTTGGTTGGGAGCGGGGACCTGATCTAAAACTTGGGCTGATTATCTTGTTATGTTTACCCCCTCTAAGTTTCATGGACCTTTGTTCACCACAGAGCTTATTATCAGCAATGATCCCGTGACATATTGGCCCATGACACATTGGTTGGCCTACAGAAATACAACATTCCTGCACCAATCAACAGATGAAAGTTCCTCTTCTTATAATCATGATCTCAATACTGATCAAAATAAACACCACTTCTATTTTTGCCATAATCGAGCAGCACTAGAAGACACATTTGTGCTTTCCTTGACCCTGTGACCTTCATTGAGGTCAAGAAAAAGTGGACAGGAAAGGAGCTATTTTAGGGCTTTTTCGAACAGGCTGAGGGATGGGAAACACTTTGTTTCTTTAATGTTTTTTTGTCCCAAGTTAGCTGTCTCATTTTCATTAGCTTCAGCAGCTTTGAAAAGATCTCCCTGGTCTCAGTGACCTATTATGAAATGGAAACACAATATCCCAGTATCTTATAACGCTTAATGTGAACGAGTATAAAGGAGAGGCACTCACCGAGGAGAGTCTATACCGCTGTCTCCAGTGATACTCTGATTCTCTCCTATTTCCACCACTTCCCCACTTCCTGCCCCTGTAGCTCCAGTGGGCATGCTCAGAACAGCTCTGTGGGTCTGAGGAACTCCATTTTCATCAAACTCATTGTCCTGGACGTCCTTGACCTCAGCGACCCAGTGAGAGGATTCACCGTCACCCTCGTCGGCAGACTTGCGCACAGTCTCTGTATCAGACTCTACCTCACTAGTCTGGCAGTAGTCAAAAATGCTGCTGTCTGCAACTTCTGATGATTCTGGACAATCCAAATCCATGAAGCCATCCTCTTGTTGTGGCTCCCCTTGGGTTGATTTTCCTTGCCTGGGGCTGGATCCACTTTGGGTCCCTGGTAATCGATGGACTCTCCAGCTGGTTTCTCCAGATCTGCTCGGGCTCAGTGAAGCTTCCCTCTTAATTTCTTTGAAAGTGCTTTCCCTTGAATTTTGAGCTGAGGTTAGTTGTGGTTTATGTAAGTTTGAGTTGTAATGGGGTCCCTGGTAGTCAAAATCTGATTGAAGACCATGATAGCCCAACTGTTGGTCAAGGAAGTCACCTAAACTTGCTTGGTACGAATTAGCAGCATTGATTGCTTCCTCCTCATGCAGACACAGGGAGCTGCAGGCATCTTCATCCTGCTCCTTTTCCTCAACTCTCTGATAGAGTCTGAAGTCGTCTTCAATGAAGCCATCAGTGTCCGTTATTGACGGATTGCTATCAGCTATCAAATCCGTCCTTTCCCCTTGGCTCATAGTCCTGCCTTTTCTGAGGCCGCCGAGGAAAGTTCTGACCTCTGGCTCTTCCTGAGCGGCTGTATTTTCACAGGACTTCTGGGGTGAAAGGTCAGGTCTTTGGATGTCATCCCTTTGAGGGTTGGAGAGTCTGAGGGAGTGTTTCCGTTGTAAAGAAGGCTTGGGCCAGGGCAGAGATGGGTCATATGAGTGACTAAGGACTGACTCGTAGGGAGGGGTAGGACGTAAGACACTAGGATTGTGATGTTGTTGGACACTACTGAGGCCATCATCTGGAGTTTGTCTTCTGTGGAGAACAGCGTTCAACTCTGCCTCCTTACAGGGTCCTATTTCACCTTCTCTATCTGGGTTCCTGTTGCCCTCCCTTTGATACCGGACCTTGTCCTCTATCCGGAGAGTACTACTCTGAGGGTAGGCTGAACTGTAGTCCAACGGCAGCTCTCTGTTCATCTTTACGTCTGCTTGGCTCAGAGGATCAGCAGTAAGATCCCTCTCATGGAAACAGCTATACCTTTCCTCAGATGTTGGGGATTTCCCTGCATGCTCTCCATCTGTGGTGATCACTTTGGCTCGATGTGGATCCCACGACTTAGAGCGCTGACTTGCCCGGTCTTTCCTCCCTGAACCTAAACTCTTGCCCTCTTTCATTTCTCGTCTCCTGTGCTCTTTGTTGTTGCTCGTAGGAATAACTGGCTCAGCTTCTTTTATTGGATTCGCCTGGAAAGGGTTCTCAATCCGTTTCTTATAAAGAGATTTTCCCTCAGCCACTCCACCTTCTTCCACTTGATCTGGTTCGTCAACAGGGATTTCCACTCTGAGTCGAGACGGGATCAAATCCTCCCCCTCTGGGTAACTATCCACACATACTGGGGCCTTGCTTTTGATCCTCTCCTTCTCCCGCTGCTTCTCTCTGGAGGAGTGAACCCTTCTTCTGCTGCGAGAGGCCTTTTGAGCAGACCTTCTCCCTCCTCCTGCTTTGGTTGAGTGATGGTGCCTTGGTTTGGTGTAAGTGAGGATCTCAGTAGAAATTCCCTTGTCCACTCCTTTATCGTCTTTCTCCAGACCCCGGTCCAGCATTTTATCCAATCCTCTCTCTTTCCTCTCCTCCAGTTTCTTCATTAGGACCGTGTGGCGTGTCAGGTTGTCCACGGTCAGCTCGGGATTGATCCGTTTGATGATTGCATGCTCCAAATCACGGGGTAGGTTGTTCAGGTCGTCTTCATCTCTCACCGGCCATTCTTCTGGAGGGAACTGGCCTGAGAATGAAGCATACTCCTTCTTTGGCCTCTCTTTCTTGCCTCCATTCCTCCTGAACAAACTCAGGCCGAACTTCCTCCCCGATTTATTGTCCTTTTCTTTGCGACCGGTGGCGTTAGTGGTAGCTGTTGTTTTGCTGATCTCACTTGCCTGGCAATCCGCGGCGGTGGAGGTGGACTGATGTTGCACTGTTGGCTTATGATCTAACGGTCGAGGCCACTTTAAGCTCTTGCCTGTGCATTCACTGATGGAAACAGAGACTGAATGCTGGTCTGGGACAGTGGAGGGAGGGATGGTGGCTGTTACAGTACTGGAGATCATATTGGAGGGTGTTTGGACAGGGCTGAAGCAGCTGCAGGACCTGCAGTGCGCCACTGGTGGAGTTTGAGGGCTCTCAATGCAAGCCTCATTGCTCAGTAGGTAAGTGATGGGAGGGGGAGAGGGAGGGTCGTCTGCTGAACCTGAGGTCCACCAGCTCTTCTCTCGGACCATGTTGTTGGTGATGAAGTAGGTTTGAGGTGTGACGATAAAGTAGCCCTCCCCTGTGTGGTAGATTTTGCGCTCTTTGATGAGAGCACCAAGGGCATTGTAAAGGATGTCCTGAGTGGGAATGGTTATCCCTGAGACAGAAACAAGAAAGAGAAGAAAAGTCTGGAATTAGAGTCAAAATCTCTTACATTTACAAAGACAGTATTCTGCATTTTGAAACATGTTTGACACATATCATTTCTGCTGGGCAAAAATCTTGTAACTCAAATTTTCATTTTTTTTTTTGTTGTTTCATAAATCAGTGCTATTAGTCACCAGTCTGTGGGTTTTTGTACATTTTTAACCAATGAGAATGATCAAAACAAGTGTGTTCCCAAACCCTGTAGCCCCAGTGGGTCCCAAAGCTGCCTGCATTACCTCTTAGCTCCCTAGCCTGCAGAACACAACATTAATATAAGCAGCTTTTTTAAAAATGGATGGCATTGTAGTGCAGCAGGTAGTGCTCATGTTTCACAGCATGAAGGTTTTTGTTATAACACCCCTAGTTAGTCTGGAGTTTGTATTTTTCCCTCTGCACTCCTGATTCCTGACCTGGACCTGCCTGATTCAGTGTCTCAGGCTCATCCATCTTGCCAAGCTCAAATCTACAACAATTGTGAGCGGCTAAAAGCAGCTTGGTCTGATCAGAGTCCTTTAGAGCAGGAAGTGACTGCATGAACAGAGATTAGCATAGACGCTAACAGCTTTAGCAGCAGTTTTAATCAGATCTTGATTGCATTTCTTTTTAAAATGAAAAACAAATATTAACACTACTAAGTTCTCTAAAGTAAGGATATTTTTTGCTCTACTTCTGACATATTTTTGCAATAGTCTGGTTTACAAAGTTCACTTTTTGTAACACTAGCAATTTGCAGAAGCATGCATCAATGCAACACGACACTGATAATCAAGAATGTCACATGTTTGATATTGTTGATGCTGAAAATCCAGGTAGGCCGATTCTCTTCCACACAGAATATCAGCAAGAATTGATAAAAGATTTGTTAAAGTATTGAACTGATAAGCAGTATCACTATTGGCATTGATATCAATAGAATCTTATCAATTTCCATCCCTATCCATTGCGTGCATTCACAACACAGCAATCCCACGTTTCTATCTCACCGATAAATTTCACATTAAGATGGAAATAATTCCTCTAAAAGTGGGCTTCCTGATTTAAGCTTAGAGCAATCCCAGAATGCAACAGTTAGCAGTATGATATATCCCCAGGTCCTGACAAGTTCTCTGCTTGTTTGTGTACATGGGGACAGAGACAGGCTGCATACTGAATAGTCCAAAAAATAATGAGCAGAGGATGACGACAATGTTGTCATAGAAAGAAAGAAAAGGGAGGAGACGTTAGAGGAGCTGAAATTTACGACTGCTGAACCTACTGAAGAAATGGCGGGGACTTTTTAGTGCTTCAAATAAATTGACAAGTAAATTTAATTTGTTGTTTTTTCCCTTTCCTCTTTTCTTTTCTTCACATTGTGTTTTCTCTCTAGTTGACAGAATCCTTTAAAATGTATAAAAAAAAGAAAAATAAATAAATAAATCACAACCGCTCTATGTGTGAGCCACAATTATTCTTAACAAAGTAACACTAACCCTCTCAAATAATTATGATTTATATTTTATTTTGTTTAATCTCATTTTAATGTGTTTTTTTATGTCAGTGTTTAAGGCAGCATGGATATAATACTTCAGAGTCTACAGTCAACATTAAGGCCTCATGTTCAGGACCACATCGTTCAATTTTTGATTGCGGTTTCTTTTATTATTTTACCGTCTCAGTCAATTCTTGTCACTGTTATTTGTATCTTAAGATTTACATATATATGTGTCAGTGTAAATTGGGTGTAAGCAGGTGTATCCATTTTGTGTGTATATTTAATTGTGTGGATACTTAGATGCATATTCATGTGTATACTTGTCTTTGTCTGGGTATTTCTAAACTGAGAATATGCTTGGGGTAGGTGTTTTTGGGGATACGCTGGCGGGTTTTGGAATATTTATTTCATGCATGAACAGCCATTTTGATTTTTGGATTGCCTGTCAACCTTTTTCTTTATGAAAACCTTCAATAAAAACAGAATTAATATTTTGGTTCTGTCCTCTGAATTCATTTCACCACATAAGGGTACACAAAGACGTATTCAAGAGACTAGTGGCCACTCGTCATTGGGGGATGTGCATGTCAGGCTAAGCACGTATCCCTCTGTTCCAGTTCAGGGCATTTAAGAATTTTCCAAATACCCCTGAACTGCCCCTTCAATCAATCATCACATCTAACTGCAGTCATGACAAGATGAAGGTTACTCGGTTACCTGGGTGGGCTTTGCTCATGTAATTCACGAGTGCCTCCTGGTTGACGACGATTTGAGAGGAGTTCATATCTGAGATGACAGAGCACAGCACCTCAGACAGAGGAATGAACTGAGACTGTGGGACAGCGGACATCTGCACCGGGGACAGATCGCCTGAAACACACAAACACACATATGGACAGATTAGTGGTTGAAAACAGGTGGGCCTGCTGCAGCACACAAACACACCTGGGCTGGAGGGGGTCCCTCTTTGGCGTGTGCTGCCAATGAAAACAACCTCAAGGACCCAAGCTGACATTCCTCTGCTGACCACCCTCTAACTCATGGCCGAGGTGGTTCAGTCTATTTGTGAGAGCTATATGAACCATGCCTGTCTGCCTTTGAGAATTCCCTCTGAATCGGGATAGACCGCAGAATTCCATTACCCCCACAGAAACGACCACAGGGCCGCCTGCTGGGCAGATCAGGTGTCCTCAACCACATATCACACGGCCCCGCATGTCGAAGAGGTGCCCATGACACACATATACAGAGAGTAAGAGAGACAAAAAAAAAGGAAACTGCTGGAAACATTTGTCTTCGAAAACTATTATTAAACACAGAAACAAACAGTGGGACCCCATTAGAGATGGACCACAAGGCTTTCAAATCATAAAAGATTGCTGCTTAAAGTTCACCAGACATTTTAGAAACACTTCAAAATAAAAAAACAACAAACAGTTTCACATATGGAGAAACTGAGTTGTAGCAACATGCAGTGGTTTGGTTCCTTCAGGCTAAACTTGTTATTTCTTCAAGTGATCTAAATAGTTTAAAGAGCAGAGACAGAAAAAGATACATGGCCATAAAAATGACACAGCTGTATTTCAAGAATTTGTTAACTCACAATAAACAAGGATGGGTCACGCAATCGGGTACCAGAGCCAACTCATCCAACACACACTGAACCAAATCACAACAGATTTAGAGGCTTCACTCAGGCAGGAGGTACCAAGACTTGAGATACTGGGAAAAAAACAATGAACACTTTGTCTCCGGCAATATATATTTATATTTTGTGAAGGAACCTCCCAGAATAATGCTGTCTTTTTATGAGTAACATTTAAGATGGATCTTAACTCATTTGTCTGTAAAAACTAAGCAATTACTTCCAACTTTGCTTATGATAAAAGGTAAAAGTGAATACTTGTAATCTCAAGTTATGGTTGTATGAGGGTTTTGGTGGGCAGCAGAAAATTTTAAGGTTTCAAAATGTTTACTGGCAAGCTTGAGTTTGGGAACAGGAAAGTACAAAAATGTAAAAAGAACCCCCTGCAACGACTTTATACGATGGTTGTAAAGTAGCACAATAACTCATTAAGTTGTAGGCAAACTGCTGAACTCTCAAAACTGCATGGACATACTGGCAAAAGTTTTGGTACTAAAATGTCAGTGCTTTTGTTTTCAGTCATGACTGTGTGCAGCTCTTTGCTTGTAACTTTTGAGAAACAAAAACAAGAAAGGGCCCCTAATTGGCTGCCCAAGGTTTCTTTTTTTTACTTGTATCAGGGTATCATACCAATCAAAATCAGGCTTATTCCATTTAATCAAATGAGTGTCTTACTACAAGCCATGCAGAGGGAACCGATGCAGTGTGGACAGCAGGGCTGCAATGCTGCACAATGCAGTGCATCATCCAACGCTCACGTTCATTCAGGATATGGTGGCATATAAACTCATAATTAATTTCTCCCTTTATATTATGAGGCTTTTTTGCCTTAATAATAATAGAGAAGTAGATAATAATAGAAGTGCTCAAACCTTCGCTGAGGCATTTCCAACATTGTTGAGTTATTCTCAAAGATGTGGAAAACTGTCTGATCTTGCACTTCTAACAAAATCTTTAAAAAAAATCGCTGGATCCACTTCTGGATTCAGATCACAACCAAAATATTATCACTTTTCCCTTGTGCCATGACCAACATTCCCTGAAAATGTCATAAATCTGCTGAGAAGTCATTGAGTTATTAAAAAAACATGTAGAAAACCCATTATCTCACACTGTAAATAAATCTTTTAAGAACTCCTGGATCCACATTCAGCTTTGTATTGCCACAAAAATCTTATCGGTTGGTCCTTGTCCCATTTCTGACATATCCCGAAAATTGTTATCAAATTCTGTTCATAATGTTTTTGACTCATCCTGTTAACAAGTGGCGCAAAGCATAAACTCCTTACTGAGGTCAATCAATCAATCTTTACTTGTATAGCGCCAGTTCATAAAGTGTTATCTCAAGGCACTTTACAATAGAGCAGGCTAAAGACATACTTCTTATTTTATAGATACACATATATGCATATATACATATATAAAATACACATATATACATCAAGAGATGTATCCATCCAGGCAGAGACAAAGGGACTTAAAACAAGAATTTATGATAGCGAGATAATAAAATGCATAGAGTTGGAAATCAGAGATATACAGGGAGTAGGGTAGGACATGCCTTAAAGGTTCAAACCAAGGTCACCCACTGTGAGGACAACAGCCTCCATACATGGGACTTCTGAAATACCGCTTCGTCACAACCCTATTGTTAAGCACAAATAATGAGCATTTCTTGGATATGAGTCGATAGATGTGCAGTCTAAGTCATGTTCGTATATTGGTGTATATCCTGGGTTTGTAAATGGCTGGGGTTAGACATTGCTTTTTTGTGGTTGTGGTCACCCAAAATAGCACGGTTGGTGGATTTGTTTCTCATCACAACTGCAGCAGGATTCCTAAGAATACACCCAAACCCCTCAGAGATCATTTTAAAGGAAAACTGAGAAATGTTTGCACAGCCTTTGCTGCCTTTATGAATGGTTATTATCTTTTGGAAATATGATTATGATTGAAAATATTGACTCACTGAAACTTAGATCTGCTTTTTTTGAGACTAGTACAAATATACATCCAGCCTTTAAAGAGCAAAGAGGGCAAAGACAGCACCAGACAGCAGACCTCACAGCGGGTAAATGATTAGCATTTTAGCTAAGTAAACACAGACTCCTTTTATATGAAAAAGTCTACAAGGGCATAAAGTTAACCTTACCCACAGGACTGGAAAATTAGTTCAAGTTAATCAGCTACAAATAATTAACGGAAACTGGAGCGCAGGGAAGAGATAAAACTGTGAGAAGCCTTCATGATCACACTCGCTTAACTCTTTTAATCCAAAACAAACTGTGGCAAGACAGAATGAGAGACCCAAGGGAATCTCCTGTTCTCCTGTGAGATTTCAGACCCTTATTTGACCATATGGTGTGTGTGCGCATGTGAGTACAACCTCAGGTCGATCAGTGAAAACACGGCTCAGCTCTCACTTCGTGTAAACTAAACATTTACAGCTCTCACACTTGAACCACTTACGTCCAAGACAAGTCAAATAAACAACAAATCAAAAATGTGCTGTGTTCAGCAGGACAAAAACACACAGAACTTATCCCAGCACGAGAAATAATAACTTTTGTTTGACAAGAAATATGTGAACAGGTCTTTGCAGCTGGGCAACAATAAGACCAATAAAGCCCCACAGATAGCGTACCTGGATGTGAGCTACAATGAAGGAGCCAAACTAAACAGAAAAAACACAACAATGATCCTGATAATGACAATGAGGATTAAAAGCTTCAGTATTATATATATAAACTCACAAGTCGTACATGCTACTTCGGGGATGACTTGCTGGTGTGCATGATATAAGAGGGATATGTAATGTGCAATAACAATTTAATGACGTCATCATTTGTGATAAATTAAAGAGGTCATATTTTGCTTTAATTCAGATTCACATATTCATTTTTAAGACTTAAAGGGCCTGTTCACAAGCACTAATTAAAAAGAACCCTCTAGATTCATATACAGGCTACACTAGCTGTATTCTCAGTCTGTCTGAGATGCTTTGTTAAGTGGGGTACACACATAAGGATTATCGGGCTGTTTTTGTCCCAACTTTCTCCTTTCCTGACCAACAAACGCCCGATTAGGTTATGTTTTATAAGATTATCCTGTGGTCTGAGGTGTGTTAAAAGTGAATTTGTAATGGGGCTGACATACGTAAATACTAAACTTGCTCAATTACGACCAAAAATCTTCACGTGTGTGGGGAAAGCCAACGACTCCCGAGTCATGACTCTGTGAATTGTGATGTGGAACAGAATGCAGCCAATCAAGAAGCGAGCTGACTGAGAACAAGGAAACAGGTGTAAATAAAAACAAGAATGGCCACTAGGGTTTAATCTCAAGAAAACAGTTGGTTTTTAAGAAGGTACATCTTCAGCCAATAACGCAACTTAAAACTGTTACTGTGCCTCTGTTGGAAAACTTTAGGAAGGCATCAAATTAAAATCTCCAGAAAACGACTAAACAGAAGCTCCGTGTTGCCAGTACTGTTTTATGTCTGTTTGTTTTTGTTATTCTTTGTTTGATTTTGTTTGCTTGTCATCTTGGCCCAGTATGTTTTCTGTTTTACTCTGTTGTCTTTGAGGAATTACCTGATTTGTGGATTTGAACTGGTGTATAACTTGTACAAAAGTCCTTTTCTGTTTGTTCACTTTTATTTTTGTATGCATCCTTATGCATTTATTGTACGGGTAAATATAATGTACATATAATTTGTAATGCCATTGTCCCTTATGTTGATATAATTTAGGTTTATTCTCTATTTACACTTCAAAATTATCAAATAAAAAGTTAAAAATGAGTGAATATTTGAAAAAAATAAAGCAATACATTTTGTCAGTCTGAACATTAAATACCTTGTCTTTGTAGTGAACTGAATTGAATATAAGCTGAAAGGATTTGCAAATCATGGTATTTTGTTTTTAATTACATTTTGCACACCATTCCAACTTAACTGGATTTGAGATTTGTATTATCCTAGATTTATTCGTTCAGTCATACTGTTTTTTCAGACTATTTTTCGTCAAAGGCTGCACATTTACCAGAATATACTTCATCCTTTCGTGTCAAGCAGAGTCAGCTTTAAACAAATCAATTATCAGCACAGTGAGCCCACTTAGGCCTCGTAATTCTCACAGAGAGGGGTCTTTCTGCCGAAAAGTGATCCCATGACACACGGTGGGGTTGTAAAGAAAAGGCCCATCAGCCGGCCTCTGCTCGACAGTGGACGTTAATCTGACTAAACCTCGGAGCGGCTCTCTCAATAGGAGTCTCTGTGGGCAGTGAATTAGTGCTGCTGACTTAGCGCCTCATTGTTGGTCACTTCCTATAGGAATGTCCAAACACCCATTCGTCCTAAGCCAGCCACTTAGTTCAGCTGTACAGGCCAAATGTTAGGAAGGATATGACAGGGTCAGAGGACGGGAAGGCACCAAATTCATGTCTGATTAACACAGTGATGGGAGAAAACTTTCTGCTCTGAATACAGTCCCAGAAACTTTGTTTAGAGGCCGTCTAAGTGTGATCCACTTCCTGTTTTAAAGAAGGATATCCTGTTGGACACCTGCCAGCATGATTTATTTTCAGAAGTTGGGCTGGAAGTTAAGGACCAACATCTTTTTTTGTTTTTAGCTGACCAACAATACAGGATATAAATCTCAATACAACCAATGTGAGGGTAGTGCCCCCCCAAAAAAGTGCCAAAATCCCCTGTAACTGGAAGCTGGTGTTCTGGTTCGCAGAGTAGTAGCATTATTTGGTGGCAGCTAGACGTCCATTAATGTCCCAAAAGCCTTCTAGTTTCTATGTATCGAGTACCCTGATAGTGATGTATTGTCTCTTTGTCTGAGACTCTCTGTCAGAGCAGCAGCCTCTTCAGGCTCCCCTCCCAATGTGGACCCAGTAAGCTTGGTTTGGTTGACAGGTTTTCTCTGTGGTAAATGGTCAATGTTGTGCTGCATGGCACCATGTTGTCAACAACTCTATATTCATTCTAACATCTTCACTCACCACTGGACCTGCTACCATGAGGCCATGGACTTAGACTGATGATGAAACAATGGTAGGACGTCACACTTGTAGGTCTGTTCGGGGAGCCAGGGAAACAAGATGTTTTAGTCAGTTTCTAGTGTAATAAAGACGATAAGACGGAGAAGCCTTGGTTTGTTTTTGTAGAAGCCCTCTATCACACATTGAAGATGCAAAACTCAAAAGAGCAGAAAATGGGCTCTTTTATTCCCTGTGATTTTCTGTGTTTGTATGATTACCTTTAATTAGTTAATGAAATAGTAGTCTTTCAATTATTTTCTTTTTTCAAAATAAATTTAAACATAGAACTGGAAATGTAAATGTAAAACTATGTTTATAAAGAATTTGTATATGCATCTGGAAAAGTAAGAAAAGTAAGTAAATCACATAAAATAACTGGTAAATAATTTCTTCATTGCACTGAATGGGAAACTTGAATATGCTTCATTTCAATGTCAAGCTTGTTCATTTAAACATTATTATCTGAATTTGTGTTTAAAACCATAAATTTTGACATATTACGCCCTAAAAAGTGAGATGTTCTTCCTATTTTGTTAAACATAAGCAGTTTGAAGTGCCTTGTTTAATGTATCCTACAGTTTTGAACAGTTCAGCCTTCATAATGGACAATGTGAAAGTGGAAAAAAAGCCCCAAATACACCTAGAGGAGTTCACTTGTAGGAGAAAGTTGTGACAGAAAAAGAGGATTATTGAGTCTACCATTATCAGGCGTGACGGGTCGGGCTGGTTCACTGCTGTTAGCGTCTCCTCTCGGGGGGAAACAGACCTCTGTGCTCATGTAATCTTAGACTGGGCCACAGACTCATTGTCATACGCTGAATGAATGCCGTGCTGGTGCCATGGCAGCCAAACCCAACAAGGAAGAGGGAGGGGAGGCAAACAGGAGTCAGACTTGTTTTTAAGAACGAGGTACAGAGGTGCAGTATGAAGTTAGGCCTTCACACAGGATGAAATCTTTTTTGTTTTTGGAGACAAAAAAGATCAAGGATAAGAAAATGGCCTAAAAGATGATCAGGTCTACATTATAATAGTTGTTTGTTTATGAAATGAATGCAAAATTTTCATGCAACTTTTATCTCATATTAATTTTTCTACAATTATATTTTATTGGCCCTTGATTGCAATGTGGTCTCACCAAGTTGCTTCTCTTATCATTTCTGCCAAGGTTTGTCCATGAGCAAAATTACTATAAATTTTCCATGAAAGTTGGTCATACCACAAGGAAGAAGTGATTAGTGTTTGGTGGCAATACAAGTACAGAAGCAGATCGAAAGGGTTTGTTAACATTGTGAGGTAGGGCAGTTTTCCACATTTTTGCTAATAACTCAAAAAGTTCTTGACAGAACTGAATGAAATTTTCTGAGAAAGTTGGACATGGGACAAAGGAGAAGAGGTTAGATTGTGGTGGTTCTGAATCAACATGTAGATCCAGGATTTTTCTTAATATTTGTGAATGTAATGTTATGTAGCCTCACCAAGTTGCTGCTTATCTTATCATTTCCGTCAAGGTTTGTCTGTGAGCAAAATTACTTAAAATTTTCTGTGAATGTTGGTCATGGCAAAAGAAAGAAGTGATTAGCCTTTGGTGGCAATACAAGTACAGAAGTAGATCGAGCACTTGTTTGAAGGGTTTGTTAACATTATGAGATAGTGCAGTTTTCCACATTTTTGCTAATAACTCAAAAAGTTCTTAACAGAATTGGATGAAATTATCTGGGAAAGTTGGGCATGGCACAAGGAAGAAGAGGCTTGATTATGGTGGTTCTGAATCAAGATGTTGATCCAGGATTTCTCCAAATATTTGTGAACATTGCACAATATGGCAGTTTTTCAAATTTTGAGAATAACAGAAAAAACTGTTAGAAATGTCTCAGTGGAGATTTATTGTCTTCTCATTGTTTAACGTCTTCTGTATGAGTTCATGTTTTTTTAAACTTTGTGCTGCTGCTTCTCGGTCAGATTTCCTTTAAAAAAGAGATTCCTGATCCAAACAGGACTAACCTGGCCAAATACAACTGATTTCATGAAGGAATAAACAGTCTGTGAAGAGATAAAGAACTGAAACAGGTGAGCTGTAGGCCTAAAGGAACCCTGATCCTTTCGATTATCTTGAAGATGATTTAACATCCTAATAAAACCCTGTCAACAGACAGAGCAGGTTCTGCTGGTGCCTCACAGCAAAAAGGTTGCTGTTCAACACCCCTAGTGCTCCTTGTTTGGAGTTTTTAGTTTCTCCCTGTGCATGTGTGGGTTTTCTCCTGGTACTCCAGTTTCCTCCTAAAGACCAAAAACATGCTTGTTAGGTTAATAAGTGACTCTAAATTGCCCTTATGTATGAGTGTGAGTCTGAATGGTCATGTGTCTCTACATGTTGGCCCTGTGATGTCTGGCAACATGTCAAGGGTATACCCCGCCTCTCGTTTATTGTCCCACCGCAACCCTGAAAAGATAAATGGTACAGATGATGAATGAATATCAATAGAGATCTGAAAAAAGGATAGCCAAGTCTCTCCTGGATGATTTCCTTCAGATTCATCCAGTTCTCTCTTCTGAGGTTAACTTTTGCACATCCATTAGGTGTGAGTGTACACACAACCAGAGTGATGTCACAAAATCAGACACCTCCTCACGGGGATCCTGTGCAGCGGATTTTAGTCCAGCCAAATAAAGTGGACTGGATTGGATCAGCAGATAAAAGCTTTAAAAGGGGATTTGCTGAGACATGGGGGGCACAACAGTCATTAGGTCCTTATAGAGGAGGCTCTCACACTTTAAAACCCCCTGATTTTAACTATGCCATAGATGTGACTCTTTTTAAGATGCTGCTCTGTACAGTTCATGAGAATATCCGTTTCTGGCAGAAGAAAGCTGCACAGAGAACAACAACTCAGAGCATTTCTATATTACATTTCCGCAGAAGTTTGTGTCCAAGCACTGATCTGTGCCAAAAGCAAAACCGAGCCTTTGCAACTCAGGGAAACAGATTTCTTAGCCTGAAGTGCTGCATGTCTGAATGTAAAGTAAACTGAAAAGTTTAAATGACCCATACAATAAACACAGGATGTTTATTTCCTCTGCAGGTTATAGAGCATCAAATGTTTGCTGAGTTGGTTAAAGATTGATTGGATGTGTAGGATTCGGTGGTTTTTAAGAATTTGATCAAGACTACAGACCAAAAGTAAGGATACACGAGCCACTGCAGCACAGATTGTTTGGTGTGTGACCCAGGTATCATTGAAACCCAACATAAATTCCTGGAACATGAAACAAACAATCAGAGAAATGAAGACATTTTGAGGTTTGTTTTGTTAAATTTAGACTCCATTAAGATGTTTTTGATGTAACCTATACCCCTCAATGAATGTTCGGAAATGTTACTTCAGCTGATTATTTCTCCCTTTAATAATACCAACTGGTGTTGAATTTTATATCACTGGAAAGCCTGATAAGTCATCTTTACTATGAGGAACAACTTGTAAGGATCGTGCATTCATAGGATGAGCAACACAGCTAAACATGCAGGTAGCACCCTCCAAAAAAGTACCAAAATGGCAGAAAGTCTACGGTTCCTTAGTGAAGCAAGAGGGAATCTTAATGGGATTTTGTCTTTTTGGGACATCCACCTCACGGTCTCTCTTTGACTCAGCCAGTCTCACAAAACTTGGTCAGAAGTTTGGAAAAGGTACCAGGGCTGACACAGTAAACCAAATCTGCGTACCTGAACAGCCTCCAGTTACAGGGGATTTTGGCACATTTTTTGGGGGCACTGCCCACACGTTTAGCTGTTGTTCACTTCAAAAATGCACAATCCTTACAAGTTGTGCCTCATTGTAAAGGTAATTATTTAGGCTTTCCAACAATATAAAATATGATGCCAATCACAACGATTTAAAGGGAGAAATATAACATATCCAAACTTTTTTTGAGGAGAATATATCAAATTATTTCCCCCAAACCTGGTTGTAGGCTTGTCACGAGAACCGATACTTCGGTACCAAGTCGGTACTAAGATTCTGAAAATGTGACGGTACTGACTTTTCTAGAATACCCAAAGTACCGTTGGTACCGAGGAGCCAGATCTGGCCGCTTCTTTAGCGTTGTTTTTTGGCTGTAAATGAGCGATTATCTGGCAACCCTCACACGGTGCTGATCACGTGACTGACTACCCTGCTAAGAACAACAACACGCGACATGGCGGAGGCACACGCACCTGGCCCGTCAACAACAGCTGCCCCTCAATTAATTGAAAAAAAACCCGCCAGAAGTCGTGTCTGGAAGTATTTTGGATTCGAGGCTGACAAGGACGGATTGGTCATTGATCCTGAAAAACCCGTCTGCAAAAAATGCCGTCACCGCAGCACGGCAAAGGGGAGCAACACGTCCAACTTGGCGAAACATTTAAAAGACAAGCATCCAGACTTGTACAGAGAATTCAAGGTGAGTGCATTTGAATTTGCGTGTTAGCAGTGTTGCTCATATCTAATTACGTACAATGATGAGGTGAGCCCAGCCCATAGTAAATGAGCTGCCTGGCAAAGTAACATTAGCGTTATGTCCAGCCTCGTCTGTCCCGCATAATAGTTACGTGACGTTTAGGGCTGAAAAGATTCTTTGGATAATCCGAATAATTCGATTACAAAATATCCTCGGGGCAAATTGTGTGCCTCGAAGCCTCGTTTAATATATAAATATATATATAAAATATATATCAGGACTACTATACAGCGACCGGTGTTTGACACGGACGGTCATTTCTGTGGCGCAACGCGCCTGCTGCCTCTGCTGCTGCTGCGTGGCTTGTAAAATCATGAAGGAAGAGAAAAGAGAGGGATGGAAAGGAGAGAGTCCGCAGAAGAAACAGCAGAGAGTGACCCAAGTGTGTGGTCATGCACAGTTTTAGTTTACATGTTCCATTTAAGCATAATATTGTTTGTTGTTCACTTTGTTCAAATAAAGGAGTGTATGTTGAACTACAGGGGATTTTTTTATTTTTACCGTGGTATCGAGTGGTATCGAGTATCGTAGAATTTAAGTGACCTGGTTGTGAGCATAGTTCCACTAATGTGGCATTCAAAATAAAATTGTAAGTTTATTAAATGGTCTTATTTTCAAATAATTTTAATTATCTTTACAGAACTGAAAAAGATGCATTTCATCTTCATTAACATAACATCTGAGACTAAAATACAGGTCGCAGTATAAAAATGAAGGGTCTTAAGCAGAGCGCTCAGATGGTAGGGATGACTGATGCAGACCCTCTCTCTCTTTCCTCTGAGATCTTCGAGGCAGCAGACTCTGATCAATGCCACATGTATTCACATGTTTGTGTCATTAGCTGCTTTCAGAGCCACATGAGTCCAATTTAAGAAGTGATTGCATTACCTCCAAACTCCAAAAAAAAAAAAAGAATCACTGTACAGTACGTACTGTAGAGCCTCAATCAGATGCACTCACTCTGTCTGAAAGTTGAGTTTTACTCTTGATGTCATTCTGTCTCTGAATTATCTTCACTGAACCAGAGAGGGAAATATTCATCCTGTCATGAATACTGCAACATGGCATTTAAAGAAAAATAAAACATTTGAGACATGCAACAACTCAGAGCCCTGTTATTTCCTGTCACTTCTTGACCTTTTAGTCAGAGAATAATAACATTACCTGAACAGTATCCATTTAAACAGAGGACGTAACAGGAAGCATCCTGCAGACAAACATGCTGCACAGTGAATATGATGGGAAAGAGGTCAGACTCAGACATAACAAACACACAGCTCGCAAAAAAAGCAAACAACTGTTCAGTCTCAATGTACAAATCAAGCATTAAAGACAGTTAATGCATCATGTTTCATTTTCTTGTTTTTCTATTAAATTAACTTGCAAAAGAAACCTTTTACAAGCAATTCTAGAAAACTCTTGACAGTTACTAATATATATAAAATTGGAAAATATGCCTGATTGTTCAGGTTTAACACCCATGCCTAAAGAAACAATGTGTCCCACTTCCACACAAGACTATGAACACAGCGCAGCATCGCAGCATCGCAGCAGCACAGCAGCGCAGCAGCGCAGCATAAATTACAATGGCTTCCTCTTCACCGGAACAACTTGCAGGTGCAGGCACACAGGTGAGAAATGCTCTTTTATAGATAAGGTGCAGTGGAAATGATCCTAAATAGCATATCTTTGTCCTAAGCATTAACTTTACTTACAGATATCAAGAGTGTAGAGAAACTAACTCACAATCAAAGCCCTTCTCAGTCCATGCCATGATCCCCAAGTCAGAACACGGCCAAAAGTTTGAAACTGAAAAAAGATCTGAAGGTGAAAAAAAGAAATCTGAATCCACAAAGATAAGATTTGGATCCAAAAATATTAATCCTACAACTGAAAAAATGACACATCACATGTTAAAATATATTTCAGAGTAAAAAATGAAAATAAGATATTTTATTATTTCATTTTTTAATTCAATTTTGTGTTTCTATTTTTTTTAATTTCAAGAACAAAATTTAAAACTTTAGCTTAATTTTTTTTTCTTTTTTTTTTTTCAAATTACAACAATTTTGGCCTGAATTTAGCTCTATACAGGTGAACAAGCCACTTCAAGCAGCTTCTGGGGCCATAAAGAGTGGCAGAAGGAGAAGTTCTTATGCCGCAGACTTTTTGTCTCTCCAGAAAAAAGCAACCTGCAAATTCCAAGAGTCACTCATAATAAGTGGACCTGGTAACTATGGTCCCATTCAGGCAACAAAACTAAACACACCTGCTCTTGAACATGACATCTACATGTAGACCAGACTAATGGCCCTTTTCCACCAGCACGCCTTAGCCCTACTCTGCTCTAATCTACTCGGCTCTACCCGGTTTGCGTTGCGTTTCCACCGGCACAGTACCTCCTAAAACAAACCAGTTTTTAGTACCTACTCTGTTCTGGTTCTAAGCGAGCTGAGTCGATACTAAAAGGTGACGTAGACCGACTGCCGGCTACTGATTGGTCAGAGAATGTCGTCACCGATGAGTCATGAGCACGACGAGCTAGCTAACATGCTAGCAGTAGCTACCATTAGCTTACCCTCGTACGTCTTTTCTTTGCAGCTCGATTGCTCTCGTCCTCAGTATTTCTTCTCGCCGCCTGCAGCCTTCTTTTGCTTTCCTCTTTCATTTGGTTTGTGACAAAAAGCCACAGACCGAGCATCAAGTATACCTTTGCCTCCAAGTCCTCCATTGTTTTGACTGTTGTGTCGCGCTCAAAATGACATGAACACAGTGTCACCCAGCTGTTGTAGAGTAGAGCCGAGTAGAGTAGAGCCGAGTAGAGTCAGGCTAAGACGTGCTGATGGAAAAGGGCCAATAGGCTGTAACATCAACATTTCAGAAAACACATTTTTAGATATGTGTTCTTCATTAAAGCTCTAAAGGAGATGGAAAATTAAAAGTAACAGAACGTCCTTTGGAACTTTTTTTGCAGATGTGGTTGGGATATCGGTGTCGTCTCTCTACACCTAAAATTTAAGCTGTCTTGTCCGGTGCAGTCTGCCATGAGGGTTGTTGGAGGGACTGAAACCTCTCCCTACAGTCTAAATATGATCAGTTTGTTCTCGGAAGAGCAGGGTGTTTCCTGACCCGTCTCACGTCCTATATCCTGAGTATGAGCTTCTTCCCTCTGGCAGAAGATAAATTACTCAAATGTAAACTGAACCGGTTTGGAAACTTGTTTGTGCCCAGATTGATCATAAATATATATTTCTTTTGGGTTGTGAAATAACATCATGATGCTCTCTTCACTTTTTCCCTTTATAGTATTTTATGTAATTTTCTTGCTTCGTTCATTATAACTTAGCTGTATGATGATCTGATCAGCACGCTGTCGCAGCAGGTAATGCAGTGCCTCACAGCAAGAAAGTTGTTGGTTTGATTCCCATGTAGGTCAGGGCCTTGCATGGAGTTCTGCCCATTCGAACCTGGGACCATCTTGCTGTGAGGCACACACACTGTGCCACGATATAACATGCTTGCCAAAATGAAACAGGTACACATGTGAATAAAACACATCCAGTGTGAAACAGGTCTGTAGCTTTATACACTGTGAAAAGAGCTCCAGTCTTCTTGGTATCCAAATGACTGATGCAGCTGTTACACCATGTTGATGCACTGTATGAAAATGACCACAGAGGGGATATCACTTTGTTCTCATTCATCTTTTTGTGAGATTCATATTTCAGGCCACAGGTAAAGAAAGAGCCCACCTCAACTCTGTTAGTGTTTTGTCCTCTAAATGCATAAAAGAAAAAAGAAAGAGTCCTACAACATCACATTTTCAAAGCTACAACAATAATATATGTCATCATGGGAGGCATGAAGGTTGCACAACTCATCTAGTCCATGACCCCTCAGCGTCATACTATCGTAGGTAAGATCTAACTGAAACATCATGCTACAGCTCCCACAATCCTTCACTCCAGGGCCCCACTGGAGACACTCACAGACACACAAATCTTATCTCATCCTGGTATCGTCTAATCTTTTAGGCTCTGGTGAGCAAACAGACTAATCTTCTCTCTCCCTCCTCAAGAACACATCGGCGTGGCATTCAACATAAACTTGAGTCCATCTAAACTGCAAAATCCCCGTCCTCCTGTCTCCCATCATCTGAGACCCTGTAAGAAACACACTTAAGAGGCCTGATCTGGGTTAAATCTCCTCTGAGAGAATGTCAAACATTCATACAGTTAGATTTAGTGTAATGGGAGGAGACGCTGACTGGAACTTATGTCACAAATCCCTCCGAGGCCGACAACCACATCTCTTTGTTACTGCGTCTCACAGACCCGTGTGACCCCGCCCTCCCCTTCTTATATGTATGAGTGTGTGTGCTCATCAGACTTTCTAAAAGGCTTTTACAAGGTTTCACCCCCACAACACGCAGACGTCCAGAGGTGGGCGTTACCGTTAAATGGCCCATAAAGTGAGTGAAAAGATCTCTTCAGCCCGGGTGTCCAAACAACCAAACCTCACCCTGTCCAGCAGCAAGAGCACTGCCCTTTCCTGTCCCGACGCTCTGAAAGCACTCCAAGAAAGACTGTAGCTAAAGAATGGCTTCGACGTTATATAAGAGTGTTTTCAGCACATGGTAAGTGAATAAACATGACCAGTCTTTGGGGCCAGCATGACGAAGGGCATGGCAAATGTTTGTGGTGAAGCACAAATATACAATCGTGGTTGGTCACTTTTGTTGTGGAAAATGGAGGTTTTAGTCGCCATTTTGGAGCCTTTAGATCCATGGTGAGTCCCGCCCTCTCCACACTATAACGCAGACACTGCTTAACTCGAGCAGGTTCGAGGCAACGCATCAAGTGTTCTACTTTTTTTTTTTTTTATGCTGGCAGTGGTAAAGGAGTCACTCATGGGTTAACCAGCATTGAAAAAAACTAGCGTTGACCCGCGGATTTTAGTGTGAAAGTGGTATTAGAGCTCTGCTGTGGTGTCCCATGTCATCATTGAGTCGCTGCATACTGGATTGATTCCTCCTCATTGGAATACTGCATGCACACCAGTGTTGGGGTCTCACAGCAGAGCACATCAAACTGGACATGGAGGAGACGCTGAGTACATGGGAAATCAACAAGCAACAGGTGCATGTCATTCTGTGTCAAAATGCTAGAAATATGAACAAGGCGATGGACGGGGTTCAGAGTGTGGGCTGCACTGCACACTTGCTCCAGTGTGCACAACGAATACGGGCGCTTCAGAAAAAATAGCATCATAGGCCCACCTTTCCCTTAAACAGCATGCACGAACCCGAAAATAGAAAAAATGGTGAAATACGGTGTCATGTTTGTGCTGCAGAAGCTACTGAGTACTGTTTTGGCTTTAACAGCAAAATCTTCTGCTTCTCTAATACCGTGGTCAACAAGTGGACATGGAGAAAGAACATCATACGCCAGTGTTTGTTTACATTTCTCTTGATGTATGCACATGCTCCCTGTCTTCTTCTCTGGTTTTGGTGCATGTCTGCAGCAGTGTTACAGCACCACTTACAGGCCTGGCATATGTACTACAGCGCTTTCAGTGTTTTCATGTGGACAGACATGTGCATGTGCACACTGCAATCGTGGTAGAGAAGATGATGTTGTAGCTGTCAGACACAAACCTCTTATCTCCAAAAACTGCAGTGTTTCAGGAAATAGAAAAAATGTTCTATCATCTCTGAATAAATAAATGTTGTGTTTTCCTAATTACCAATTCTTCTTTTTGTAATTCAGTTGATTAAAAATTAATAAAACCCATAGACCAGCATAAAGGTGACCAATAGTACTGTTTTAAGAAAAAAATTATAATCATAAAAGATAGAGTTAAGAGGTTTGCGCCTGTCAGTGATGATATATTGTTCAGCCCGACTTTATACTGTAGACTTTGAAATAATGCTATTAGATATCATCTACGAAAGAAGTTCTTAAACCACTGTGTTGTTTTTGTTTGATTGAGAAAATCTATTATTAATAATATTAATGCTAAGATAATAATAATTTCTGACATTCTCAAGTTATTCTGAAAATATGGAAACTGTGCAATGCTAAGAAATTCTTTAAAAAATTCTTGGATCCGCATCCATATTCAGATCACCACTATCATATAATCACTTGATCAACATTTCCTAAAAAATTTTTTCCAAATCTGTGGAGAACTTTAAACATAACATACTTTTCTCTGCCCATCAAACCTTTAAAACAATCAATAGCCAAAAAAAGCAAGACAACTGAGCCACCATTTGTTTTATTGCTTATTGATTGGTTCACATCAATAAAACCCGCCCACACCTGAAGGTTTTAGGTAAATATTTAATCAGGCTCATTGATGGTTGAGCGTCTCAAAGTGCTTGTGTTTAAATATTAAGAGACGTTGGAGAAAAAGCCAAAAATCTGGACTGTGCCCCCTTTGTCACCCTTCTTTATGGGCAGTACTAACTAAGATGAAAAAGAAGAAAGGCAGATCTTTTAGTGCCATTTAATGTCATTTGAAGCCTTTGTCAGGATATCCATGCAAACTTTATAAGAGCATCTAACCACAAACACTAGTTAGAAGAATAGATAAGAGAGAAAGTCATAATGGCCAAACTTAAAGAGGGTGCATGAGCCTAAACTTTAAGCTATGAAACACAGACAGGCTTTGTGTTGACTCACGTCGCCATGGAAACCTTTACTGTGGCAGCAGCCTGCCACATGCAATACAAAGACTGAGCGTAAGAAAAAGCAGCCGCAGCAGTGTAATATGGGTAACTTTAATCCAGCTATAGCCTTGAGACTCATTAAACCAAAACCCAGCCTTTGACATGCAGCACATGTTAGACACAGAGCACAAAGAGACTGTGACTAAGAGCCTCAAACTGGGTTTTAAAGAGTAAAAAAAACATCCTAAAGTCGCCACAGATATTTACCACTAACCCCTGCAGCTGAAAAACCATCAAATTATGTTTTTACCCAATGATTCTCAGGAAAAACAAAATGAACTGTGGTAAACCTCATACAATAACGAATGAAAGATTGAGTACTGAGCTAGTGTGCAAAATCCCTGTTATCATGTTCTTATGAAGTAGGAAATGCACCCGACCAGGTGTTCAACAATGTAGACAGGTACACAGGCCTGTACTTTACTGTGAGGCCCAAAGTGCTGTGTGTCACCTGATACCAGCACATTGTTAAACCAGAAGACTGGATTCTGAGCACAACACTTTATTTTCCCATCTCTTTACCTCAGTGCTCTTCAGACTAAACTGGACACACCCGACATTTTCTGGCTCTTAAGTTTCGTGAACCTGAACATTACCCCATCGTCTGTCAGATACCTCCGAGTCCCATAATTTACACCAGGATCAGTGTACCTTTTCCTTTATTAACTTCCAACTGAATGGTTTCTGCTTTCCTATTGGAATCCATACAGTAGATTAAAGGTAGATCAAACTTAACACTGAATGTTAATGATCTTAATGTTAGTGATAACTTGAACAACTGCCTGGTGAAAATGTATTTGCTGTTTGTCCTTGTGTTCTTGTTTGCATTGGCTGACATTGTGAGCACTTCTTTAAATGTTCTTACCTGCATGTGATGCTTGTTGCTGGAGGACATTTAGCTTGTTAGAGGAAGATAACCTGACACACAAGATGGACCGTTCAAAGTATTTTACTAGTCCATCTGGGAGAGAGCCCATAGAAAGTGTTTGGGAATGGGCAGAACCTTTCAGAAGCATATCTGGCATGTGACTGGATGATTGTTCCATCAATCATATTCATTACGGGCCAATCAGATGACATAGTAGGTGGGTTTGTAAGGGACAAAACATGAGCCACTAAAACAAACTCACGGCAAACTTGTCGGAAATGGAGTGAAAATATTATTTCTATTGAGAAGTTTGTAGCGGTGTTATTTGTTTTTCATTAAAGACATGTAGACCAGATCTGATAAAACTGCTACTGAAGCTGTTTGCATCTATGCTAATCGCTGTACAAGCAGTCACTTCTTGCTGATGTCTTGCTCGTAGCTCCCACCTCCTTCTGCTTTAAAGGACACTGGATGGGCCGTCCCACTTTGGGATGAGCACAATCGTTGTATATTGGAGCTTGGCAAGATGGCTTTGCTTGATTACAGATATTGAATCTGACTGATCCATCAACACTGCAAGGTTAAGTGGAAGAGTGACTCATTTTAAATAAACTGTTAATAGCGTGTGATGTCCCGATTCTGTTATTGTGACTTCTTCTAATTACGTGGAGACAGTACCACCATCTGCAGCAATGTTTAGCATTAGCTTTTGCACGAATGGAGAACTTAGCTTTGTGGTTCAGGTTTATGCCACTTATATCCCGAACTATCCCTTCAAGCAAAACATTCTGGTGAGAGATGTAAGTTACAAGTAATCTAATGCATGTTTGTCTGCAGGATACATTGGAAGCAAACAAACACCTGTTTTCTTCAACAGACTGTTCAAAGTGTCTCATGACATAACATTTAATCACACATTTTGTACACAAACCTGTCAGTATGGAGCGGAATCCCATGATTCAACAATATCTGATCAGTATTTCTGTCAAAATTAATCAAAATCTTTAAAATAATTTCAATAAATCTTGCATTATAAGAGTGTGTGCATGGATTTGAGTGTAGGGACATGCTTCATGTGTTTGTGCAAATAGGGAGATATGGTGCATTACATTGGATCTCAGCAGTCTAAATTTCTGGGTTACAAATGAGATATTTTACTGGAAACTCCCCCTCATGTCAGAATTTCTACCCCTGAAGTCGGATGATCTTTTAAGTGGGATGTCATGCAATTCCTAACTCCCAATTCCAAGGTAAATGGAACAAAGGAAGCTTCTGCTGTTTGTCAGTTTAAGTTATTTTATGCACATTTAGGCTGTCGCAGGAAATTCAGTTAAATACATTCTGTTGTTGTTGAGAAACATGCGACCGACGCATATGCTGATACACAGAGTACATGCAAATTTAGGTCCTATGATCATGCACTAATGGAGAGATGTCAGAGTGATGGCTTTCTGCCCCTGAAAAAGCGCTACTGAGCAGCTTTGAGGTTCGGTGCATTGCTCAAGGGCACTTCAGCTTCCCAGCAAGTCAGCTGGCACCTCTTCAGCTACCAAACCAACTTCCAAACATGGTTCAGTTGGGACTTGAACCAGCCACCCTCTGCTCCCCAACAAAAGTCCTTTCAGGCGCAACGACTGCCGCCCCCTATTTGAGGGTCATTTTGTATCCTGACGTTTTTGACAGCCTTTGAGCCGAGAGCTTTCAGTAGGATCTGACAACACTGTCAGCAGAGCACTTCTGCAATGCAATGACCTCTTGGCACAAGCCCCATTAAAACAGAACTCGGTCTCCAAAGCTACATTTGAGGACACAGGGATCAATCAAGACTCTTAATCTTTTAATGGTACTCCAGATATTGTGGGGATTTTTTTTCCCATCAAAACCGAATCCATTATTAGTGGTGATCTCACTTATGCTTGAAAGACGATTATTACACAGACTATGTTCCCAAAATAAAAAAAAACAGTCTTAATTCTCCACAGCTGTTAAAGGAGCCAGAAGAATCAACTCTCCTCAGCCCAGAGGGACTTATTTGAGGTATCAAGGTTAATAACCCTCCAGCTTAGTTTCTGCTACAGCTTCATTCATCTGTTGTACAATCTTTCTCCAAAACAATGCAGGCATGAGTGGATTTATTGACATCAAATTACTTTTTAAGTCAGTGCTGAATGGTTAATCTTGAACGATTTCCATTCAAGAAAATAATAAGTCTGGTCTTGGCACGATGTTCTGCCAAACAAATTTGATCCACTCTAACTGGAAGAACGTGATCTCGGTGCATTTTTCTGAAATCTCTGGTATTAAAATGTAATTTTGGGGATTTCTCCTATTTGCACAGTGAAAATGATATTTTTTTTTATCAATTACTGGAATGAACAATTTATTGTCCACAGAGGCAGAATGTGCCACAAGAAAGATAGAAACCATCCAATTACTCAGTTCCTCTCCAAGGTAAAGCGGTAAATATATGTGAACAAAATGTTTCCAGTGTGAAACGGGTGTGACAATGGACTGATGGCATTATAGCAAGCTTGACTTCATGCCCTGCCAGAAATAACACCATGCTTAGTATGTTTCAAACAGTAGGTGTTCCACAAGGGTCAGCAATAAGCCCGGTTTGTTTTCTGCTTATTAGTAAACTTTACTTAGTTTTAACATTTCATCCATCTATATATCTGCTTATCCCTTTTAGGCTTGCAGGGGGCTGATATCTATCCCCAGTTGATATTGGACAGGAGGTGGCGTACATCCTGAACTGGTCGCCAGCTGAGTATAAGGCCTCATATAGAGCCAAGCCAACTCACGCTAACTTTCACTCCTTACGGCAATTTAGAGTCCCCAATTTACCACAAAGCATGTTTTGGTCTGTGAGAGGAAACTGGAGTGCCTGGAGAGAACACTGCACAGGCACAGGGAAGCTCATCCATGCAAGCTCAAAACAGAAAGACCCCTGGTTGAGCTAGCAGCTTTCTCGCTGTGAGGCAAGCACATTAGCTGCACCACCGTGTCCCCCTTTCAACATTTCACTGAGGGCAAAGTTAAATTAATGTTGCTTTTTTGACCCTTGTGCTGATTGTTTTACCCTGACAAAAGCCAGAACTTCTAGTTTCCACAGTTTTGTCATCGTCTAAGCTTCAGGTATTTTAACCTCCCCTGCGTGTCTTCCCCACCGACACCCCACCACCAAACATATGCTCACAATCTGAGTGGGTTTCCAGTAGATGCACACCCCTTAATCAAGAGTGATGGCACTCATTGCTGGCAGATGAAACCCATTTCCTCTTATTAAACCGAGCCAAAGCTCCAGAGCACCCCTACATTTGTTATTCTGGTATTTAGACCAGCGCTCCTGTCCAGTGTCTGCCATATGATCCATTGCTTTTTAATGCACTCTAACTGGTCAGCACAAAGCTCACTTTTGGTCCTTGAAAGAATCTTTCACTCTTGCTTTACAATAACACCGTACTCTGAGCTGATGTTGGCATACCTTTGTATTTATCACTGCTAAATGAAGCAAAGGAAACATCCTGACAGGAAAGCAAAGACTAATATAGAATTTAACGCAATATAGCTTAACTTTGTGACGAACCATTTGACTGACCAGAGAGTGGATGAATGTAAATCCCAGGAGGGAAACCCAAGCAGCTGCTGACAGGGTGTATAAGCTGAGGGATACTGAGGAAACTCCTCAACTGTTATTGTTGGCACAGCCCCGCTCCACCGCTACGGGTGAGCCCAATATTTGGGTCGATAAAAAGGCCAACATGCCTGATTTGCACTAGGGGGGAGCTTCCTGCTCCGTGGAAAAGGATGTGGCTGACAAATGAAGTGCTGAGAGGCATGCACGCACATGTGTGGACACTGTGGAGGGTCACAACCGGGAACAAAGGTCAAGGTTTCTCATATCTGGACCACATAGGCCTGTTGAAACATTCTTGTACAAGCTTAAGATGTAGTAATAAATTCTTAATGGAGAGACATACCCTTGGCAGTGGGGCAATAAAAGATTAAAAGGGCAGTGCTTGTTTAATAGGGCAGCAGACATGTTAAATTATGGCAACAATACAATATAAAAAAGCAATTTTAAAGTTCAAGGAGCTCGACTTTCCTCCATTAAATCAAGTCAAACCCTGTCATGTTGCAATTAATTCAACCTCCATTCAAAAATAAAAGTAGGTAAGCTTTCATCAAACCCACGCGTCAGTCAAAGACTCCAGTACTGTACAATCTCAGCACGTGATATTTTATTTGGTGTAGTGTTACCAAAAACATTCTCCCTCTGTTTTTACAAGAACAAGATCGCACTAACCGCTGTCAGAATCCAGACTCTTCATCATTTCCAGTCTGGAAAAGCTTAATATTGTTGTTTTAGTGTTTAATATTGGTGTCCAGGGAGCTGTGGAGCGATTATCTCTAACCAATTTTGTTTGAGATCAGATAGCTGTGACAAGCAAAGCCAAGCTGATCTCAAATAAATGTGCTTCTGAGGGTTCCCCTGATAGAGCTGTGTTTGAGGGAAAAATGAAAATCAAGACATCATAAGACGAGACATTTTCAGTAAGGAAAAAAGCATAGTGCCGAGGCCTAAGTACCTTAGAAAAAAACAAATTTCAGCTTAAGATAATTTAATCTAATTTCTTGAGTAATGGGGATCTTTAAAATTACATTATTGCTAGAAGCTGCAGTATACATAGAGAATGAATGAAGTTGATTATAAATGATTAGAGCAGTGCCCCAAGAGCACAAAGCTTCACCAAGGCCTTTACAACACTGTCATGTGAGTTATTGTCAAAAATGTGGAAAACTGATCTCCACAAAAATGTAACCACTTGTCCCTTGTGCCATGTCATCCAAATCTGTTCAGAACTTGAGTTATTACAGAATATGAGTAAAACTGCCCTATCTCGCAATGTTAACAAACCCTTTAAAACATTCCTAGATCCACATCCAGATTTGGATCACCACCAAAATTAAATCACTTGTCCTTCATGTCATGACCAACATTCTCTGAAAATGCTATCTAAATCCATGGTGAACTTTTTGAGGTATCACCAAAAACTGCTCTATTTTGCAATGTAAACAAATCCTTTAAAAGACTGCTGGATCCGCACCCAGATTCAGATCACCAGCAAATTCTAATCTATGAGTCCTTGGCTCATTTCTGACCTATCCTTAAAATTTCCTCGGATTCCAACCGGAACTTTTTCAGTTATCATCTTAACAAACTAACAAACAAACACTTGCAAAAACATTACCTTCTTGGCAGGTAAATTGTAGAAGCTGCAATAGGCATAGAGAATAAATGAAGTTGAGTATGGATAAAATATGATGAAAGAACAAATTTAAATTGTTACATGAATGTCTTGGAAACAATGAAATGTTTAGCTGGAAACAATGAATTAAAACCATGGCACGTAAGCTTTTACAGTGGTTTGCTTCAGCCTCATTCACAGTGCTTTTACACAAAAGTGTCGCAGTGAATCTCTGTTATATTTACACCTCAAGATATTAACATTAAATCCACCAGGCCGTAGTGTCTGTGCTGATCCACGCTGCAATACTACACAGCAAGTGCCCCCACGTACACAAAAAGGGAGACATGCTCACTCGCAGCGCTCCTGTCTCCCACTGAATCCTCGTGCCTACCTCTCTCCAATATCATGCCTCTGTCACTACCTCTGGAGACAGAAAAAAGGAGGGGATCAACTCGTCCCCCCCATAATTTCTCAGGGGTAAATATTACGCCTTGAAACAGCAGAGCAAATTGGGCTCTTGAGTGGCCAAGGCTAAGCAAAATACAGTAATAATGTCGAGATAAAGCCTTATTCAAGCTGTTGTTTCACAATATAATACTTTCACCTTTGGAACATTTCCCCTTCATGGTGAGTGACACACAAACATGGGGTCTCATCTCCAAAGGTATTATCAGAGGTGTTATATTGGTGAGAGGGGAGCACTGACCCACACGAGAGCACTTTAAATGTGTGTTTGCCTTCATGTGTCGTGCTCTCTTGGGCTTCTCCAAAGCCGTGTCCCACTATGCTTTGACAGAAAGATTACATCCTTGGGAAATAAAGGTAAACACCTCGAGGTAGCATTGGAGGTAGAGCTTTCAATTATCTGGCTCCTCTTCTCTGGAACCATTTACAGAAACCCTCTCTACCTTTAAGGTTAGACTTAAACATTCCTTTTTGATAAAGCTTTTAGTTAAGTCCGACTCAGGCCTGGACTGGCACATAGCACATAGTTAAGGCGCAAACTTAGACAAATTTAGACTAAGGTGCAAATTTAGACTGTCATGTTGGGTTTTGGATGTGTGCACGTGTAAATGTGTTTATGTGTATATGTGTGTGTGTATGTGTGTGTGTATGTGTGTGTGTATGTGTTTGTGTATATATGCATGTGTTAGTTTCTTTTAAATGAGAAGTTTTTCTTCAGCCTGCTCTATTGTAAAGTGTCCTGAGAAAGCACTTGCTATGAACTGGCGCCATACAAATAAAGATTGATTGACTGATTGATCGAGGTGTATTGATGGCAGGGCTTCATTGTAGCACTTTTGATTAGAGGAGCTGTGAAAAGGGCTGCACAGTAAAATACTGTAAAGTGGGTGGCGCTGGTTTGGTGGAGTGATAAGCACCTATATACCTATATATGACCTATATACATGCTTCTGCCGGCCTGGGTTTGAACCTGTGGCCAGTTTGCAGAGTGTCCTCCCTTACTCTCTCTCACCCTCCTTCACAAGCCTATCCACAGTCTCTCTCTTTCCTATCAAAAAAGGCACAAAATGTCCAAAAAATAATCTTAAAAAAAAAAACATACTGTAAAGAGTTCCGCCTAGGACTGAACGATTTTAGGAAAAGACCTTATTACGATTTTTCTGGCAGATATTGCGATTTCAATTTGATTCACGATGTTCTTCAAATCAAGCTTCAGCGCAATATTCACTATGTTTATAGTATAGACAACAGTAGGGATATCAATGATAAAAAAAGTACATAACATATTATTCATCATCTAATATTTTTGATAAATATTCTGCTAGTATTTAAGGGGTACTCCAACTTCTACTCCTAAACAGAGGCTTTGTGTTGTTGACCTGCTTACCAGCACTTTCGCGGTGGAGATGTGACGTCCGCGAACGAGTCGACTCTTTTGAACAGCTCTTTCAAGTGAACGATGAGAACCGATTCGCAGGTGTGTGTAAGCCGTTCATTTGCGAGCCATACTTAAATGCAAATTGCCTGCAAATTTGTAACATAATATGTGTAAAATAGTTGACTCGCAAAAAATTGCAGCTTTGGCAATCGCACGATTGCGTTGTCTGAAATTGTGATTTCGATCCGAAAATGATAAACCTTTCAGCCCTAATTTTGCCTACTAATGAGCTAAAAGAAGATAAGTGGTTGTAATGGTTGTTACGAGAATGTAGCCAGAGATTACCCTTTAAATAAGTAACTGAAAATAACTAAAAGCATAAACAAGTTTAAGGTTAAAGAAATGTTAGACAGCGTATAAAGCTAAAAGTCAGACGTCACATGTTGGGAACTGCAGGTATAAAACCTCTAAAAGGGGAGTGAGTGGTTATTAAAAAACACCTGGACACTGTATTGATGTTTGTTTCTCTGTGTGTCTGCTAATAGCCCCTCTGAAGCTGTGCGACCTCAGGGTGGCTTGTTAGGAAGAAAGGTTGTAACCTTTGACCCGTGCTGCTTAGTTAGGACAGGGTGGGCCATTTAAACCTGGTAGGGCCCTGTGAGGGGGTGTCATGGTTAATAAGCCAACATCTGGAAGAGTTATGACCATTAGTGGAGCGCTTTGAGACTTTGACAAAACAGCCTCATGAAAGGAGACACCCCCAGTGTGAAACTGGGACACTTTCAAGTGAGAGGTGGAGAGCAGAAATGAGGCTCTCTGAGCCGGCCAACTCAGGAAATGATCTCAGGAGTAAATGAAGCATTTCAGGAATGCCTCACATGGTATGGCGAGTTAAATGAAACATACCATTGAAAAAGAAAACTTGGTTTAAGCAGTCCGCCATGCTCATGGCTCTCCAAAAAGAGCAGACACAAACCCACTGTGTCCTTCAATGGTCAAAAACATTTTTCATTGAGAAAGTGAGAGGTCTGTCCAGAGGCCTCATCATGTCCATGGTCAAGAGGACAGTTTACTGAGGCTGATTGTAGTGAGGACACAGGATACCTCATTACACCGCTGGCTGTCTCCATATAAATGTTTCAGCTCTTCCATGCATGCTCATCCTGCTGCAGGACAACAGTCAGACTCTAAATAATGCAGGAGCCACTAACAGTCATTATGAAGCCTCTGGTTTCAACAGGTGAGCCGAGTTAGTGTGAGCACTGTCACATGAAATAAAGTCAGCCTACATTACCTTAATTTACATGATCGGAACACAAAAGACCCTCTGGTCTGCATGAAATCTGCCAAATTTTGAAACACAGAATATCAAAGAACTTTTTTTTCCAGACTTTTTTTTGCGTTGTTAGTAAGAAATCAATTATGCACGACCCCTTCTTCTAACATATTTTAGCGCCTTCTAGGCCTGTGCTCAAAATATCAATGAAGCACAATCAAAATTCCAAAATTTTAACTAAGGTCTAAAATCTTTGAGGACCTAAATTTAAGTGTCTTGAGCTGTAGAACAATTATTTTCTTTTTGCAATGAAAAAACAAATTTAAAATCAGCAGGAATTCTGATAAAGTCATAATAAATGTCCATAATTTACACTTAATGGGATACGTATTGTATCGTAGCCTCAGCATATGAATATGTATCGTGAGGTTGCATGAAATACCCAGCCCTAGTGCCTTCATAGACTCTGAGGCATGGCTTTTGTATGAAGGGGCTCATATATATTTATTGAAATCACTGAAATCTCATACACACAAAGCCTGAAATTTTCCTAAATTTACCTGACTGAGCTGCATTTTTAAATGCAAACAGGGTTTTTTATTAAGTATTTCCTCAAAAATTCCCTGTTGTCCCCCTGGTATTTCCCTACTCCCCCACCCCTTTGTTGACTGACAGACAAACTGGAGGAAAACTTCCTGCTGTGAGGGACAGGTGTGGACACTTGAGTCAGGAAAGTTTGTAGGTAGCTTAACCTTAATTTATTTTAGACATTTTCAGGGTTGCATGAGTGACTAGGGAGGAGATAAGAGGATGTGTTTTGTTTCATACTGATGTTAAACTATTTTTTTTTAAAGTGCTGGTGACCAAATGGTGCCCAAGGGTTTTTTTTGTCTTCATTTAACAGAGGAGAAAGATGGTGGACAATGTCAGAAAGTGGAGCAAAAGGGTGGAGGAAGACACACAGGACCGAGGCTGCATGCTGGACTGAAACCTGGGCTGCTGGCTAAAATAAAACAGGTTAGATGAAAGCTTACATTAAATAATGAGTAAAGAAAAAAAAAATAACATTAAAATCCTCAGATTTTTAAGTTTCCATTTGTGCTTAACTTTGCACAACATTAATTCTTTAACTACCTTCAGGAACGGGAGGGGTTGTGGGCAGAAAAGTTAGGGATGTCTGATCTATAGAATAAACTGAATCCAACAATAAGCCATTTTCACAGATGCAATCACACAGTCTGCCTCTAGACTGCTCTAAATTTTTACTATTCTCTTGTCTTGTGGTGTTTTTCCTGCTATGAGACTTTTTTAGAGTTTCTTGCAAAAATGAAAAAGTCCGAAACACAATAAGGATGTGCACTCTGCTCGGTCTTACCTTTAATGAAACATATACAGTATGAAGTGGAACTTTTGTATTGACCTGAAAACAAACCCCAAAAGGAAGGAGAGGAATGAAGTTATAATTTCAGAGTATTAGGGGAAGAATGAGGAACACCCTGCAGACATTCATGAGATGAAGTGGAAAGGTCAACCTCAGTACCAGCAGGACCCATTCCCACAAGCATAACAACAAGGCCTGCTCATGGTAACTCCTCACCCTGTCTGCTTAACTCTGCCTAAACTCAGCACCAAACAAATCCTCCATTAATCCTCATTATCTCACAGACACTCCTTTTCCCATATTCTGCCCACAGAGCAGACTGACAGTGATCCAAAGCTCTAATGATAAGACAAATGAACATGGAGCCTGCTCAAGTGAACCAACAAAGTCTGCTTTTAGTCGTGACACCTTTGTTTTAAATTTACAACAGTAATTTAGACCACATATGGTTACTTTTATCAAATCTTTTACACCAGTGTGTTTCCTTTCCTTTAAAAAACTCCCCATGCTAGTGAAGTCACGTCTCAACCTTGCTCTGACCTGGAGAAAGGAAATAGGGCTGTTTGAAACTCACTGTAGCCCATAACTCATAACTTTTCTGTTTTCTAGCTGACATATTTATATCAGGACTATGTCAAGGCCCCTAAGTCCGCTCCGGATATCAATCCAGGGGTCTGACTTCCATACTCCCTCGCTGGCCATGAAACTAGAGGGACATCAATCCTGGGTAACAGAGAAAGCGGCGGTGGTCGGCAAGCAGTCGCTCAGTGATTCACTGCTGACCTATCCTCAGTGAGAAGGCTGTAAAGAAGCTTCTGACAGGCTGCCAGCGCTGATTTCCATACAAATTGCTGCGGTGTGAGGAGGGGATTTGCTAAGGAGGAGGAGGAGGTGACAAGTCAACACGTAGACGTGTTTGCTTACAAGTTTCTGGTGTGAAGCTCAAACGATATGACTTATCGACACCGAACTGATGTTACTTTTTTACTGAGTTTTCAGGTACTTGTTCTTTACCAAAGTGCTTAAGTCTCTTTTTGATCACTTTTATTACATACATTCATATTTGTACATAAAAGGGATGGTTCAGGATTTTTGAAGGAGGCTTATTTATGAGGTTAATGGCATAAGTTTGAGTATAAGCCACAATGATGGAGATCAGCTCTGCATCTAGAAAGAACCAGCATGAAAGCTGGTTTACATCACAGCAGATGGGGCCACCGGCTCCACCTAATTTAAAGAATTACAGGTAAAAACAAGCCACAAAAACAGCGTAGGGTGATTGCACACTAGGGATGGGAATTGAAAACCAATTCCAGCTGAGAATTGATAACAATTAGCTCCTAGAATTGATATCCTTAGGCATTTTGAAGGATGCACAATATTATCACTTTGATATCAGTATCTTCCGATATCAGCCTAAAAAGTTAAGGATCGGTATTGGCTAATATTTAAATTTTTGCAGATATTTACAGCCGATATATTGATCACACATCAGCCCTATATCGGCTGGAATATCGGCAAATTACACAAATATACAATACTGATGCACCCTCTCATCACTGCATGGGTACATTTAAAAATCAAGTGTTTAATTTTTGCAAGAGTTAAATGCTGTTTTTCTTGTTTTGCACCTTGCAAAAGTTTACTGTAACACTGAAAGAAACAAGTCCATTTTTGTTAAGTACAGAGCTTGTTCTCTTGACCAGAAATATCGGTATCGGCCATAATGTAATACATAATGAAAGTAAATGTTTGAGTAAATGTATTCTATTGGATAAAATTTGATGTATGTGATTTTCATTTTACAAAATGATATCTTGCGAATACAGGGCCAGTAAGATAGCTAAAGATGAAGGGATATAAAATAAAGTACAGCAAGTTCAACTGTAATTTAAAATGCATAGAATAAAATACAGCGTGATAATGTGAACGAAAATACAGTAATTCTGATGTAAATTACAATACAGTAACGATACTTTGAATAAAAACACAGCAGTTATTGTATAAGTTAAAAAGTTTAGTAATTATGCTGCAAATTAAAATCGGGTATTGCTACTGTAAAAATATTTACAGTAACTTACTGGTACCCTTTTTACAGTGTATTTTACCTTATTCCATGTTGAATGCACATTTTACACTTATTCTGTATCTGTTATTATTTCACCAGCAGGCCTTCCTGTCTCTGTCTTAATAAAGTTTGTGTACTTTTGCCACCTCAGTCCAAATATTCGCTCCGGCTTGTTTGTGTTCACCTCCACGCCCATGTGGTGGATGGTAAATAAGCTTGGCTCCACCTTTGGCTCACATCAGACTTTGTTTGTTTGCAGTGCTGAATCTTTGGGTCGAAGACTGTCTCGCAGCAGGTTGGTATGTCAGCATCTCCCCCACCCCTCTGTCGCACCACAAACCCCCCTCCTCTCCCCACCATGTCTCCCCTTGTGTGGTCTCCTCTTCCTCCCCTTCACATCACATTCCTCCCTTCACTTGTCTGCGCGACGCTCAATCTGAGGGAGCTGACGGACGGATACAAAGTCAACAAAGGCAAGGGCGTACAGTCCAGAGAAAATATCGCTAAAACAAAGAGGAACAAATTATTGGAGGGTCAAACTTTGGGGCCAGGAAAGGGCAGCTGGACCAAATGGTGACTTTGAACTAGTGTGTGTGTTGCTGGGAGGCTTTTTGACAACCAAGAGGAACCTCCTGCAGCTCAAATATCCTTCAAATATACATAAAAAAGCTTAAAAAAACGCTGCCGCCTTTCTGATAAATGCATTTTGCAGACTCATAAACTCGGCTCCCATGTTTGTGAAATGGCAAAACCCCCAAATTTAGCTCTCAATACTACTGTCATTAGACCTCAAGCCCACTCAGGGTTGTCATTTTCTACAACAGTCAGCTCTGTCATGCATTAACAACCCGTGAGATCATGCTATAGAGGAGGCATGGACGTTCCCTCTCTACACTTTAAATCACAAATGTGAGGGAGAACCAGGGGAGGGGGGGCATTAGAAGTAATTACATGGTATACAGGGCTTTGTTAACAAGCTTTGGTAAACACATCACAGTGTTGACAACAAGGAGGAGGCTGATCAGTCGTGAAATCCCCCAAAACCCTCCAGACAATGTGAGGGGGGAGGTGGGATTCGAAGAATATCATCTAATCCCAATTTAACTGAAGCAGCATGCAGCACATATGGAGCTGATGAACATGTTAAGATCGAAAAATTCACTGCTTATGGCAATAGTTTGTGGTTTTGTTGAAATAACTCAGAGAAGAATAGTTATAGCATGTCACAGAGAGCGCAAATACCTTCACAATATCTCAATGTTTCTGTGCTGGAGTCTTCATTAGTTGATCTTTATTTTGTTCACCCCTGGACGTTGACAGTTAAAGGGAAAGATCAGGATTTTGAATGAAGGATGAATGATGCGTAAGCCTGAACATTAGCCACGTTGACAGAGATCAGTTCTGCAACTTTTTGTAAAGAGGCAGCACTGTGCACTGCTTCAGGATGTTCTTCAAACATTTGTAAATTGTAAATTAAGTAGTTATCTTTTAGGATGCAGTGACATTATTGTACTTGACCAAATTATCAGTGCTTGTTAAAGAAAACGTTGGCTGTGCTGTGTACTGAAGTAGTGTCAAAACAAAGGGCTTGGCTGTGGAGAAGTCAGTTATTTTAAATGTGTTCAACACAGTGTATAATCTTACCTTGTTTTTGTGGCTTGTTTTCAACAAAATCTCTTTAAATCATGCCGAGTTGGTGGTTTCCCCATCCGGAACAAATATCTCTCTAGCTAATTCGCTGGCTCTTTTGTACTGATGCAGAGTTGATCTCAGAGTGGCTAATGTTCAGGCTAATGCCATGGGCCTCATACAAAAAAACCCCTGCACTATCCTTTTAAGGTGGTGGCTATGCTCACATATAGAAAATGTGATTATCAGTATCCACAGATATGAGCATTTTTTGCAGATATTTACAGACGATATTTTGACTGAACATATTAGCCATATGGATCCCATATATTGGCTGTAATATTGGTAGAATGTACATTTACTGTTATGGTTTTACCTCATCATCACTGAATGTCCACTTTTATCAACAGTATCATTTATTTAAGAATAAAATGTTAATTTTACCGCTTCACATCTGTTTCAAACACAAATAGTCACCATGAAAGGAAAAGGCTAAGTTTAGTTAACTAATGGTTTTGTACTTTTGGCAAATATCTGCAAGAATGTGTTCTGAAATATCAGTTTATCTGCAAAAATCAAATATTGTGCATCCTTAATTTATTTATACAAAGTTGTTTTTTGTATCTTCTGCACTCTGGACACTCATTTTACAATTAGGCTTAAAATTGATGTGTTGAAAGCATTTCTAATATTTGCTGCTGCTATCATCAAACTTTACTGTTAATATTTAATTAATACTCACATTGATCCAGATACTGAGTCTTGACATGCCTATAAACCACTCTGATTCAGCCCTGCTCAAAACAGACTGTTTTCGTGAAAATCCTCATGAGCTGTGTCAAACCATTCATCCAGAAAGGATGTGGTCTACTGTTTACTGTGGCTGCACAGATATGCTTTGCATGTTCCTGGAGGTAGCATATCACTTAATGATAATGATAATTAAAAATGATAATGATAATTCAGGGAAAATTCATAAACAGACAGTTTGAGCACACATTTTCTAAAAGGTAGAGTAAGAAACTGAGGGAGAGGAGCAATAATTCTCATGTTTGAGGTTAATAATACTTTGTCTCCTGAGATAAAATGCACCAGTAAGAGTGAGGCTGGAGAACAATGAAATGGTAACTGTACTGCGTAAGATGCCACTGGCTAATATTTTAGTGATCAGAAAAAAAATTCTCCCTGTGTGATACACAATTTCAAGTATTTTAAGCCATTTCTCCAACTCCAAGCAATTAAACACACAACTTTAAACCAAGGCATTTCCAAGTAGTAAAAATGAAAACATAAGGCTGTATCACAGAATCAAAACTATCTCTGATGGGGAAAATTTAAGTGATACTGATTATGATTGGGTTTTTAAATACTCTGGTTTTCTATTCATAATAATAACGTTATTTGTCAAAGCACTTTCAAAACCATAGGGACCACAAACAGGAAAATACAAAAACAAGCACAGTCACTTATAAACAAAAGGAGCTAACCAACAAAAAAGCATTTTAAAGCAAAGAACTCTTACAAAGAAACCCAAACAGCCTACTAATCCCAAGGAAAACAAGAATCCGTTGATATGTCATAAAAACCCAGGCATTACAAGAACCCAGCAACATAAAATGAGACCATGAGGACCAAAGACGAATGATAGTAAACATAAAAATAAGAAAGGAGACAAGAAAATAACGAGTGAGTGCAACAATAAGAAATAAAAGCAGTGAGACAAGAATAATATAAACGCAATATCCTGGTTTCCAGAAACCACGTTTGGCTAACTGGAAAATTCAGAAAACAATGAATTCTGTTATTTATGTGCCTCATCCCCGCTTTTGGCAGCTTTCTGCAACAGTCAGCAAACATCAGCCCAAATAAGAACCTGATCAAAAACCAAAATACTGATATTTATCATGTGTGCAGAGAAACTAATGACCAAGTTTCTCTGTGTGCACGCAAACACAAATCCTGAACCTGATCAAAACCAGGATGCTGTCTTAAACCAGGATACTCAAGTCCATGTCGACAAGGTTATTGTCCTCATTTGGTATAACTTTGGAGACAAGGGACTGATGGTAAAATGCAGACCTCCAAACTTGAAGTAAATAAATGTCAGTGAAACGGAGCTGGTCTTCAGGAGTGACGGAGCAGAGAGGAGCGCTGCACGTCAGCTCAGTGTGGCTCAGTTTATGGCCTTCACACATCAGTGTCAGTGTGTAAAACACTGTTGTTCATCGTGTGACTCCGCGGTGTCCCCTTGGAAACACCTTAAACTACCTCTTGCGTAAGAGTGAGAGCTGCTCAAAGCTGTATTTGATTTCCTGTGTCATCAGTGATAAACTACCAAAGTTCATTAGCATAGCAGCCTCTCTTCGCTATCAGGGCTTTCTATACGCAGAAGATTGTTTCAGAATATTAGTCTTATGTCATCTTTGTTGTAGTTTCCCTGACAGCAGTGATGGTACTTGGGGGAATTTGGAAGATTCTGAGGGCCCATGATTGCCAGGGGCTCCTCAAAGTATTAAAGTGTCAGCAACATTTTGCCAAAGGTGTTTTAAGATTTATTCTCTCTTCTCTTAAAAGAACAAGCTTTTCTTGTTTTTCATAGTAAAAAAGTTCACATTCAGGCATCTTTACATTGCTTCTCTCTGATAAAATGACATTTATGGAAAAAAAGAGGCCCTTTAGATCACTTAGAAGAGAGTATTGCATTTGTTCATGCTTTGTAGGCTTGTGCTCGACTGAGAATTATAGAAAATTGATTACAACTTTTAAAGCAACAACACCTTTGCTATCTTCATCACAAACCCTCAATTACAAAGAAATTAAAGCACCAACACTATAAAGTTTGGCAGTTTACTCTTGTTTTGAGATCAACGACAGAGTCAGAAAGTGGTGGATGAGCTGTCAGTGTCCATTCTTTGCTGCACGGAGGGCCGATTCAGTGGTAGCCCGGGATGAACAGGGCCCTCCTGGAAGAGGATAGGCCAACCAAAAAATCTTTTACTATGATTGACTGTTTGCCTTGTCAAGCCATTGATGGAAATCCTTGATCTGGGCTACATTGGATCTGTTTTACTGACTCGAATCTACCAAAGCAAGGACTATGAAAATGGGCCGGGTATACTTACGCTTTTGCATGTGCGTCCCTCGGAGAAAAAAGTTTGGACATCCCTGTCTTAATTTCTGTACGGCATGTTAAAATATTTTGGTCTTGATGTTAATGTTTATGGAGTGAGACAAATGTCTTATCTGAAAAAAATGTTCAATCTTTGATAGATGTGGAAAAAACAGAGACTGATCAGGACACCTTAAATGTAAATAATAAAAAACTAGAAATGCTCCAAGAGCACAAATACCCACCAAACCATTTTCAACACTGTTTGGTGAGTTATAATCAAAGGTGTGGAAAAACGGCCCTATCTCACACTTTTAGCAAATCCGTTCAGACTCCCTTGTGACATTACCAACAGTCCCTGAAAATGTCATCAAATTCTGTTCAAAACTTCTTCAGTTATTATTGAGAATGTGAAAAAGCACACTCTCTCACAATGTTACCAAATCCTTTGAAAAAATAAAACTGGATCCACATTCAGATCACCACCGACGTGTCTTTCTTTGCCTTGATGACAAACATTCCTTAAAAATGTCACCTAAATGAATTCAGAAGTTCACCAATCTAACAAACAAACACACTAAAAAGCTAACAAATCTGTCAAAAATATGACCTTCTTGGTGGAGGTAAACATGCTGAAAGCTTAAAATGGTCCATACACCAGAAAGTTCCTTAAACTGCATGGTCAAATGTTTCATTTAATACATAAGTATTAGCTAAAGAGTGTTTTAAGGTTTTAAGCTTATTTGTTTCTTTTAACAGAAGAAGTTAAACGTGAACATTTTAAGAAGTCTGTTCTTAAAATGCATCACATCATATTGATTTCTTTACTTGTTTGACAGAAGCTGCAGAGTTTGAGAAAGGGCCCTCTGTCACATCTTTTCACGGGGCCCCTAAATGTCTGGCAGCGCCCCTGCTGTTACTCACCGACAGCTTTAATGATAAATCCCTTGGGGGACCTCAGAGCTCTGCGCATCCACGCTTCTCTCAGCACCTCCAGGTTGTTCGCGTTCCCGTGAATAAAAAGCACCAAACTTTCCATCCATCCCTGAAAGTGCACTTCAGCAATGGCCTTAACGAGCCTCTTATTCCAGAAACTGCGCAAGTTTTGCGCCTTAAAGTCCGCAAAAATCTCCTGTCCGCTCGCACTATTGGCGTTAAGTTTCCCTCCGCCGGCGCGTAAACTCTCGTCATGGGGACCGAGGACTACGGCGAGCGAGGCGGCGGCGAGCTGGACGACCCGCTGCTGGTGAGACATGTTAGCGCATTTACCGGCTCCGGGGGGGAGAGCTCATTCCAGGAGGTACAATGCGCTCGTTAAAAGAGTCTCCTCCTCTGTGGAAATCCGGACAGGCTCGGTGTTTTGTGGCGCATTCCTCCACTGCGCGTCCTGCTGCGTGCGGCGCGGAGAGCTGAACAGTCTGACTGGTTCGTCTCTGCTCCAGAGGATCCAGAGAGGAGGAGGAGGAGGGATCATCAGGCTGCTGCTGCTGCGGAGTCACACAGGTAGACCTCCCACCGACTCTGCTGCTGCGGACAGGTGCTGCTCCAAACATGGACAGAAAATAAGGCATAATGTGATATAGACTGATCCTTATGTTTGGTGTTTTATGATATGTTTATTTGCCCTCATTCATTTCATCTGTTTAAAGCTGATTGTCATAAAAACTGGGACTGCTCAGTTCTTCAGTGAGTGCTGTCAGTGTTTCTCCTGAACATGAAAATGTCAGAAAGATGACAGAGGAGCAGGACAACTCAGCGACTGCTGCATTTATTTTATTTATTCAATTAGTGTTTACATTTTACCCCATAAACATCACAAAGACACAAATTAATCACAAATGAAACACACTGAGGCATTACGCTGATCAAAATGGCGCCGCTTGAAGCTCAAGCTTATATTCTTACTCCTTTTTACAACAACAACAACAAAAAACAGATGAAGGCGACCTTTGACCTCCCATAATAAAGTTGAATTTCAACAAAACACAAAAAAAGAAACCCAGCTGATTCTGATTTCAGTTCATTTTAGTTTCAGAGTTAATATTTTATGTTTAACCACTTTTTACTTATTTACTTTTAGTGTTGGGTTTTAAACAGTTTTATTTATTTTATTTTTTTATCAACTTTTAGCACTTGGTTACCTTTGATATATCCTATCATGGTTTTATCCATTTAGTCTTAGCTCCTGTGTTTCCTCATTTTTAATTCAAGATAGCGTTTCCTCAGTATTCTGTTGTTGAATAGTCCTGACCAGTGTCCCTGTGTGTGTGTGTGATTGGTAGCATGTGTGTGCACAGTGAGCGGCTGTCTGTGTTAAATGTAGGCTGGAGGATGGGTGGGGATTTGTATTTTTAAATATTTTATTTTATTTTATTGTAGTATTTTAATTATTATTTTTCCTCTGACTCTTATCTGCTTGTCTACTTGAATGTTCAGCACGTTGTGCTACATTTTGTGTATGAAAAGTGCTTTATAAATAAAGTTTGATTGATTGATTGATTGCTTGATTATTACTTAATAATCTATTTCAAATCAGAATGAGCAGAGTCTAGCTTATTGTTGTTCTTTATATTTGTTAATTATCCTGTTTTAAAATATTTTAAATAACTGAAGTGAACTGGAGTGAAACGGTGAGGACAGTAATTTCAACTAGAAAGCTCTCAGAGAGCACAAACCTCCGATAAGGTACCTCACATATTGCTGTTACATCTATAAGCAATAGTTCAATGATAAAGTTACCATCATAATATGATTCTTTGACCATGAAAACCCACAACTAACACTAAGAATAATGTTGATATCATTATCAGTTAGACAGTTATTGAGCAACAACGATCATTTGCTAATGGTGGTTATCTGGATCACCAAAATCTAATTATTTTTAAGTTGGGCCATTACCAACATCTCCTGAATATTTAAGCAAAATCTGTCCAGCAGTTTTTGTGTAATCGTGCTAACAAACAAACAAACGAACGAACAAACATAATCTCCCTGGCGATAACTAGAAGTGCTCCGAGAGCACAAACCACAAAGGCATTACCAGCATTGTTGAGCAACTATAGACAAATCTGTGCAAAAGTGTCTCCCACTGCTAACAATTCCAGGAAAAAATTCCTGGATCCACATCCGGAGTGGCATCGCCACCAAAATGTAATCAATTCTGCTTATGCCATGACCAACACTCCCTGAATCTGTCATCTCTGAGGTTGTATATTGCATCATGTGGTATGTTTGATATGTTTTGGTGGAGTAAACAGTTTGTCAAGTTAAGTCAAGTATTTTCCATCACGTGTTTGCATCGAGCTCACAAACTAAATTGTTCACCCCAGTTCCTCTGTGATAAACTGCATAAGCCCGCCGCAGAGAGCTACAACAAAGCTCAGATCTTGTCCATAATTGGGGTCTTAATTAGTCACAGCAACATGAATGGCTCGTAAAATACTTCCTGCATGCACAGAACATGGTTTAACACCAACCATCAAAGAAAGCATACTGAGTGAGTTATCACCTTAGAGCATGCCTCTGTTTAATGACTGAAAGAACGGATTTTATTTATTACATGTTACTCCTTTGACCCCAAAATGTTGACTAAAATCAACGGAAACAAAACAAGCCATAGTGGAATATGGTTTTGAAACCTGGAAGAACTCAACAAAGAACACATTTCTCACGAGAACTATAAAATAAAGGCCCTCTAATGTGCATTTTGTGCATAATTTGTTTGGAAGAAGACGTGTTTGATTTCATACAAATGAAGAAAATAAGGAGAATGTGGGAAAATTAAGTGTTATTATTAAAAGCTGCTTCAAAAAGTCAAATGACCAGAGTGCAGGACTGTCACACTGATTTACACAAAAATGACACAGAAGTGGAAGCAGTTTGGTATCTTGCCCAAGGACACATTGACATGTGACAGCCAGATTCGGTCTTGAACCTTCGATCATTCTGTTCTTGGTAAAGCATGCGAGTAGACTAAGCCATCGATGCCCACTATTGAGGTACAAGCAGCTGTTTCTTGTAGTCCACTCGGACCTCATAATGAATAAAAAAAGTACATTAACATTTACACCTGAAGAAAGTTTTTTCTTGTTTAAGAGGCATTAACATCGACGTATAGTAGTGGACGACCAGCACTGAAACAGTTCAATGAAAGTATGTTCCCTGGGTCAATGTGCTCAAGTGCTTGTAAGTAGGTTAACAAGTACTGATGACTGTACGCAGAGGCAGGCTAACACTACCCACTGACTCCCAGTGTTTGAGCTAAGATAATTAGCGGTGGGTGAGTTCTACCTGTCTCTTTCTTGTTACTGCACAGTCTAAAGAATGGTGTCTATCTGCTTGTCATGGACTTGGAAGTGAGGCAAGACACAAAAAGAAAAAAAAGTTGGCATATCTCTTTAAGTACCTTGATACTCTACATATCCTAAGTGTTAAATATTGCAATAAAATCGAATCAGGACTCAAGTATCATGATAGTAGCATATCACAGGGCCATCAGTGATTCCCATCCATAGTCAATGCAGTGTGAAAAGAGCTGTAGACACCTGAGGTTGGACTCTGTGGTCTACAGGGACATCATGCCACTAAAAGTTAATCACAAAGACACCAGAACAAGTTTGGCTTTGTGTGCCAAGGATTATAAAGACACAAGGTATTCTGTGGTGTAAAAAAAACAAACAAATAAACCCACTACTGCACAAGTAGACACATAAAGCTGAGTTTGTGTTGTGGTTTGTAAGAACTCACTCTGAATAAATGAATATTCACATGGACACAAAGAGAGTGATTCTGTGGTGAAACACCAACTTTTTCTTAAAATCAGTATTCATAGACACCAGAAGTTAGGCTTTGTGGTTAACAGCAACTTGGTTATGTGTCAGAATTATAATTATAATTCATTAGTCAGTAGTCACATTCACAGCTGCAGCTGTTTATGTGGTTTAAAGGAGCTCAGTGACTGAACTTCATACTTAAACTGACACCTGAAGGTGAGTTTTGTGGCTTTCAGGGTCTTATTATACATGAAAATGATATTCAGGTAGACACAATGAGGCAGCTTTTCGTGGCACACAGGGACGTCTTTGTCCTTAATAACGATGGCAGTTGGTGGTAAACAGACTACAGAGACTTCAAGCTGCCAAAAACTAATAATCATGCACCAGAACAGGTTTAGCTTTATGGTGAACAAGGACATCAAGGTGTAAAAAGTTTAGGTCAGTGGTTCTCAAATGTTTATGGGACACTCTGGTGAAATTTAAGTATTGGTGTGTCTCGAGAATTTGTACAACCATAAGGTATTAATACAACTAAATAGTAACCAGTGTATTAATTTAGATTTACTCCTACAAACCCCAGTTCCAATGAAGTTGGGACGTTGTGTAAAAAGTAAATAAAAACAGAATAAGATTTGCAAATCTTTTTCAACCAATATCAATTAAATACACCACAAAGACAAGATATTTAATGTTCAAACTGATAGGCTTTATTGTTTATATCTGCAAATATTCACTCATTTTGAATGTGATGCCTGTAACACGTTCTAAAAAAGCTTGGACAGGGGCATGTTTACCACTGTGTTACATCACCTTTCCTTTTAATAACACTCAGAGCATTTGGGACCTGAGGACACTCATGATTAAAGCTTTGTAGGTGGATTTTTTTTTACCCATTCTTGCTTGATGTAAGACTTCAGTTTCTCAATGATCACGTGGCGCACATTTTTAATGGGATTCAGGTCTGGACTGCAGGCAGGCCAGTCTGGTACCTGTCTTAAGCCACACTGTTGTAACATGGAAAGGGTATGTCTTAGCATTATCTTGCTGAAAAAAGCAGAGACGTCCCTGAAAAAGATGTCACTTTGATGGCCGCATATGTTGCTCCAAAACCTGTATGTACCTGTCAGCATCAAAGGTGCCTTCACAGATGTGCAAGTTACCCATGCCATGGGCACTGATACACCCCCATACCAGTGCAGATACTGGCTTTTGAACTTTTGGCTGATAACAAACTGGATGGTCCTTTGTCTCTTTATCCAGGAGGACACAATGTCCATGAAGCTGACAGCATTTCTGGATGTTTTTGAAACATGGTAGAGTTTTAACTTAAACTTGTCAGATGTAGTGATGAGCTGTGTTACTGACAATGGTTTTCCAAAGTAGTTTTGATCCAACGTGGTGCTATCCTTTACAGAATTATATCGATTTTATTAATGAAATGCCACCTGATGGATCAGAGGTCATGGTCATACAATGTTGGATTTTTTACTTTGCAGCTTACATGCAGAGAATCTTCCAGATTTTCTGACTCTTTTGATGATATTATGGACTGTACAGGTCGAAATCCTGAAAGTCCTTGCAAATGTATGTTGAGAAACGTTCTTAAACTGCTGGATTATTTCAGTTTTTGAAGATTCTCATTTTACACCATATCATGACACTCGCCTTTTTCCAGTATCTCAGTTAGAACATGAAATACTTTGTCTTTGAAGTGTATTTAACTGAATATAGGTTGAAAAGGATTTACAAACAGTTTTATTCTGTTTTTACGTTTTACACAACGTCCCGACTTCATCGGAATTGGGGTTTGTATTCACAAGTACACCTTTTTTGTGACCTACAGGGACCTCTGATACATGACATGGTCCTCACATGGACACAAAGGAGTTGTTTTTTTCTGGTATGGGTGAATCAAGTGTGTATAATCACTATATCCTTTTTTTTTTAACATGGGACTTCATTTTCTCAAAAAAAAAATCAAAAATAAGAATTAAAACATATTTTCCAGACTCCATTAGCTGTTTTTGTGGTATTTAGGGACCTCATACAGCAAAAAGTTTATAAAAGTGTAGACACTTAGATTGTGGGGTTCATGATAAACAGGAATGTCCTTAGAGATAAAAAAAAAAAAAAAAAAAGTAATAACAATAGTAATAATGATAATAATAAATAGGAGAACAGGACTTTAAATATCAGATTTCATAACAATAGCTTTACAAGAGACAACTTTTTCAATAAAAGCTCCGGAGCCTCGGGGACCCATCTACCTCTAAAATGAGAACCAGTCCTGCAGAGCTCTCAGAGGAGAGAGCCCTATTAGTCCCAGCTTTTACTGACATGTAACAGGCTGAAGTCTGAGGCACAGACAGACACACACCTCATATATCACAGACTCTGAGAGCCCGTGGCTTTAGTTTCAGGAGCACTCGGGCCCCTTCGAGGCCAGGGGCCAGTCTGCCTCAGTGTGGTATTAGAGGCCGTGCGGGAACAGGATATTGCGCTTCCTCTGTACATGAAAAGAATACATCACCTCAGTCACACGGGGAGAATCTTGTGCAGCAAGAATACAAGATGCAGAGAGACGGAGGTTTGAGTTCAAGAGAAATATGATTAGATTCAGTGTGAGATCAGAGAAACGAGTCATTTAATAACTTAAAAACATATAAAAGGATTGTGGCTATAATTTCTGCAGATTCTGATGAAAGCTTTAGACACTGATGATTCAGAAAGACTTCTAACCAGAAGAGTCTCACTTAGGGATGGAAAATGTGAAGATTTTCTGATATAAGTGCTATTATAAATTCTGGGTACCGATCTGACTTGTTTTTTACTGATCCCCTTATCAGTTCCTGTAGACAATGTTTAGTAAAAAAAAAAACCCTCTCAAATCAAAACACAAAAACAAAACAAACAAAAAAAAAAACAATGTTAAAAATCAAACAAATCAAAGAACATTATGTTAGTAAAAATCACATCAAATTAAAGAAACACCATCACAAAAAATACAATAACAAATCAAAATGACAATGTTAATCTAAAATCACTACAAAAAATCCCCAATGTTAAATTAAAATACAACAAATAAAAAAACCCAACAAATCAAAACACACAATATCAAAAAACACAACAAATTAAAAAGATATGTCAATTAAACACAACAACAAATGAAAAAGGTGAAAATTAAAATCACATAAAATTTAAAAACACAATAATAGCTAAAATCCAACAAAACAAAATGATGCTGTTGAGTTGAAAATAAATTACAAAAAAACACAATGTCGAATCAAAACACAATGTCACATAAAAAACAACAAACTAAATAAAAACGGTCAAGTTGGAAAACACAATTGCCCGAGAAACTTAACAGATCCAAGGACAAGTTTAAAACACAGTTTAAAACAAACAATAAATCACAAAACACAAAAACAAGCAAAAAACACAACTTCATATCAACTTCTTTTTAGAGCTACAAGTTCTTTATGTGGATTTTTGCCTCTAAGCTTTTTTACCCTAACATATAGCTTTAATGCATCTGCTAGATTTGTAGACCTTCAGGGAGGCTGCCTGAAGCACTGATTAGACTTTGAGAAGTTTTGTTTGTTTTTATTGCACAAATAAGACAAATTATGAGATTTGTGTATGGCTGTAAGGAAACAAGGAGAAGGAAAACTGAGTTTAAAAAAGGTCCCCTGCCAGACTAGAGAAAAGGTGATGTCTCCATTTCACCATCTGCCTTATAAACATGCAATCAAGAGACGTTTGATACCGAAGAAAAAGTCTTTGTGTTTCAGTCTCTATGACCAAAATACGCTGAATCGTGATAACAGTCCTGACCACTCCCAAACCATAAATCATGTGTTGCTAAACACATGGAGGAAAACACCATAACATTTTTAGCTCTGTTTTTGTTGCATGAACATTTCGCTGAAATGAACCCATTGTTTGATGCAGTAAACTTCCTTCAGATAAAAACATCGGCACATAGTTTGTTTTATCAGAGCGTGGACAATGGAGGTCGACCCAGAGACTTGGACCACATTTACAATCTGAGGGCTCTTTCTTCCTAATGTTTAGTCTGCTGGTGGGGCTGATTATCAAGAAGCAAAGTTCAACAAGTTACCATAATTACATGAATTCCTGCGCTCAGGCCTCTTGATTCTCAATTAGCATAGTGGTACATATCTCTCTCTTTCTGTGCATGAAGCAATCTAAAACTTGTCTCGGGTTTCTCTGAAGGGCCAACAGCCTTGACGTGATCATGGCATATATTTTGAATATGATAATTTCAGCGAACCACAATCCTGAATCTAAAGTTCAGGTCTCCACAAGCTGAAACATCTGGTCCTGCTATAAGATCTCTGCTTTTGGGAAACTTTGTGACTAAAACGGCCCCAGAGGGTTTCCCCCCTTTACCTCCATGCCAAGAATAAATTTGACCCAAGTGGTCCTCAAACCTCAGCTGGATTCCTGCACACGAGTCAGTGAACGTACGGTAAAAGATCTCCATCAATAAAACCTTCTCTTGTATAGGTCTAACATGTGTCGTTTGGGTTGGAACGGCGGTGAGGAATTTGAATCTGAGTCGTAGCGTGGTGGGAACAGAAAGGGTCAGTGCTGCCTCATATGGCGGAGGTCAGAGGTCCTTAGAGGATCTGCTGAAGGCCGTTTGTTCACCAACCTGTCAAAATGGTATTCCGGAGAGGACGTCAGGGTTTAGACATGAGGAACAATGAGGCCAAACAGCTATGATTGATTGCTATTGCATATTTGGCCAGACATGCTTTTCCCCATCAAGGCACATTGGGCTTTTTTGTGTGCTGCCCTTTCTTGAGCTGAACTGCTGTGGAAGCCAAAAAATGACATGGATCTTAAATAGTGACAGGACAAATACAGTAAAATAAAATACAAGGTATGGTACTAAAGAATGAGAATGTGCTTATGAGGATAAAACCATGTGGCTCACAATCAGGTTGTGCAGTCATGCACAACTGCTGTAAGTTTCCAAAAAGGGGCGTCTTTAGTTCACTGCTAGCTCCTGATCTGTCACAGTACTGAAACCGAGGAAAACCGAAGCCAAGACATCGTAAAATGATTAGCCTAATAGTTGAGCTACACATCACCTTAAAATTTTGGTGTCATGATTCCGCTTTTGCTTTAGTTAAGTTATCCATTTTGATTCCATGTTTGTGTCTTGTCTCATACTTCCTGTTTTATTTTGAAAATTCACCTGTCTTTCCTTGTTTTGGTGGGTTTTGCTTCCTGTTTAGCTCTGTCACACCGTGTCCCTGATTGTTCCTTCCCAGCTGTGTCTCATTACCCCCAATCACCAGATGTATATAACCTCATGTCTTCCCCTGTCTTGCTGCCAGTTCATAGCACTTAACAGTCTCGTTCCAGCATTCTCAGGTCTTGTCTCAGCGTATTACCTTGCCTGTTCTTGCCTATTTGCCTCTCATTTTTTGGATACTGTCGCCTGATTATTCTGACTGCGTTTTTGTGTTCAGAACCCTGCCTGGTTACAATTAAACCCTTTTGTCTTTTGGAACAAAGTGGTCTGGTGTCTCGCATTTGTGTCCTCCTTTCTGTGCCTGGTTTCATGATATTTGTTGTAACTGAAAAACAACAGCAGTCGAATCTTTCAGTTCATTAACTGAGGTGTTTGAGGAACAACCAGCACGCAGCCTTGCAGGTGTGAAAGCTCTCAAAGTGTAAACCAGAACAGGCAGAGGTATCAGAATCAGCAGGCAAAAAGATGAGGTCAAAAATATATTTAGATGAGATCTGAACACAAAGGGGCACACAAGGAGAATACTGTAGAGTAACGACACAAGTACACCTGAAACGAGAGACAACGGTGGGTACTTTTAAAATAAAACAGGGGACACATGAGGAAGAAACAAGAAGAGGAACTTAATTGGGGGATGTGACATGATTGAAGTGCACGTCTTTTTGCCAAGACATTGGAAAATGATTAGCTTAAGAGTTGAGCTACACATCACCTTGAAATTTTGGTAAAATTGAACAAAACAGCAGCTGAATCTATTGAAACATCAGCAGAGGTGTTTGGGGAACACTGCATGCCATGTTCGCATGTGTCTGAACGGCACAGCATATTTGGTGAAGGCAGAGTGGATATCCAAGCTGAGTTCTCAAACTTCTGAAAACATTCAACAAACTGAACAAATCATTGGGAATGATCGACGAGTCAGTGTAAGATCGAAAACAGAAATGGTCTCTCTTGATAAAGAGACAGTTTGGAAAACTTTGCCTGAAAATTTAAATATGACGAAAGTGTGGGCAAAAGTTGTCCCAAAACTTGACTCCTGATCAAAAGGAAAAGCACATGCAAATTTGTAGAGACATTTTGGAACAAACTGAAGAAACACCACATTTTTTAGGAGTGATTACATGTGAGGGAACTTGGATCTTCCAGTACGATCTTGAGACAAAACAGCAGTCATTGGAAAACACCATCATCACCAAGGATGAAGAGAGCAGGACAAAGCAAGTCCAAACTCAAGGCCATGTTGATGTTTTCTTTTACATTGACGGTATTATTTTGGAGGAGTGGGTTCCAGAAGGGTCAGCAGGGAATGAACACTAAAGCCTCGTTTCCACCAGAGGGTTCAGTTCGGTTCATCTCAGTACGGCTCGCTTTTTGTAGCGTTTCCATAGCCTAAAACCGGGACAGGACCCCTTATAAACGAACCGTACCGTCCTACTTTTTGGGACCCTTCTGTTGGGTGCCAAGCATACTGATCTGACCCCAGAAGTTGGAGCTAGAACCACTGCAGCCCGTTGATTGGTCGAAGGAGACGTCACTTCCCGTGCGACAGCAGTTATAAAGAACAACACAGCCCCGCCATATTTAAAACTCCACTCGTCTTTGTGAAGATAACTCTCAAGGCTTTTTTGTTTGGAAAATGGCATCAAGATTGAGCGTCCCGTGGTCTACTGTGGAGGTGCAGACCTTCCTCAGTAGTCTCGGTGAAGAGAATCGTTGCTCTTTGTTTACTGTGCCGCGTTTTCTTCTTGGTTGTATTTAATAGACGGGTACACTGTGTTGCGCTGCTATGACGTCATGCTATCGGCATCCGGCTTACACGCCGCCTACCAAGTAGAGTACGGCTGGCTATGGAAACACAACCAGGATCAGGCTTTACCAATCCGGCCTGAGCCAAACCGTGCTGATCCATACTGCACCACTTGGTGGAAACGGGGCTGAACAGATACCCCCCCTCCTGTCCGTGTCAGCTGGGATAGGCTCCAGCCCCCTTAACCCCGAAAGGGATCAGTGGTATAGATCGGTGATTCTCACCTGGTGGGTTGTGACCCAAAAGTGGGTCGTGGACCCTTTGTCAGTGGGTTGTGAGCCTTTGCCTGGGCAAAAAGTGTTAGGAAAAAAATCCCTGTGCTTTTATTTTGAAGGAGATTTTTACGCATTGGACTGCTATCTATGCACACTCCTTACCAAGAGGAGGCGATGAAACCCTGTAATGCTAATCGACATGTTTTAATAGAAGGGTGTTTGTTATATGTTCAATAAGTAGGTACTCAGCTAAGGCTACATGTTTTTAAGTCTTTTGAAACAACTTCTCAGAAGCTGGACTTTTTTATTTCATGAAAGCTCTGCTGAGTCTGTTTAAAAAAGACTGAACTGAAGTGTTTGTGTGTTGTAACAGCCTTGTGATCAATGGCTTATTTAGTGCTACTATTGAATATTATAAATACAGAGCTGTTCAGTATGTGTCCACTGATGCAGGGTTATCACAGCTACAGTTAGATTTATAGTCTTGAAACTGTTTGAACTTGATTAAAATGCATCTCATTGAGTGTAAAAGGGTATATTTCCCTCTCTAGCAACTCCACAGGCAGGTCATTTTGGTTTCTCATTAAACTTTTTTTTGCGTTACTGTGATACTCTGTTCTATCTCCGGTTTTGAGTGCAGCATCTTTTTTTATTAAATGCATTTAAGAAGTAGAAAATGTTCCTCGATTTGGGTCGCCGCTTCACATTAAGAGTTGAAGGTGGGTCCCAAAACCAGACCACCACTGGTGTAGATGATGGATGAAATTTAAAGAAATGAAATGGGGAGTAATGTTTTAAATCACTGACTGCCAATTAACGCTTACCATTAGCTACACCAGCTCAGGTCCAGTTAAGAAGAGACCTTTTTGAAGTGTTTTTCTTCATCACAACTATCACTTTTAAAACAGAGGACAGGTTTAAAAGCCTAACAGTTAACAAAGATTCACTTTTCCCCTCATCAGCCTTGCTTGTTCAGATCTTTTATTTCCTCATGTCTGACTCTTTTTTTTGTCTTTAAGCCTGAATGAACACGTCTCGACCTCAGCTCTGGTACTCTGTTATTACATTTTCATTATTTCAGCACTCTGCCATCCCAGCCAACATCAAAGTACAACCTGGCTGCTTCTCTTTTGGTCTCATCTGTGTTTACTGACATTTAAGACAGTAATGTATGCACCGGAGCGCTCTGCTGCACAAATCAATGCACATGTTAAGTGAAATCTGCAGGAGTGTAGCACTTTACTGAGGGGGTCTGCAGCCAGACAGAAATAATGATAGTGGTTCAGCCATAAAACCTGATTACTTAAGTCTGGATTATAATTGAGTCATGTTGTTTTAATAAGCCAAAGAAGGAGGGAATCCAGCAAAGCACTTAGCTCAGAGAGGGGGAGGGTCCATCTCAAACTGGCAGCTTTTTAGAAGACTCTTAACAAAGAGGAAAGAGAGGGATTTAAAGCTACTTTGAGCTCTGTGTGGTGTTCAAGTGGTGAGTGATGGTTTACACCCACATCCTTATGAACCACACACACACTCACACACATTAAAAGACTGTGGACATGCTGGAGGTCACAGCCATGTGAGAGAAGTCTACAGCTGCACTTTGAGGTTGTGTGAGAGAGCGTGAGGGTTGGCTGGTTTAGTCTCAGCTTTCTTCAAAACTCTGCTCAGTGTTTGTGCTCCATCCTCGAGTTCACAGGTCCAAACGAGTCTCATCAAACACCGAGCTCCATAAAAACATAACAGCGAGTGAAGTCATCCTCTGGGCTCCGACGTGAAGGATTTGTCATAGTTTAAAGCAGTCTGAATAGACGTAATAACACTTTTCTGCCACAGGTGTGATATGAAAATAAGACTTCTGAGTGGCAAATCAAAAATATGAGAAACATGACAGAGCAAAAAGACGAAAGATCTTTGCACACAGGCTCTATTTTTTAGTGTATTTTGGATCTGAAATCCAATCAGAATTTTCCTCATGAAGCATGTTATGAACACACTCTGATTTTACAGTCTATGCATTGGCTTCCAGTACCTTTTAGAATTGATTTTAAATTTCTTTTATTAGTTTTTAAGTCTCGTAATGGTCTTGCTCCAGGCTATCTATCTGATTTGCTTTTATCATCTGGGCCTGTGGGAGCCCTCAGGTCTTCAGGTGGTGGTTTTTTAGTCGTGCCAAAAAACCAAACAAAGACTCACGGTGAGGCAGCTTTTAGTTATTACGGCCTATTTCTGTGGAGCAGCCTGCCTGCAGGCCTGACGGCAGCACAGCGTCAGCATTTTTAAGAGCAAACTCAAGACCTAACTTTTTAATCTCACTTTTAATTTGAATAATTAAAATTAAATTTATTTAAATAATTTCTTCCCCATTTTTACAGTCTAATATGATTTACTGAATCTTATATTTAGTCTTTGTTTGTTTCATCATTCTTACCAAACAATCTTTTATTATTTATCTCAATCTATTTATGTAGTTTAATTCTGTTAAAGCTTATACTCTGTTTTATTTTTCACTTTTATCTCCAGTGTTTTCTCTTTTTGAACTCATGATGTTAAATCAAGGTCTTTGACTACTATTTATTTATTTATTTATTTATTATCATTATTACTTTGCTTAATTTGGGTTTACTTGTTCTTATTATTGTTATTTAAGTTTGTTTAGCACATACTATCTCCTATTTGTTTTCTGTTTATGTAAAGCACTTTGTGTTAAATGTTGTATGGAAAGTGCGAAACAAATAAAGTTGGATTGATTGATTGATGTAATTGAAGGGGAAGGGGGCAAACGGTGGCTTCAGGCAGCTACTGGTGCTGTTCTCTAACTTTATTCAGCAGTTGGATCAGCATGATTCAGTGTCTGCGAGACGACAGAAGGAAGTGACCGCTCCTATAGAGAGATTAGCACAGATGCTAACAGTTTCAGTAGCAGGTTTATCAGAGTTTGTCTGCATTACTTTATTAAATGAAAAAAATACCAGCACTACAAACTTCTCTATGGTAAGGATATTTTCACTCCACTTCTGGCATTTTTTTATTAGAGTTTGTTTAACAAAGTGGATCACGTTCTGTAATGCAGTAGCGCCTCCCTACTACATTAACTTTTTTTGTTTTAATTTTTTTTAATTCAGAAAAAAAAACAGGTCAGTGCGACAAGTTAACACAAAATACAAAAGACCATATCAAGGACTTGGCAAAAGAGATGCACCCATGTGATCCAAATAAGGCAGTCAAACTTTCAAAAAGGTGTCATATCATTTTCTTATACTATACGTATTGTTCTCCAGGGAAATGCAAGAGTTCATCTCCAAAAACTATCCACAGATAGGGAGAGGGGAATCAGATTTCCATGACACTGCAATGCATTTCCTGGCTACAGATAGAGCAATTTCCATAAATTTAAGATACTTGTAAAGTTCCCCAATAAACAAAGCTCCAGGTCCGCTGGAGCATTAACTCCTGTGATCCTGGTTAAAGTGGAGCATATATCCTGCCAGAAAGGCCTCACTTTTGTGCACAGCCAGGTACAATGCAGAAAGGAACCAACTTCAACATTACACCTGAAGCACAGTTCTGACAAGACATTGTCTGATTGGCCTGTAATAAATGTTGATTGATGGAGCGATCGTCCAATCACCTGCTGGATATGCTTTTTAAAGGTTTGCCCTCCCCAAACACTTTCTGCAGGCTCTTTCCCAGATGAACTTGTGAAATATTTTGAACAGTCCTTGTGGTGTATCAGGTTAGTTGTTCACAGGAAGAGAGGGAGATGCAGAAGGTGATGCAGGTTCATTTGATTCGTGCATCATTCAGAGAGACATGAAATACACGAGGAGGTGAATAAACCTGAAAAACAAGACATGACCTCTTGCAGTCTGAATTATTCTCCTTTTTTAATTTAGAGTTTCCACCAAAAGAAACAGTAAGATTTGTCTGCAACATTTTCTGCTGCTCACATTTTGTTGGTCAGATTCTGGCGTTCCCAAGTTTAAATTGGACGCCATGAAGTGATTGGCAGGAATAACCAACATCAAGGCCTACGGTCTGTCTCGTGTCACCTGTCACTTTTAACATGCAGGAAGCCAATAACCACTCTAACCTGGGATGTAAGAGAGCGTAGCTTTGAACTGATGCAGCAGAGCGTAAGGCCTCCATGATTATGTGGCATCAAAGACGTGCAGCTCTGAGCTTCATTAGTGACTGACCATAAAATACCTTCTGTCATCGTGCTAAAGAGAGATACAGTCAGAAACATGCATGCATGAATGAACAGAGGGGGGACACTGTTGTTGAGAAAAGCGTGCCTCCACTGTTTCCAGTCAGTCCTGCTTTAAGGTGAAGGAAAACAGGCAGGAAATACCTCACAGAGACTTCCTGTCCTGTTTCAGGACTCTGAGAGAGGAAGAAGTCCAGGAAAGAGAGCAGGAGGACGCAGGAGACAGAAAACAGTTTGTCAAAGACAGCGGCCTTATTGTCTCAGGGTGCACAGCGCTCTGGTTATGTTGTCTTATCTCTATGGCAACAGACGCCTCCCTTAAGCCCCTGAAAACAGATAAAAAAGGGAGAGGATATCATAGTCAATAGATTTTACCACCTCCAGTGAGCTAAAGAGATATTTATGCCATATTAACTGATATATTTCATTTCATTTTCTACACCACTTATCCCTTTTGGGGTCACTTTAAGAAAGCCGGTGAGCTCGGTGATGCTACCTGACTTTGTGTGTGGACGGCATGAGAGCTGATAGGAGCTGAAGTTTCTGGTGTTTCGGTGTTCGTACATATTTGAGGCCATGTTGGGCAGCAAACATAAGAAGTGGATTCTATTTCGTGGGGGTTTTTTTTGTATTTTTGTTCAATAAAGCTGAGAAGATGAATCTTTGTGGAGGACCCACTTTCTGAAACACATGTCAGCCATAAGCTCAGGCGGAAGGTTTTATTGGAAAACCTACAACAACCTTCTTGTAAAAGTGATTCATCAGGCTTTCAATGCAACAATCAGTATTAATAAAGGGGAGAAATAACATTTCCAAACTTTTTTTCAGGAGTTTATGTTGACCACAGTCCTCTTTAAGCCCACTGATTAGATGAAGCCCTTCACAAAGATCAACATGTAAATTTAAATATATTCCAGATGGAGTAAATCAAATATAAGTAATCAATCATGAACTCATATGTTTCACATTTCATATACTTTGATTATTTAACTTTCATGACCTGCTGACCAGCACACCTGCAGCTTTCTTCCTCTCACTGAAGGTTGTTTACCAGCAGCTCTGAGTGGAAATGTTTCCTCTGTTTACCTCACACAAACACCAGCTATACTTTGACTCTGCATGCATTGTGTTGATGCCAGCTCTGCAATTTAACAAAAGGCGGGAGGAAATGTCAGTTTTTTTCCTAATAGCATGTCGGCACCGGTAGTCCTCGGTTCCCACTTTGTGATTATCTTATTGAGTGACAGAGTTTCCTTCAGGGCAGCATGCAGTGTCAATTAGAGTATATCTTCTTCTCCTCTAAGTGTAGATGTTAAGCTCAGATGAATACTGTTCTTTGTGGAGCTATTGTTAATCGGTGAAATGTGAAACTCGCCTCAAACCGACATGACTCCGTGTACCTTTGCCTTTAAGAGCCACTGATATAACAGCTTCATAAGTGCCATCACTCAGACATACTTAGGGATGATAAAGTGGCATGCTGGACTGGTTCTGGTGGTCCTCGAGGTTTTTGTACAGCGGTCCACATGGCAGAAGGGTTAGATGTTTCCATGGTGACGCCCCAGAGACTGGCTGTCACAAACAACTGAGGAACTTTCTCACAGTGTAACCCAGTATTCCCAGGGAAAGGCCTTTTAGAGGGGGATCGTTTCCTCAACAACTACACCACTTTGCTTCACCGCTCCCGGGAAGCCTGGTTCCTGCAGCTCCAGCTGAACAGGGGCCCCTCTCTCCCTCCACTGTTTCTCCAGCAGGGGCCCGAGCAGGCTGCAGGACCCGCTCAATGAAGCCTCTCATGTATCAATTACCTGAAATATCAAACAACACGTAAGAGGGCGGTCGACTTGTTTGTTTGACTTTGGTGGTCGAAGAGATTTCTGGCAAATTTCAGACGGACGTGTGAGGGAAGTTGGGACATTTGTCGCCTCGGTGACTTATCTCTGTTGCAGTTCATCGCCCGGGAAATACGATGCTATGCTGCTGCACAATACATCAAGAAAATAATAAGCAGAGAATAAACCTTTTACAGTTTCTGAGGTCAAGGAAGGTTCAGCGACTTCAAAAAGAATTTAGTGCTGCTGTGAGGATTAAAACTCAGTTCTGTGCAGTTAAAGGGGTAGTTCTGTTATTCTGAAGTGGGGTTGCTCGAAGCCTGTGGCACTTGTATATATGATTGGCATTAAAGCACCCAGCCAGATTTGTCCCAGCTTTGGTATTACCAAAACTGGTGCCACAGAAAGCCTCATAATTAGGGGGGGTTAAGGGTAAATTAGCGGTCACTTGAGCAAAAACTGCTACAAATCAAACTCTCTTGAATATAAAGAAGATGGGTCACTCCTGCATTTATCCAGGTTGCAGTGCCAAATTACCAACAACTCTGCATTCATTCTAACATTTAAGCTCTGCATTTGGTTTGCTACTATGAGCCAACAGGCTCAAATTGACAATGAAACATTTACAGTTTTCCCACTTAAATTAGCAGGTAAACGCAGGTTTTTTCAACCCAGGTAAACCCTCTAACAATCGGCAAGTGACTCCTTTCCCATTGCCACCAGACCTGGGTCTAATTGCCAGCAGACGAGCTGCGTGGCTGTTTGTTTTCCTCTGGTGAGTCAAGCAGATGTCATCACGTTGATGTCATCATCAGCATGACAAAACACGGCTAGGTAAACAATGGAAGGAGCATGGAAGCCATGGACACGGTGGTAAACTGTTCCATACTTTGTACTTTTGTCCTTCTTTAGAAATGCACAAACTCAGCGCAGATTTAACAACATTGGAGTGCTGATGATATGAAGGCGGATCGAATTTGTTGCTGAGATGGCAAAGAGTTGCGGAAGTTACAGACGGAGGAGACAGGCGCGATATTATACCGTAGGTAAGTTGCGCTGACATCATCCCTTAAATTAGCGCGCTCACCCAGTTGTGATGTTCCCACTGGAGCCGATCAGAGGCGAGCTGATAAAAACCTGTCACTTGCAGGGTCAGTCAACCCAGGTCTAAATGCCGATTAGACACTTTCCCAGTGCTGACAGGAGTTGATTGTTACCGTAATTAAACAGGTTTTTTTGGCCAAAAGGAAAGGGGTAAATGATAGGATGTCACATATGGGAGGGCAGCAGTAACAGCTGTTTTTAGGAGGCTACTGGGGCCATGAATATTAGGAGAAGGTGAAGAGAGGTCCTGATGCTTCAGACTTCATGTCTTGTTCATAGAAGTGCTCTATCATGTTTAACTAGGCATGTTTAACACTCTAAAGGGCATATCAAACTCAAAAAAAGAACAAAATGGGCTCTAGGATTGAGATGATTTCCATTCTGAATCCATTATTTGCATTTTGGCAAAATAAAGATACACATCTTTACGACATGTAGTTTTGTTTGGCTCCATTTTGACTTTCATTCATGTCTGATCGTGTCCCCATCAGAGGCTGAATTGTCTGGAGACAATGCAGAGAGCTAACAAACTCTGACTCCTGACAGGTTTTAAAAGAGACCCCGAGGTCTCTGTGTGAGCTGCTTTGTCATGATAACTACGACTCTGAACTTTTGACATGCACACAGAACAGAGGGTGTCAATGGAAACGAGAGATTTAACGAAGTGTCGACAAGGGAGTGGAGAGAATCCAAACAAATCTACAAGTGTGAGGGAGGACGAAGAATTAGTTAAACTAACAATGAGAGCTGTGTAACATCATGCCACATCTGCACAAGCTCCAGGGCCACACCCGGAGACTCCAGCCGGCTGATTTACATGAGAAGCGAGGATCAGTGGAGGGAGAGAAAATGGAAACGTGATCACTAACTAAAGCAAACTCCCTTTTTCTGACCCCGTCTGCCCCCTCCCCTGGAAACTACGACCCCACACTGAAATGGGGTGATTGTCAGCGGAGCGGCCTGTGAGTTCTGCCACTCTTTGATACCAGGAATGGTAGGGGGGCTTTAAAGAGGAGGGGCGGGGCAGTGACCACAAAAGCCTTCTGTTGCAGTCAGGGAGTGGGGTTACCTGCCCCGCTCTCTCCGGTGGGCTCTAATTTCAGCCGTCACATGTGCATGTATACGCATATGCATGTACCTCCAAAACCTCACACACACATACACACACTTTCACACACAGATGCTGCAGGAGTGTGAGATTGGAAGAGTGTGTGTGTGTTTCCTCGAGGGACAAACGAGGTTTGTTTGTCGAGCATTCACAGCTCCACACCGGGACAAAAGCGAGCGCAGAACCAGAGAGCTGGGTGACATGAAGTCATTGTTCAGGAGGAAGTGACAGAGACGAGCTGCTGGAAACAGAAAGGGAAGTTTCCTGCTCTGATTGTTTTGTCTGATGTGATCTGGGTTTCTTTAAAGAAAATCTACAAACCCCAGTCTCAATGAAGTTGGGACATTGTATAAAATGTAAATAAGAACAGAACACAAAGATTTGTAAATACTTTCAAAATATATTCATTTTAATTTACTACAAAGACAATTTAATATGTTAAAAGAAGTGCTTCAAGACCACAAACCTCTGCCAAGGCATTTCTCAAATTCTTGCCCAAGTTATTCTGGAAAATGCGAAAACTGCCCACTGTTAACAAATCCTTTAAGGCCCCGTTTACACGACAATGAAAACAATTGAAAATGGAGAGCTTTCGTTGCATTTCCACCCTCCGTTTACACGAGAACGGTGCCCGGAGTGCCTGAATCCACAAACTTTTGAAACCAGGGTCCAGAGTGAAAAGTTTTGAAAAACGTTTTGGTATCTGTCCCCATGTAAACAGGAATCATCGTTTTCCGGGAAAACGATGACGTGCGGCACATGCACAGTACTCTTTCAGATGAAGGTTGCGCACGCACCCAGGAACAACAACAGCTTTGGTCGCCTACAGAGCAACTTGTGCTGCTAACTGTGCTCAGTTTGTTATCCAGACAAAAATATTCAAACAGATTTGTTGTCCAGACAAGAAACTTCCGCTCGCCATTGTTGTTTGTGAAAAGTTTGTCTTCACCGAAAAGGGTACGCGTGTTAGAACACTGCTGTTTCTCTACAAACCTACTTCACCAACTACTGGCCTGGCATGTACGCTACAGCGCTTTCATTCGTTCTCGGGGATCCATGTGAATGTGTATTGTGATTTTAATACATTTTTCTTGTTCTGTAAAGAACTTTGAATTAACTTGTGTACGAATTGTGCTCTACAAATAAATTTGCCTTGCTTTGAACGCTCATCGTTTTCACATCATCTCTGTGTGAACGTAGAGCACTTTTGAAAAGGCAAAGGAAAAACCTTTCAGTTTCTGGCAACATCGTTGTCGTGTAAACGGGGCCTAAAAAATGTCCTTGACCCTCATCCTGCAACATTCCCTGAAAATTTGATCAAAATCCATCAAGAACTTTTTGAATGATCTTGTTCACAGACAAACAAACCAAAAAACGCCAGCAAAAACATAAACTCTTGTTGGAGGTAAATTACAGAGCAAATACCTGACAACTCATCTTCATTGTGATTATTTGTGCTGGAACTCAAAGACAAAGCACCCATCAAGTATTATATTACTATGACAAAGTCTTAAAACAATGTCACATATCATAACGGATGAACAATGGGAGGACTCTTTTAAAGAGGGTCATAAATCAACAAATAGTCCAGTATGGAGGGAGTTTGACTGGAAAGTAAACATGCGCTATTTCAATACTCCGTTCATTACTTCTAAATACAGCAATACATCAGAGTTGTGCTGGAGAGGCTGTGGAAAAGTCGGGGATTTTACACACATATTTTGGGATTGTCCCAAAATCAAACGTTTTTGGAAAAACATTCAAAATGAAATCAGTGTAATTTTAGGCATCAATTTTACAATGGATTTATCACTTTTTATACTAGGTATAGCACCGGAAGAATCCATTAATAAAGATTTGATATACTTGTTAAGAACTTTGCTTCTAATTGCGAAAAAAGCAATAACAGCATCCTGGCTGAAACCGCAGGCTCCTAGCATAACAGAATGGAGAGAAAGACTAAGGAATGTTCTGACTATGGAAAAAATCACAGCAAGGTTACAGTTGAAATCTGACAGATTTTATGACAAGTGGTCTCCAGTAATTCAAGCAATGCCTGGACTCTAAGCACCTCTATCTTTATTTTATTTTTAATTATTTTAGTTTATTTCAGTTGATTGTCTATTCATTGTTAATGTACTTTAATACACTTGTTCGGTATGGGACGGCCATTTCTGTTTAGTTTGCGTGGGAAGGTGTATAGATGCTGATGCATCTTTGGTAAGATACTGTTCGAGTAATTACTGTAGCACTGGTTTTGGGATTGTGTTATTATGCACGGCTAGGTATTCTGATGCAGTTGAGGTAATTATATTAGGTTTGTGTTTATGGAATATGTACTAAGGTAAATGAAATGGCCTTTAACCAGATCCGATTTAAGAATCATAGGAAAGGATTTATGTAAAAGACTAAAACAAAGAATAATGATACGGAAACTGTAAAGACTGTCAAGTGTATTGTATGCATGTATGGATATGTATGATTGCATCTCCTAAATGTTGTATGTTAATGCAAATGTTAAATAAAAAATAAGTTAAAAAAAAAAAAAAAAAAAAAAAAAAAACAATGTCACAATGTGTGAAAGGAAGAAGTGTGAAGGAAAGTCTAGAGCAGGGAGTGGCGGGAGGGGAAGCAAACCTAGAATTACATCCACAGGAGGTCACAGGAGTCCAGAAACTCAGACACATGAAAGAGAAACTTCAGGAAACTAGAACTTCAAAGATGAACGGTCCTCAAGAAGAAACCTCCCTGCCCTTTAGACAAACTCAGCCACAATCTGTTACATAAATCATGTTACTCGACCAAACTGTGTCCTGTCCCACTCATCAATGTCTCTGCAGACACAGCATACCTCTCCAGAAAAAAAAAAGATTTACCAAGAGAATTGATTTGACAAAACTAGAAAAAGCCTATCTAGAAGTGATTCATAAAGTTAATAATGACATTCACATTTATAGTAACACAATCATCATTTGTATACACTCACATAGGGATTTCCCGATCAGCTTTTTCTCTGCCCAGTCCAGATCTGATTTTTCAAGAATGAGCATCTGCTGATTCAAAGTCCTGATCTGATATTTACTTTTACAGGGAAAATACAGCTACACTGATTTTTGGCTTGTTTGTTTGTTTGTTAACAAAATGAAGCAAACAAAGTAAAAAGATGCCCTAATAATTCATTCTAAGTCCAACTAGCATTATTGTAAAACTAATAAAAATATTATATCAACTCAATATAGTATACAGGTACTCTGAGTGGCCATTGGACTCTTATCACTGTGAATTAAAGTAGCCATGGGTCACCAGTCAACACAGTCACTTATGAAACAATAACACCAGGTCTCATGCAAAACTTTGGCAGCGTTTGTATGATGGGTGTGTTTTTAATTCAACATCATAGTGAAGGAGGGACAGAAAGTCTGGGTTGGCATGTAAGTAGTTCAGTTATCAACACTTTAAAGGGATATGCTAACTTTTATTTTATTTTCCTGTCTTGTCTCACTCCCGAGTCCATGACAAGCAGATTGACACCATTATTTCGACTGTGAGTGCAGTAACAAGGAAGAGACGGGCAGAGCTTGCCCGCTGCTAATTAGCTTAGCTCAAACACTGGTAGTCAATGGGTAGTGTTAGCCTGCCTGTGCCTACAGTCATCAGATAAACTCTTCAGCAACTTTTAACAGTCCTGTGTGCTTGTTGTGACACATTTTTTATGCTGCATTAGCTACGTTATCCCTACGTTCATACTCAATGACACAAATTCACACCCCTCTATCACTCTTGTCGTCTGTCTGTCTGTCTGTCTATAGATATATTTTCGAATGTTTTCTTATCACATGTTGGTGATTTTCTTATCTTGAGAAACACGCTCCTCTTCCTTCAGACAGCAGGACCATGAGCTCAGTGTCACGAGTCAGTCATTTTAAGATCAATGCGTTCAGTGTGAGCTTAGAAAACTGATTTAAGCCGAACACGTCAGATCAATGAGTGCCCATTACTTTGATCAACAGCACACACGGACAGTTCAGTCATCAATAACCTTCAAGTCATGGCAGAGATTCTGAATGCTCCTCCTTTATGGTCAGACTGTGGAGTTTTTGCTCTTTCTTGTCCCATCTTAGGCATTTTAGTTTGTTTGTTTAAATCTTTTTGATAGTTCTCATCCCTATTTTCCTATTTTGTTTGTCTCTTTGTGGTTGTTCGGCACTTTGGTCCACATATGGTGTTTTCAATGTGCTACATAAATACATTTTTCACTTGATTCTCACTGATTAAAGACAAAGTTAACCACAAAGTGAAGAATTACACTTTCTCTTGAATCAACAAAATCTGTTGTCGGTAAAGCGAAGCTCAACTTTAAAGCTCTCAGCTTTAACTGGATCCCAAAAGAGTTTACAGACTTCAAGTGCAGCGTGGCAGTCGGAGCCAAACACAAAATGGTTAATGCTGTTGTTATAGTGAAGGAGGGCGAAGCTTGCGAAAGATCACGAAAAAGGGTCACCTATGACCTGTATTCTACTTTTAATCAACCTGCAGCAAAATTTAGAGGGTACAATAAAGTATGGATAACATCAGGGGTGGGCAACTGGCCACATGCTGACCATCAACTCATTCACTGGAGCCCACCAATACTTGAAAAAAAAAAAATTGGAAATATGAAGAAAATGTTACTGTTTCATATGATTCATCATGAGTAACCAGTGTTATGTAACGCACAAGTTAGGACTGGTGATAATAAAATTTCAAGCTTAGATTGCTGGTTCATGCTTTGTTTTTTACAAGTCATTAAAAAACTTACTTTACTATGATTGTATCTCTGCATATATTCTATGAGGAATTATATTTTAGACTTCTTGTTTATTCAGACTTTTTTCCTCCCTGAGTGCTCAACAGTTTGAAACAGTTTCCTTCTGCTCTGCTGATTTTTTCTTTTTTCGAATGATAAACTATTTTTTTTCTTGTACTGTGTTGCTGATGGATTAGTGATTACGTAATACACCGATGAAAAAATGGGGTAGGACAAAATAAGCTTGGCTTCTTCCTACTCCATTTTGAACATCCAACAGCATTGATATTTAAAGAATTGCTGTAAATAATGTTTCTTTTTTTTTTTTACTTTAATATTTTATTATTCCTATGTTTGTAATATCAAAGTTGCCCAACCCTGGATTACATTATGGAATCAAACTGATGAAGAAAGATGAGCAAACTGCACAAATCACTCATTCATTGAGCTTTCTGCTTCATATTAAGGTTTACAAATCATAGTGGACTGATCATCTTTGTAGCACCAATAAAGCTCCAAGGCTCATCAGCTTTGTGATGTCTGCTTCAATATTAAAATGGGCCGTCGGCATTGACACTTTCTTAAACCAGGTGCTGGTCGTGGTAGCCACGGCCAACTAAAGCTCCCTGAAATCTGACCGGCCAGTAGGTCTGGGTATTTCACGCAACCTCACGACCATTACGTATCTTGATACTGAGGCTACGATACAATACCTATTCCATTAAGTGTAAATTATGGACATTTATTATGCCTTTATCAGACGTCCTAGCAACTTCATTTTTATTTTTTTTTCTGCAAAAAGAAAAGAATTGTTCTATAACTCAAGACACTTAAATTTCGGTCCTCAAACATTTTAGGCCTAGGTTAAAATTTTGAGCATGTGCTTCATTCATGAAGTTTGGCCTTGACTTTGAAGAAAGTGTATTGACAACAACCGTCACAGCATTTGAGGCCATATCTGTAGAATCAGTATCGATACATGCATCGGCAAAGAGTGCATGACGATATTCTGCCGTATTGATATTTTGAGCACAGGCCTATTGGCCACCTCTAACTCCTGAACTCACACTAAAGTTGAGGCAGTGGCACAGTCATCCTCACACTTTTCTGAAGCGTTTTGGACACCCCTAATTTAGACAACATCACACCAGTGTAAAAAATCAGACACCTTGTAGTGTTAAAATGGACCACTTTACTCTTGCACAAGACATCCATAGAGAACATTTCCGATAGAAAAATAAAATCGCCTGCTTTGGAGCACATCTGAACGTCTCTCGTCTACAACAACCCAAACCAGCACACACAGTTCAGAGATGGACTTTAAAATGTTCATGTCTTTGCAGCAGACGCTCCTTCAGCAGAACACATTCGTTGAGCTTATCTTTTGGTTCATGTGTGGTTTTCTTTGTCAGAAAACAGGACAGCTGCTCGTCACAGTAGACACAGACACTGTAGATGTTGGTGCAGCGGTCGGTGGATACAGTCAGGAGATGCAGACAGCTGGAAGGTCTGAGAGAGGCAGGATCCATGCATAGCCGTCAGTTTGAAAGGAAAAGTTTAAAACGGGAAAACTGCGAAGATAATCAGAAAGCATCGTCTATAAAGCAGCTGCATGTACACAGCAGACTGGGAAAACTAGCAGGAAACTTTGTCCAATCAGTGAAGCCCCTTCCCACCCTTTTCAATCCAAAATTACTTTCTTTTAAATATAATTTTAATGCATTCTCTTGCACATAAATAGCATCATTATTGCTCGTTAGAAAAACTAAAATCTCAAACAAAAAAACTTCAACTAAAAATACTGGCATTTTAATCTACATGGAGGCGTTTTATTAGCCGTAATCGACTGAAACGATGGCAACAAAAGCGAGAAATCAATCTTAGCCCAGTTTTAACTATGAACAAAAGTACTTCAAACTTTCCTCGTAGTTAAACTTCCTCTAGTTTATAAAATTAATTTCTCCAAAAAGAAAAAAATAATACCTCTACTGTACACGAAGACTAGTCAAGTTAACACAAGGGAACTAATTCATCTTTAATTCACTTCAGAAACGATAGGTCCAAATAAAAGAAAGCCAAATTAAGCTTGTTGGTGAATATTTACAGGTCGTTAGATGATTACTGTTACAGATTAGCTTCATTTTTAATAAACCTCGCATTCATTCATTCATTCATTCATCGGCGCCGTTTGTTTGAGACGTCTGTATGTGATCTCCACGCACTTCTTCACCAGAGTCGTCCACATCCTGATCCTGGGAAGAAGAAAAACATCCATTAATATAAATCCTTACGAGTGTGAAACAAAATCAACTCAAAATCAAGACATATAGATATCAAATATATCAGCTGCTTTGATTGAGCATATTAAACTAGAAAGCACTCGGAGAGCGCAAACCTCAGTCAAAGTAGCTCACATATTGTCACATATTGTCAGCCATCAGACGGGAAAACAGAGGACGAGAAGGAGCAGAAGCCAGTCAGGAGCCAGGATCCATATATTTATAATTTTATTTTATTTATATTTTTTGCTTAGATCTATCTTTTTATATATATTTTTAATCTTTAATACTGAACTGCTTCTAAATCCCAATTCCCTGAGGAAGTTTTTCCAAAGAGATTAATTGTCACAAAGCTCAAATCATCTCAAACCGTTTTTTTTAACATGACACTGACTTCACTGCACTACAGTGGCCTCCACTGTCTCTTGATCTCAATCCAATAGAGCACCTTTGGGATGTAGAATGGGAGATTCTCATAGTGGATGTGCATCCAACAAATCTGAGGCATCTGTGTGACACTACCATGTCAATAGGAACCAAAATCTTTAAGGAATGTTTCCGGCACCTCAGCGAATCAATACCACAAAGAATTCAGGCAGTTTTGAAGCCAAAAGGAGGTCCAACCCAGTATTAGCAAGCTGTACCTAATAAAGTGGCAGTGTTACTGCTCTGTGCTGAGTACTGTAAAAACCAAGTGCAAGAGAAAAAAAAACAGGTTTTTTTTGTTTAGTCTTTTTTTAGCTTTATATTGTTGTAAGCACAAAATTTGTCCTTTTCTTGACTTTCTTTTGGGATCAGTAAAGCATGTGTCCAGCAGTGAGGACATTTCAAGACTGGACTTATTGCACAGGTGGCATCCTCTCACAGCACCACGCTGGAATTCACTGAGCTCGACCCATTCTTTCACATATGTTGGTAGAAGCAGTCTGCACACCTAGGCGCTTGATTTTATAAATCTTTGGCCATGGAAGTGACTGGAGCACCTGAATTCAATGATTTGGATGGGTTACTGAAAACTTCTGGCAATATAGCGTATCAATTGTATCAATTATGTATCAAGGATAAAATTCCAAGCATGATCATAACATTGTTGACAATAAGGCTTTGTCACTAGGAAGACAGAGACAGAGCTGCAGCCACCATGTCACAGGAAAAATAACAGCTAAGTTTTGGAGTATTTGAGCAGCAAACCTGACTCCTACATCAGGAGATGGTATTTTTTCTGATACTTTCTGCAATTCCAGATAAAATGAACTGAATCTGTGTGTAAAGGTCTTTAGCCTGGCATTTTTATGCTTTCTGGAGGTGTTAATAAAGATCATAATACTTAGACATCCTATGATGATCTCTGCATTTAATACTTCTGAAAGACTTGGTGTTACAGAAAAAAAACAAAATATCATAATCAAACTATATTCCAATACAATTTGAATATACATTTAAAAAAATGTTTATTTAACTTCATTTGCTTACATGCAAGACAAAACTAAAATCTGCAGGAGTAAAAGCAAGACTGCTTTTCTTAAAAAGCCTGCTATGAGTTGAAGAAGTCACCAGATGTCACTATGCAACCAAATTTGAGGCCCCAAAGCTCCACCGGGGTCCTGTTTAACTCAGTCAGAATATATTAAAAAAATCAGCACTCAAGTGCTTCCCTATCCGCTTCAGGAGGAGCAGTTGTGACGTGTCCACAGTGTGAAGAGTTTTTTTTTAACACTGGTGGAAATCAAAATGCACATTTATCCCCTGGTAAGTGTTAAATGGTGAAAAATATGATCTCAGGCTGCTGTGACAATCTGAAGTCCTGATAACAGTCGAGTTTTTCTTATTTTCTTTGTGATCTTATATAATTTTCTACTAGTACTATAATGCAATCAGAGTGTCCCTTTGTCCTCTCACATTTCTGTTAATGACTTCAAAACTGAATCGTCCGCTTTAGCCTTTACCATAAATGTGAGCCAAATCAGGCGCAACATGTCCCATGATCCCCTTCACCCCAGTTTCATCTTTTGTTATTGTTTTAGTCGAGCGCGCCCTGGCAGAGGAATTCACACTGACTTAATGAGCTAGAGCCCATGAGAGACAACAGTTTTTTCCTTTCTATTATATTTTTAAAGGCAAACTCAAGACCTGCCTTTTCTGTCTGGCTTTTAGCTGATCTTCGTTTCAATCTCTTAATCTGCATTATATGTTTTTTACTCTATTTTAGTTCTACAGTTACTATTTTGTAATGATGAACTCTTTATAGATCTATTCACTTTTATTGTTTGGTTTTAAGACAGTTTTATTTTAATTAACAATTCACGCTTTATTACCTTTATTATATGTCATTATGGTTTTATCAGTTTAGTCTTAGCTCCTGTGTTTCCTCATTTTTAATTGACGAGAGTGTTTCCTCAGTCGTCTGTGGCTGTTTATGAGAGTCCTCACTTAGTGTCCTTGTGTGTGTTGAATGTGTGTTGGGAGTGTGGGTGGGGTTTTGTATTTTGTATTTTATTTTGTATCCCCTGACACGGATCTGCTTGTGGTCTTGAATGTACAGCACTTTGTGCTAAATTGTTTTTTGTATGAAAAGTGCTTTAGAAATAAAGTTTGACTGACTGATATAAAAACATTTCACTTATTTTATGTTGACTGCTCCTGCCTGCTCTGCTTCTTACATAATGTCATATTTTCAAAAGGTTTACAGTTAGTCAACGAGAGAAAACATTCAGATTGTTGAAGTAGACCTAGGGAATATATCGATTGATTTTAATTTTTTTGTGGTTGTTAAAAAATAAAACTTGGATTTTTCTTTAGAGACTTACTCTGCAGCTTATTTTGCTCTCCATGGGCTCTAGAGGCAAACACTTCCCAAAATGTCTCTCTCTCCAGGGACACCACAGCTGAAAATTGTCACTTTTTATGATGGGGGGTTTGACTTTTTTGCACATGCATATTTTTTTTTAACCTTGTATTAAACTTTTGATAGGATTAAATATTGCCAACAGAGTTTCATGTTAATGTTTTGTGATAACGGCACAGCTTTTAGCAAACAGAGACCAGCTGTCCTACATCCAAACTACAAAGATCACCTGTACACCTTTACATGACAAAGTTACAGCACACACCTTCAACCCTTCAAGGAAATTCAGTTTTCCTCCAGGTGATATGCAGCATTTTGATCAAATAAAAGCAAAAGTTTTCTTGTTTTTCTGTCATTATTAGAATTTTTTCTTTGAGGTAAAAAATGACTGAAATCTAAAATTTTGTGTAAGAGCAGGTGAGCTTGTGTATCATATTTAGAGCTAAACGAGAAGAAAAGAGAAAGTTTTACTAAATGTCCCACCTTATTCAGCAGCGCCATCAGCCCCTTGACTGTGGACATCAAGGTGTTGGATGTTCTGCTGAGGTGCTCGTGGTATGTTGTCTTCTGGTCCTCCACAGCCTTCAGAGTGTCCTCAGTTTGGCTCAGGCAGCTCTTCAGCTCCTCCAGCTCTCTGGATAAAGATCTGTTGGCTTGTTCTAGCTGTGCTTTCGTTTTTGCATCTTCCTCTGGAAACAAAAATGCACTGAGGTTCACATTTAAGGCAGGCTTAGAGTCAAGGACAGTCAACTTTAAGATGTAATTTCATGTCAATATTGATGCAGCGAAAATAAAAGGTTTTAAACCACCCAAACAGCATTTTGGGAGTTTATGGCATTGTTCCAGTCCAGGTCTCCACAGAAATCACAGGAAGGTGAGCTCTGAATGAACTGAGACTGAAATCTTCTGTAGCAAAGCTCAAATTGAGCCAGATCATCGTCCAGATGGACTACTGACACAGAGTGTAGCCTGCATGCATGATATCATAAAACCATTTCCTGATTAAAACATAATAGAGTCATACCCATTTTGGCATCCTGCGCCATGAGCTTCTCCTCTATCTCCTCTCTGGCTTTTTCACTCTTCTCCAGTTTCTGCAGCATGCTGCCGACGTCGACCAAGGCTCCGTTATACACGATGAGATTATCGGATTCGCTGCTCTCTGACTGAGCACGAGCTTTTGGAGCAGGAAGAAGTCCTCTGTTACCTGATGCAAGAAGAGAGAAGAACTTTAGCTTACTTCATTTGACTTTAAAATGGATTTGAGCAAGCTAGTCTTACTTAAATCCAACCAACAGACTTTCTTGAAATCAGACCGCCACGTATAAATAGTGAAGTTGGAAACTGATTTACTCTTGCTTGCTTGTTTCCGCCTAAGCTGGACCTAGACTGGACATGGTGTCCTGCACATGCTTCACAGTTGATGTAACAGCACAGTGAAGCAGGATTATGGTTTAAGCTTGACTGGGCAAATATATTTGGAGCAGCGTCTTTATCTCTGTCTAAAATATGGGGAATCCAGATTTAGTGACATGGGCATGCACTGCAGTGGGTAGTAATATGTTCCCCTTTTCAGTTAGTTACTAAGAACCTTCTCCATGTTGACCATGCTCTTTAAATTTCATACACGCACACACAATGCTTTCAGTATTTATATTTTCAAACATTGCAACTACTTACAACAAGAGTAAGTCAAGATAAAAAAAAAAAAAAAAAATTAAAATCTTCTGCAGAAAATAATTAGAATTGATGAATTTAATCAATGTATTACCCAGCCCTACTTTACTGTAATGGAAAACAAAGCGGGTATTGTCCAAACCATGCAGGGTTGAGCAGATACCACAAATGGAAAGGCACTCATGGTTCAAAGCCCAGTGCAGATTCTGTAGATAATGTGCAGACTTCCTGTTCCAGTCTGGTCTGCTCAGCATTATAAATCCAAGATAAGATGAACCATTTCATCTGTACGTCTGTGTAGATTCCCATTCATCCAGGTCATGGTCATTCTGAAGATTCAAAAGCAAGGCAACTGGACTGTGTAGAGTTTGTTGGGATTTCATCTGTAGATGTTGATCTGACTTTAAGATATTTCATACAGCACAATTTCAGAAAGACTCTGTTTACAAGCATGTTAATGAACTGATTTTCCTCTTGTGCATGTACACTTTGACAAGGAGAGATGTTCAGTCAAACTGTCGCTCTCCTTTGCATGTAAAAGTGCTGACAGACAGAAATGTTTCAGTAAGCTCACCTGTGAGGTTTTCTATCTGTGCTTCATTAAAGGTGGGAGCAGGATCGTCTTTCCCCCGGTCTGTCAGTTTACGGTAGTAACAGGATTCTCTGATAACTGGTTTGTTTAGCAGCTTCTTGATCTATAAACAAAAAAACATCATACAAAACATTTATTTACCATCCCAGTGCTAGTAATGTGCAAGATATACATGAAAATCTGCATGATTGTATCACAAACATGGTTTTGTTCAGTGTGTTCACCTGAGCTCGTGAGAGGTGAAGTCCAAGTGTGTATAAGATCTCCTCCAGGTCTCTCTCCAGCAAATAGCCACAGTGGCTCTGGTCAAAGTAGACAAACGCCATCAGCAGCTCTCTGTTGTGAGTGACCATCTGCTTCTTCTCCTGGTGTGATGACAAGAAGCAGATTTACATTAAGAGTTATGTTTACATCAAATTGTTGAGCAATCATAATCTGGTGGCTTATCCCGGTAGTTCGCTCTACCAAAAATCGTATGATTGCGGATTTGACCCCAGTTCTGGCTGTCACATGTTGGTGTGTCCTTGGGCATGACACCTAACCCCAAGCTGCTCCCACTGCTGCATCAGTGGTGTGTAAATGGGTATGAAAGGGTGAGGGTGTGTAATGCACCGAACGCGACTTTGGCGACCTCGGCGGCCACTCTCCATGCAGAGTCAATGTACAGCCACGATCAGCCACGACCACGCGACCAGATCTCACGCGATGCGACGGACGGGTTCTGGGCAACTTGGACGCATCTTAAGAGACATGGGGGTGGTGCCCCTGTTGCTGCAGATGGGAACTCTGGGGTCGCTTTGGACGCCAAAGTTGAAATATTTGAACTTTTCAGGGCGATGTCGCGCCGTGAGAGCCAATCAGCGTTGTGTGGGTGCGTGATTGACACCTGACAGACTGTTTCTTTCTGGTCCACAGAGTGACAATCTATGTCTGTGTGGGGAACATTAGTTGATAAGTAATTTAGTTGATAAGTACATTAGTTGATAAGTACATTAGTTCCGTCAAGACAGACCGCATTAAACTCACAGAGGATGCTGCTGCAGGGCCATCAGCTGCAGTGTTTTGTGGTTTGTAGGTGAGTGAAAAGGATACAGTTGGAATAATGTTAGCTAATACGTCCTATTATATGATATATGATATGATCGCGGGGTAAAACTCGAGCAGGCGTGACGTCACTGAGCAACGGCGATAGTGACAAAATGAGCTATGAACAGGCGACAGGACTTGGGTTTGTGTTGCGATCTTGGTCACCAAAGTCGCGTTTGGTGTGAACACACCTTAATGCAGTCCTAAGGCTCAATCGGGCTGATCGTGGCTCAATCCAGAAAGCTTTCTGAGGACGATTGACAAGGATGTATCCGACTACTGGACCTAGACTGTGGACTGGACCGATTGTGCCCGACTGTGTCCCATTCAAGGCGATTTCACAGCGCTGTTCTTACATATCTCGTACGGAAAGTGAACGCGACAAAAGCGATGGGGCTCAAACGGGGCCTACGTGACGCAAACTGGGCTCGAATGGGGCTGATGTCATGTTAGCAGGATGGAAATTCATGGAATCCTCGTCGTATTGTTGTATTGACCTAATTGAGGCGGGACGAATGCCCCGAAGTGCTGTAGAAGCGTTACTGATGGTATATTTACAGGGTGTGTCCGGGAAGATGGTCATTTCTTCCTGTATCATGCCAATCAAACCAGCCTTGCCAGCCAAGAAAAGTGCTATCTAAGTTCAGACTTATCCACAATGTAGTCCTTTTAATCAACTCTATGTGCAAAAACCCTGTGAAAACTTTTCCAAATCACTTAACATGCAATGAAGAAGCCAACAGATGACAGCTGATAGAATATTATAGAACTCAACAGATAGTAAAAACAAACTCAGAGAGCACAAACCACCTCCAAGGCATTACCCCGATCCAGAGTTGGGTCCACAACAAAAAAAATTTGATCTGGGTTTAGATCCAGATCCAGAATTGTTTTAACAGAACTGAGGTTTCCATGCACATGACGTACATCTGCATTCATTTCTTCAGAACATTACTGACATTATTATCAGAGTTATTTGCAAAAATGCTGAAAACTGCCGTATCACGCAGCGTTAACTAATCCTTAAAAAATCTTTTCTCCAGATCCAGAACACCACAAACATCTATGCACATCTTCTTCCTGCCATGACCAACATACTCTGAAAATGTCATCAAATTATGTAGAGAACTTCTTGAGTGATTTTAAAACAGGCAGAAAAAAGCTGGCAAGAACACTGAGTTGTTGGTGGAGGTACGGAAACAATACACCCCAAATAAATAAAGCAAGTCTATGATAGTAAGTTTTTAAATTATTATAAAAAAAGGACTGTGTTTTAGCTTCCCTGATGTTCAAAAGTGATAACTAGAATTTTAAAATCTTTTTTATTTAGTAACTGGAAGATGGTGAGTGAAATTTTAAAAAGCAGTGTGATGTGTCCAGATCATGAGTGTTGCTTCAGCATTTTGAATCCGTTGATGTTTGATGAGGTTGCTTTGAGAAGGACAAATATGAAGTCAGAAGCAGCAATCCTGATGCTTTGGCCAACTTTTCTAGCTAAATGTTGAGCCACATCACGCTTAACCCGGCCATGTAGAACTGATTTAAGGTCAGTTGGGCAATGCTGATGTTCGTCGTGTACGCTGACCAGTTTTACACATGCTTAAAAAAAATTCAAACATTTGATCCAATATGCTTGTAAACGACAGCAAGAGTTGATCTCCACCACCCTCAGTTACAGCTGCATTACTCTCTGTTGGCGAATGTTGGGACCAGTCGCCTGTAGTTCAACATGCATCAGCTCTGTCAGCTGCAGCTGCTTCCTCCTCAAGACTCCTGTTGTACGACTTGAGACGCCCTTTTGGGGACAGCCATCTTTTGTCCTCTAGGCATGGTGTCCAAATACTGAGACCAACTGCAGCTGCATGTGCTGAAATGGCAATGTGTCCGCTTTATATAGCACTCGTTGCAATTTGTTTGTACAACATTCAGCAGCGCCAAGCTACATTAGGCCAAAGTTCCCCTAAAGCAGGGTACATTCATCAGCATTTTCTAAATCTGAAGAGATTTTTGATCTGTTAGAGGCCCCACACATGAAGATAAAAAATCAGGCATTAAACAGTTTAGATTTGTGTGTGGTGTGCTCCAATAATCTCAACACAGCACAACACACACCTAACCATTCTGTCCCACCACCGATCGAGAATCTAGTCCTCCAAGACAGAAATCTCACGGGATCAAACGTGATCTAACAAAAACGGAGAAGAAGAAACATAGCAACAACTTGAAAACACAACACGGAAGAGGACAGACGAGAAGAGGGATTGATGGTGGTCTTGGGACTTTAACGAAAACATCCTGAACTAATAAAAAAAAGACTGTGGAAAAATTCCTGGAGACAGCGTGAACACGTGAGCTGGTCCACCAAACATTGTGTTTCAGGTTGGACATGTTTGGACTTGTTTTTATTTACACCTGCTTCCTTGTTCCTCAGTCAGCTCACTTCTTGATTTGCCACATTCTGTTACACACCACAATTCACAGAGTCATGATTGGGGAGTTGTCGGCTTTCCCCACACACACACAAAGACTTTGGGTCATAAATATTGAACAAGTTTAATATTTACGATTGTCAGCCTTGACCCGTTGCGGAGCCGATTATCAGGACAAATTCACTCTTAACATCTCAGACCACAGGATAATTTTATAGGATAATCTTATAGATTAGACTAGATTGTGTACCCATCTTAAGTTGAGCATGCTACCCATGCATTACATCCACAATGGCAGACATTTAAAATCTGTCTTCAATTGGTCAGGGGGCTGTCGGGACACATCATGGTTTACCGGCATTTCTCTCCACTGAAATTCTCAACATTAGTCAACTTCAGCTACTATATGTTGATGTGTGAATGCCTCTTAATCAGGACAAACTGTATGCATGAAATGCAATTTTTTAACTGACAGAAATTATTTGATTTTTCCAGGTTTTCTTAATTGACATAAACATGATATAATGAGTGAATTGTCTATCTTAAACAAAAGCAAACCAACCTTGTCTTTAGAGGATCTTTCTTTCGATGACTTGCGATCATCCTTGCGGTCTTTCCTGTCTCTGTCATTGGAGTCATCATCATCTTTGTCTAAAAGTTAAGTTGTAAAAGAGGGAATGTTTAAACAACAGATCATACATATCATTTCATTGAGCTTTCATTCAGGTGAAATGAAACAAAAAGCAAATCTCCTAAAAAGGTCTCAGAAACTGTGGAAATGTGATCCATCACAGAGTCAGCGTGGTGCATGATTTCTCATCCTTGACCAAACCATGATTGAGGGATTTTAAATATAATCTATTTGTTTTAAGAGAAATAAAAATATGAGTACCATCATCCTCGTCATCATCTGCATCTTCCGCCTCCATGGGGTCATACTCCTCTGCATTTGCTGTGCTGCCATCATCTTCATTTTCCTCCTCATCTCGAGACGGCTCCTTCTTTATGGTTTTTTCATCGCCCTGGTGAAAAACAAAAGGTGATTAAAAAAAAAAAATCCCTTCCCAAGTTAATGATGGACTCTAAACATCACGATGATCTGAGTGACTTGCCTTCCTCTTTTCCTCCTCATCCTCTTTGGTCTTCTTCACAGCTGGTTCTTCACTCTCATCCTCTCTCTCTTTCTTAATTTCACGCTTTTCAGCCTCTTTCTTTTCTGCCTCCTTTTTGGCTTTCTTTTCCTTCTCCTTCTTATCGTCTTTGGAGGGGAAAGCAGCGAGGGCTTTGTATATACGATACCCAAAGTCTCTCTGGAGCATCTCATTAAACAGCTCAGCGAATAGAGAAACCTGGTCAAAGACACGTGAACAGAAACAGACAGCATTAGATCGTCTTCATCAACGAGTAGATGAAGTGTTGTCTACTTAACACACCATGTTATTCTTCCTACCTCAAAGGAGTGCTCTTTATTATCCTCCAGCCTGTAGTCCAGCAGCACACTCAGGGACATCACGCTACAGTCAAATTTGCCATTTTTCGCAGCCCAGTTGGGATGTACGAGGATGGTGGGCTCGTCAGGGAGGACGTATCGCCTTTCCCTCCGCTGACGCTCAAGCTCCTCTTGCCTTTTCCTTTCCTCTTCCTAACAGAGAATAACACTTAAGGTAAGCCAAGACTTTTTAACAACTGAATTTTTAACTTGTCTCTGGAAATAGTGTTGACAGTCTTGAAGCTGACACAAGACATATCACACAAGACAACAAATCAAACGAAACGTAAAAGAGAGTTCTAATATTCGTGTGATTTGTTGTCCGTCACTGAAAAAACAGCCACATTTTCCGTCAGCAGGGAGCTACAGTACGGACCAGTAAGCCCACAATTATTCATCAAGGAGGAAGGCACAGAGGACAGCAAAACTCTGTGAAAATATTCCAATTATGCTGAATTTTGCACTAAAGGAAGAATATCATAAACTCCATGTGCTCTATCCTGCATCAACCATCAACAGAAATGACATCATTTAATATAAATTCATACCTTTAGACCAGTTAAACCCAATTTAATGGCAGTTCAGCTAGATGCTGCTATATTAATCAACACCATTCAGCTCCAGATTATATTCATTAAAGATATTAATTTTAATATTAGATTGACCTCTCTATCAGTGTTTGTATTGATTCCACATCTATAGTAACTATCTTTACATCTACACAGACATGAAGACCCTCTTGAAAATGTACCTATGCTTTTGCATTTTCATGTATGTCTTGTTAAGTTGGAAAACTGAAAATAAAATATTCTTTAACAAAAAAAAAAAAAAAAAAAAAAAAAAAAAAAATCATATTTATTGTGGTGTTTTTCACCCCAAAACCCTTTTTTTTTTAATTTCATTTTGTTCTTAACAGGAAGACAGTGCTTGGTCAGAGAATATAGATTTAGACTTAAAATATTTCACATTTTGTTTCAAATATTTTCTTTTTTTGTTCATGAAAAAAACTTTATTGCTTTGGCAATAATAACATTCAAGAGCTCTCTGACTTGAATTGAAAACTAGCCTCCAGGCTCCTTCCGGCATATTTGCAAAAATGTTCATTTTGTGATCTGAACAAAGAGGAAAGTGAGGCCCTTTTTCTTTTGCACTGTACAAAATATGATGACTTAAGGGAGTTATTCTTTCATGAAATAGCTCATCCACAACCTGAGTTATTGTTGTAGTCAGACAAGCAAAATCTGTAAGGTTTAAATTAGACGTGATGATGGTTTTGTCTCAAAAGCTTGGAGAAGAAGACAAAATAGACGAGTAGAGTTTAGTTTTATTTGTCCCTCATTACTGAATGGTCCTTCTCTGGTTCCTGACTTTGGACTGTTCAAACTTATGGTGTCATGTTAGCAGGAAGGGCATAACTCTGTATGTATGACACAATAATCAAACTAAAAACTTCAAAACTATGTCCTGTCCTGGTAGATTCAAAATTAATATACTAATGAAAAAAACAAGTTACTTCTGAATAGCAGGAATCCTGCACTTTGACAACCTGCTCTTTGAAGCAACATTACCCTACCCCTCCCTCAAAGCACTGTCCTCTTACCACTTTGGGAGGCTAAAAAAAGTCCACAACACAACTGAACACTCACTGGTTTTGAAAAGATCATAAATATGAAAGTCCTTCTACCTCTTTATCTTCTTCAGCACGTAATGGTTCCTCCTCCTCAGTGACTTTGGTCTCCTGCTTCTCTGGCTCCTTGGACTCCTCCACCTGCTCCTCCACCTTTAGCTGCTTGGTAAGGCGTGCAATCAGCTGGGATTTCAGACCTTTAGAGCTTAGAGAGCGACAGTCAAGCTCTTTGCGCAGGTCATTTACCTAAAAAGGCAGAGCAGACATGCTAACAGTTAGAATTGATGCGTACAGGTTGTTCAGGGCATCCAGATTGAGATGCAAAAATACACAGATGACGGCCATTGCGATGTACTTCACCTTTAGTGTATCAAAGTTTAGGAAAGGCGATGGCTGATTAGATTTTGGCAAGCCCTGAATGGCCCTTGCTACAACATGATCCGTCTCTATTCAGTATGACGGGATGCAGACAAGAGGACAGTTTCAGGCACAAAACATGAACAAACTGCACAAAACTGAAAATCCTAAAAGGTGAGAGAGCAGGATGACTAAAAATGACTGTCACAATATGCTTTTTAAACTTGATATGGTAGCATAAAGGGCAGAAAATGATCGTGATTTGTGCTACTTGCTGCCATCATCTATTTGATTTTGTTCATTAGCAAAGCAAATGTGTCATGTTCAAATGCTGGCCATGATTTATTGCACCTTTTGGAGTTTGCTGACAGCCAATTGAAAATGATCTCAAGGCTGCACTTGGCCCCCTGGCCAAAGTTGATCACCCATAGTCTTAACTATCAAGGTCTCTTGAAACCACATAGGCAAGCACTCTTTTTAGAACAGCTGAGTTTAACTGAGGGGTAATGACAACGTCTTGTAACATCTGGCAACCTTTTCTTTTTGGATCGTCCTCCCAGGGATGTACTTGGCTTATTGCAGAAGAAGGGTCGACACTTTCTCTACACAAATGTGTAAGCCATTTTTTCTACCTTTGACAATAATTAATGTAAAATAAGATTGTATGAAATAGCGGTGCTGGTTTGGCCGAGTGATAGGCAACCAGGTAAGTCATGTACATGCTTCTGTCTGTCCGGGTTTGAATCCAGCCTGTGTCTTCCCCTACTCTCTCTTGCCCCCCTTCACAAGCCTATCTGCTGTCTTTCTCTCTCCTATCAATAAAGGCACAAACAAAGATTGTATGAAATATGATCCATGTATCTCACTGCAACCATTTACAGTTGTTTCTTCTGTAGTTTGGCAAGATTTGTGCTGTCTTGCTCTGCATTTGATTTATGTTAAAGTAATAAAATAATGTGCCAAAAAGTCTCTTCTTTTCTTTTAAGTCTGTGGTTTACAAGTGCTTGGACGTTCTTTTTGAACCTCACCTTCATTGATTTTGGGTCAAGTTTAGCCCAGTGAGTGGGAGTGCTAACGTCCTTTGATTCATCGTCATCCTTCTCCTCTTCCTCCTTAATGGGAAATCATTGCGATAGAGACAGGCAGAGAGAGAGAAGAGGTGGGATAGAAAACAGTGAGTACAACACTCTTGGTTATAGTGATCTTAAAAGTTGATCCGTGCAAGAAGCAAGGTCTCATCTGTCTTTCATTGTCTCGTCCTAGTGAGCTCTCGACTGTGTTAAAGTCCACTGCTACTGAAGCATACACAGGGAAGCTCTCTAGCTCTTATAAAAACCAACAGAAAATGCCCCCCCAGCTGCCAATCAATCAATCTGTGGAACACAAAAAAGGTAAAATCAATGAGAGGTGTGTAAAAGGATGTTGGGTACATCAGGTGAACTGAAGCTGGTCTCCAAACGGAGTGAGGATAGGGAGGCCCTACCATGGTCTATGACTGGGGGATTGTGTCTTGCCATTTATGGATTTAATACACCTACGTCAGATAGAAGCCATCTGTCCTTCTGTCCAACCAACTGCCCTGGAAAAACCAAGCTCTACATAAAGTCCAAATGAAAATGTAGAATCCAACAACAAGAAAAGACAAGAAACAGGAGTTGGGGGAGGTTCTCTTTTTGAAGTAAGATGCTATTAAATTGATTTGAAATTATAAAAAAAAAAACACATTTCTACAACACACACAGTACTTACATGCAACTGAATCCACAGATTCCAGTAAACACTTAACACCTCTGATTCAATGTCATCAAGTATGCTAAACCAGTGATAATCTTTTTGCTCAAACTGAAACAAGTATGAAAATGCACAGTTTAATGCAAAATTATAATAAATTATTACACCCAGATTAGCACCCAATTAGGAGGTGTTTAGGCAGCTGGAAGCTGTTTTATCAGATGCGATCAGGATCTACATCACACAACCTAGTCTCACTGCTTCCACTGTATGTGTCTGCTGGATGTGAGGGAAGGTGGATGTGCTGATGGAGGAATGGAGGAGTAGGAGCAGAGGGTAATAAAGGGGGATAGGTGGAGGTGTAAACAGAAGAAGTCTAGGTGAGGTTTGGTGGGAAAATAATCTGCCTGTGTTGGCGTCTGTCTGCGTGAATGGGTGAGGTGTGCTTTGTGTCTGGTGTGTGTCTGGACTTTGTTTTTTGTAATTCCTGTGCCTTCCTGTGAGAAGCGGAAATGAGAAGAGAGGGATTAGCGGTTCAGTGCCTGTTCTCCATCCGCCTCCTTTCGCTCGGCCGACAGCTTCTCAGCCAGCTGCTCCCGGAGTCGCCGTGACAGCACCTCCCACTCTGAGCGGGTAGGAAGACAATGCCAAACATCCGGAAGAAACAAAACCACTGTCTCCACATGAGCGGGGACTGTCCGCCCCTTGTGAGTCTCCTCCGGCCGATGATAGCGAATCTCTGCAAAACGATACCTGTCGCAAAGGAAGAAGGTGCATTGGAAAGAAACATTCTGGTCAGGAATACAGTATAAAAGGCAAGCCTTGCTAGGGCGAGCCTTCTACAGCTACTCCCTCCCAATAGGTCACTGAATGATTAAAAACATCATTGCAGTGACCTTTCTCCCACACAACACACAGCAACGACAAATGGACCCAGTCTGCAGCTCTCCAACTGTTGTCACAGGTTACGGCAGCCATTTTAGGAAAATTGACAGACAATCACATAGAATAAATCACACCCCTCCCAAATTCTCCCCCATTATAGCTTCAGCCAATTATAGATGAGTGTTCTGCACTTAACCTAGGATACACTTAACGCACTAAGTTAGGGTTGTGCAAAAAGAGACAGAATCCACAGGACAGTGAAAGCCAGTTAAATATGTAAGATATTTAACAGTGAAAATATAAAAATAAATAAATAAACACAAAGAATTGGTAGAGTCTTCTGGTCCAGGCTTCTGCTTCCAGCCACAGTCCATGCGATTGATTTTTTTTTCACATTGAAATATGCGCATTTATGTTGAGAATGACAGAAAGAAAGAGCCAAGACGACAACACACAAAAGGCAAAAAAGACTGTAGCACAAAACGATAAAAGTAAATTATGTGTAGCAAATCAATGACACACTCCCCATTAATACAATAAGGGAACAAAAATGTCACTTAACACCTCAGATGGGATTTAGCATAAAAGTAGTGAGATTAAGCAGCATCTTTTAGTTACTCAATTTATGATTTTAGTAGCAGCAGAGGCAATTTTGAAACAAACTATGAGAGAATGAAAACAGATGAGAGGAACAGTTCTTACCACTGGGTGCACAGACTAAGGTCTATGCCTGTGAGTGCCTTGCAACAGCGTATGGCTGTCTTTATAAGGACTGCAGGATTCTTCTCTGGGTCGGCTCCATCCAGAGAGGGAGACCAGTGACCACCGATGGCCATGGCCTCATCTTTACCTCTCATTCCCACCAAAAACTAAAACAGAAAAGACAGACGGGCACATACAAAGAGAGCGAAGGGGAAAACAGGTTAGATGGAATGGAGAGACAATTTGGATGATGGCGTGGAATGGGAAAAAAGAAAGAGAGAGAAAGAAGGACAGACATCAGGGGCTTGTCCAAAGAATCACACCTCTGAGGCGCCAAAGGAGGGCCAACCTCAGTTAGGACATTTCCACATCGTCAGTATTCAGCAATGGAATAGGATCAAGGCATCATTGTCAGCTCACATGCATGATTAAGCTCAGAAAATGAGTGTGTTGTACCTTAATTAGTCTAGCAGGATGTTGGAAGGAGTCTTTCACCTCCTGAGGGTCCTCTGCCAGAGCACAGGACTTGTGATAGAGCTCCTCTATACTCGGGTTAGCCAGCAGCATCACCTGAAACATACAGAGACCAGGTTTAAGATGTAATCCTGCAAGTCTTGTGTGACAGGCATCAGTGGGCCATGTCAGGTCTTTGCTATATTTGAGTTTTCCTAAACTGCATTTCCAGAGAGGGGTCTGTTCAGTACAGTGTGTCTTATTCCTGCTTGTGTTTCCATGGCTGGTCGTACCCTTACAGAGCAGTGTTGTAAGCTTTAAGATCCAGGGTGTCAAACTCGTTTCAGGTTGGGGGCCGGATTGACTTAGGCCCTGTTTACACGGAGACGCTCTCACCTGAAACGCAAAGGTTTTTACTTTGCGTCTAAAAAAACGATTTGTGTTCAGACAGAGACTCGAGAACGACTGAAAACGCTGTAGAAGAAGAAAAACTTTTCACAAACAACAATGGCGAGTGGACGCACAAAGACGCAGGACTCTCTTGTCTGGATAACAAACCGAGCACAGTAAGCATCACACATGTTACTCGGTAGACAGCTGAAGCTGCTGTTGTTCCCGGTATGCGCGCACAGCCTTCAAGTGAAAGAGTACTGCGCAGGCGGTGACGTCGGCATTTCCCCCTGAAACGATGAATCCTGTTTACATGAGGCTGGGTGGCGATGCGTTTTGAAAACTCTCCGCCTTGGACCCTGGTTTCAAAAGTTTGCGGATTCAAGCACTCCGGGTACTGGTCTCATGTAAACGGGAGACTAAAACACAATCAAAACTCTTCGGATACGGCCGAAAACGGAGTTGTGTAAACAGGGCCTTAAATGAGACCTCCTGTGGAGCAGACCGCTCCCCCTCCAACACCAATACGTTCATTCGAAGTGGAACATAAAATAGATTTAACCATAATCCAACTAACACCTTCCTTTGCTTTCAATATATACTTGATAAAAACCAAGTGAAAATATGCAGATTTTTGATGTACAGGCTATCAGAGCATCTTACAGAGTATGAAAGACATCACTGTACTGTGTTTATCTAAAACACAGACTGTCTTACCTTTGCACTGTAGGTGTGGTTAGCATCTGGAGGGTCCAGCACAGCTGTGTTCTTGAACAGAGGATCCACCTCTTTGTGCAAAATGTGGAAGTTACAGGCATTACTGAACTGAAAGGGCCTCGTCATGGGAAAGGCATCCACCCATGTAAACACTGCATCAAAGAAGTCGCTGGGAATGTAGAGGCTCTGATAGCGCCTTCTCAGCTCCATCATATCACAGCTGGAACTGGAGAACAGATGACAGTTAATACTTTTACCATATATACTATCCTACTCCTGACAAGTCAGTGCAACAGTGCTGGAATGTGTTTGTAACTGTACACACCCATCTAAACTAAACTTTGAAAACTGGACGGTGTAGCGAGGGACCACCCTGCGAGGCCGACGAGGTGAGCGCTCCCGTCTGGGCGAACGTTCTCTGGACCGTTTCCGGGTGGGTGAGCGTTCACGTGACCGTCTCCGCTCACGATCTCTGTCCCTGCTGATATGAAGGATGGAAACACAATGTTCAAAAAAAATTGAGGCAGAAGTGTCATCTTTTAAGTGTGTTGTTAATGATCAATTCACCTGCGTTCCTCTTTTGTCCTCAGGATGAGCTCAGGGCCTCGATCATTGCGACTCGGAAAACGAGGTGGAGGCTCGATTCGTCGGACTGGCTGGGGCTGAGGCATCATTCTTACTGGGGGCTGTAGCAGACCCCCAGAAAAGACATCTAAGGACAAAGGAAATAATACAAAAAATGGTTTCCAAGCATTTAAAGTTAAAACAAAGACATCTTTGACTCCTTTGTCTATGTTGCACCTAATTATTGCAAACCCATCTGTCAGCTTTTCTGTCTCTACCTTTTGGCGGAGGCTGTGGTAACAGAGGCTGAGGAGGGTTTTGGAGGAGGGGGGCCAGGGAGGCAGCAGACAGCTGGGCCTGCAGGAGAGATGGAGGGGGAGCCTGGGCTGGAACACTGAATGTGTTTGGGGGAGGTAGTGACTGCAACATAGTGGGTGCTGTCTTCATCATATTAGGAGGTTGGGGTTGGCTCTAGAGAAAAAGAAAAGAAAAGCAAAATAAGTGAGCGTATACTAGAGGACAGATATACAACAACCAACTTTGTTTGTTAAGACTGTGCCACATAGAGCTGAAAGATTTATCTTTTTCGGATCTAAATTGCAATTTCAGACAACGCAATCACGTGATCACCAAAGCTGCAATTTTTTGCAGCACTCCTGACTGACCCAGGATCTGTTTAGTCAACTATTTTACACATAGTATTTTACAAATTTGCAGGCATTTGCATTTACAGAAGTGCTGGTAAGCAGGTCAACAATACAAAGCTTCTGTTTAGGAGCAGAAGTTGGAGTATCCCTTAAATAACGAAAACAGATTATTTATCATCAATATTAGATGATGAATAATGTGTTACGTGCTTTTGATCACTGATTTCCTTACTGCTGTCCATACTGTTAACAGTAGTGAATATTGCACTGAAGCTTGATTTGAAGAACATCGTGAATCGTATTGAAATCACAATATCTGGCAGAAAAATCTAAATTAGATCTTTTCCTAAAATCGTTCAGCCCTGAGTGCAACATATCAGATAAAATTAAAACTGGTCAGTTGCTGCCTTTCCCGCTTTAATCAGAAAAAGTCTTATGAGAGAAGCCTTGTGAGGTCTTTATAAAAAAATTAAATACAGAGCATGAACCAAAAGCTCAGGAGCACATTTTTGTTCCTTAAGAGTGTTATCTGTGTCTAAAACAAAAAAGGCCTAACCATGTCTGCATCATCTACTGAAACTTGCATGGGTTCATGACTGAGATGACATATTTGGGAGCCAAGTTTCCTAAAAGTGTCATCAAGCTCAACACTCCAAACAGAGAAGATGGTCCTGCTTTAAAATCTGGCCCTCAGACTAGAGCAGCGTTTCCACTGAGTGGTCTGGTTTGGTTCAGTACAGTTTGGTACAGTTCAAAACAGTAAAACCAGATCTTGTTATGTTTCCACTGCCAGCTGAGCCTTCACTTGAGGGCAGGGATGTGAGCCAGAAAGAGAGAGTCTAGCTATTCAATTGCGTGACATCACAGCAGCGCAGCACAACACTGTAAACAAAGAGCACCATGGAGGACTCTGAGGACTCGATGGAGCATTGTTTCGTTCAGACACTCTTTACAGCAACAGTGAACAAATCACTCCAATGCTTATGCGAACATGATGTGTTATGTTTTCTTTTTAGCTACTGTCACACAGGAATTAACGATTTTTGTGACCAATCAGACGACTGCTGGGATTGAAGCTCCACCCTTTAGGGTAGGCTTTGGTGTGCTCGGCACCTCTTCAGAGGTGTACCAAAAAGTGGGACCACAAGGATCAATTATTTGGGCACCTTCTCTCCTTATGTGAAAGTGGAAACACCTGTAATACCATACTGTGCCGAGCCGACCTAAACCAAACTGCTTAGTATAAGCCCAGCATATAAGTGCTGAAATGCAACAAAGGCACTTTTTTTCCCCAAAATTAAAAAAAAGAAAATATATTTACATAAAAAGATAATTCCAACTTCTTGGTACAGAAGTACAGATTCCTGAAAGAGACACATGCTGATCTGACAAAACCAAGTCTTACACTGGACCACAATGCAAACATTACTTTGCACAGATCTGATCAAGTGGAGCACTCTGCTTGTACTTCAATCTTTTTCTTGGCTAAAAGTATTCTTGTTGAGCACAACCTCCTGGCAAAGCATGAGAGATATTTCAAGAATGCAGAAGTTACTTTGTATAAATCAACACCTCTGCATGTTTGAAAAAACAAAAGGGTGCACAATATTGTTTTTAGTCAATATCTTATATGCCAGTATTTCCAAGTTCAATATTATTGGTACAAATATACATCTACATGTTTTTGTCAAAAGCACAATGTTCCCTCTTTACCAGAATTTACCTTCTCCTCTTTTTGCGACAGTCTATATAATTTAAAACAAAAGAAAAACAATATTTGATTCTAAAATAAATTAAACTGTTCTTTTTTTTAAAGCAGACATAGACATTCAGTGATGATTATGGTATCCTGAAGCATAATGCCAATATTACAGCAGATATATTTGATATACATATATGGCTGACATGTATGACTGATATACTGGCTGTAAACTGGCTGAAAATTCAATATCTGTTTTTACTCATAATTAAACTTTTCAGCCATTGTCTAATACCAATATTGTGCCAATAATACTGTGCATCCCTAAAAAATGTATGTTATCTAACTCTATTCTTGATTTCCCAAAAATTTGATAAATATATTACTTTTTGATCTAGTTCCTGTCATCTACAATCTTCCCTGAGGAGAAATTTAATCTGAAATATTAAAAGGTCCAAAGTGCAAAAGAAAAAGTTGAACCTAAATAATTAAACAAACAGCTGAAGCATGAAAAGTTTGTTTTTGAAAGAAAACAGGTTTGATCACAACAAAGGCACATTCCAAAAATGTACAAATGGAGCAACAGTAAAAAAAATAGTTTTTCTGCAAGTCAAATAAAATAACCTTGCAAAAAGAAAGATAATGTCAAACCACTACAAAGGGTGGTTTTATCCACTGGCAACAACAGCAAACTACAAGAACAAGTCAAATCTGTGGTTAAGAATGGATGAGCGCCATGAATCAGATAGGCAAGAAAGCCGGGAAACAAAGGAAAAGTCTAAGAAAGAAAGTGAAGAAGAGAGGGTTAGGGGGTTACATTTTGTCTGTTGTCCGCAGTGGAGTGCATGTCTGAGTAGCGCAGCTGCATCCCTGGCTCACTGTAAAGGCTGCCCAGCTGTGGGGAAGCTTGAGGTAAAGGCTGAGGCTGCTGCTGATGCTGAGGGATTGAAAACACAACAGTCATGAAAATACAAGAAGGCACAGAAGATGTTAAATCTTCAAAAACAAAAGAAATCTCAATTCCAGACTGTCATATACTGTTGCTGATAAACCATACAGATTTAAGGATGAATCTGAAACAGATACTGAAAAATCTAGTCTACAAGATGCACTTCTAAAACAATCTTCCATCTCAGAAGTTTGCGTTGTCCAATGTACAAGTGTGATCAGTATGTCCTGTCTTTACTGCAGGTGAAGACACCACTGTCCCACAATGCACAACACCTGACACTATTTAAAATTCGCCCCTATTCGTTGTGTATAAAAAATTACCACTACACTGCTCACAATGTGCTGGTGTGCCTACTGACGTAGACCAAGATGGCAGGGATAGGTGCTACATTTTGAGAGCTTAACTCTGTCATTGTGTCATACTTGTGCCTTTAATAGAAAATATGGGTATACTGTTACATTAATAAAACTTGTGGAGTGCTGGTTTGACAAATTCCTCAAAAGAAAGCAGACAAGAAGGCTTCAGGCTGCTGTACATGATGGAGAACTTTACCATTATGGTTGTTTCTTAATCATGTTATTGACTGTATGCATCAATGTGCTGGGGGGACAAGCCTGGATCTTGGACAGAACATCATCTAGGACAGAAAACCTTGAGAAAAGCAAATAGCTTACAAGTGCTGTCAGACACTCCACCAGTTGCAGTAGGTTAAAGTAGAGAGTAATATCAAACAGACTCCTAATTCTTCTTAAAAATATGTGTTGACTTACTCAAACTGTGACTGCCCTTTTACTAACATTACTGCCATAGCACTGTCCATATATGACAGCAGCAAGGCTCCTGATACAGTCATATAATAATTGTGATGGGATCTATATTGGCTTATTAGCTTTCACCTATACTTCAACTGTGGGGAATTTATTTTCTCCCAACAGTAGCATAACTGATCCAAGCACACTAAAAATGCATTAAAGTAAGGCAGTTGTATTAAGAGAACTAGTTTTTCCACTTCTTTGGTGTATCAACACCACTCAAGTGATGTTCTAATCTAAATAGTAACCCCTGTACTATTTCAGGACTCAAAGTGCCTAAAACTTCAGTTAAGACCAGAATGTCTATACTTTTCTGTACTTTTATGAAATGTAAAGATCAGCTGCTTCGAAGAGATGGAAAACTAAAAAAGCTGATGTTGCATCTCCACATAGAGCTCAATAGTGACAGAATCATTCCTTTGCTCTATTTTGCCCTTAAGGTCTCCAGTCACTGAAAGCCATCAATTAAAGGCAAGTGACCAAAGGAGGTGGGCAGCTTGACTCCTGGGATGGAGGTCTGTACCTCACAACTATCATTATAGCCTTCAGAGTTAAGCTTGTGCTAAATTATAGCTAGCAGGGTTGCAAACTCTACATGACAAAAACAGATGGTAGAGCCACAAACCTGCACTAAAACTGAATGCTGTAGTGCTAAATACAAAAGAAACTATCACACAGAAAGACAACTTACATCATAGCTTTTCTTACATGATGAATCTTAAAAACAGATGATGCCTTCTGTAACAGTGCAACTTATGATTCAGATTTTGCAGTATGCTGCCTTAGAAACAGAGAAGTGCATGTTGCCCTGTGAGTTTAAATGAATAGATGGATTTAATAAAGCAAACAGGCAAAACAACTAGTTAAGTAAAAATGCTGAAATTGGAAAAACACATCTTAGCCATAGAATTTCATTTAGAGCACAATCCAAAATCGGAGCAACTCTTTCTTTAATAATTTGAGCCAAAAATGACAAATAGAACCCAATTCTTGTTTAGTCTGCTTCCTGATGACTGAGTGTCCTCACCGACTGATTTGCTAGCTGAGGTAAGGTCTGGATGCGCTGGGCATTCCACTTGAAGGGCATGTTGGGGTTATACACAGCTTCCACCAGGACCCTGTCACCCACTTGGGGAGTCTTCCCCTTCACAGCACTAGAAAGACAGACAGCATTCAGAAAACTCTAAACATTACTTTATGCCGGGGGAAGTCGGTTTCATGCATCTTATGAAGTTGTTTGTCGTTGCTGAAAAATAATGGCCGGGGAGATGATGTAGACAGGAAAACATAAGACGACAATAGACGTCAATATTTCTAATAACCAAGTAAACATCACCTACAACAGTCAGAACACTTAACCTTAGGACACCAAAATGATCATTTATCTACAAACAGTCTTAGAGTGATTAAGGCCTACTGTTTCACCTTAGCTGAAAGAAGACATCTTCATCTACAAAGCCAAAAGTATCATGGAGCTTATTGACGACCCCAGTGAAGACCCTCTGCTTCTGTGGCTGCGTCTGCTGTTGGTGGCTTGAACGCGGTGTTGGATAGGATACTGTAATCTGGGCTGTTTGCTGGGGGTTGGATAGGCTTAAGCTGGTGGGCAAGGCAACCGGGGGCTGAAGGTAAGGAATGGAAAGAAGTATTATACAGCTGTAAATGTGAACGGCATGAATTCACATAATAAATACAGTTACCGAGTACTACACAGAAACCTGGTCAGAAAATCAGTGAACAAATAGGATTAAAGACACATTTACTTCAGGACAGAAATGAGTAGGTAATATTAGCCAAATTCACAGTGTCTTTACACCTGGAGACATTCACATTAAGTCTGCGAGGCTGTAACATCTGTGCCGCATGTGCGTGACCTGCAGATCTCTTTGCATGAAAATACAATATCTGCGTAGATTTTAAAACAACACCAAGAATTTTGCAGACAGGTGTGTTTTTGCACCATACCTGTGAAATTAGAGCCTGCTGAGGTTGTGGAAGCTGAGAGGAATAAAAGAGAAAGAAATGGTGAGTACTTCTTGATTTAATAACAGCACACAATATCCTTCAGCCTACACCTATGTGTTAGGTTGTGAATTCTTATAGTGGTAACCAGATCTCATCACACTACAGAAATACACACTGTCCCTCAAGTCGTGCCTTTCAATTACCCTTACAGCACACACACATGCTCTGAGAGACACTCGAATGAATAAGGGAAAGGAGGGTGCATTATTTTATCTCTTATCCAGGAATTACAGTGTTAGGGCTAATGTCTTGGTGAGACTCTAATCCAACCCCATATCGACTCACAGAACAGAAGCTGAAGACGATAAAATGACCGTCTTTTAGTTTTTCCGCTCTCAGTATTGCTCTTATCATTTTACCTCACACTTCTCTTAAGTCCTTCTTCTTTTATTTACATCTTCAATGTTTTGTTTCATATTAATGCCATGACTTACTTTTAATTCAGATTTTATCTAATTATGCTTCACTTTTGTTACACTTTTAATCCTTTTATAGATGACCTTTTTAGTCTTTTGTTTTATCTCCTGCTCATGTCTGTTGTTTTATTCTATCATTACTATTATAATTTTATTGTCAATACTAATATCGTACTTTTCACACCCTTTTTACTTTTTTTCACACCCTTTTTACTTTTTTCTTACTGGTTTTATTTTTTTAGCTTTTATTTCAGTCCTCAAAGTCTCATTTTATGTTGCATGGTTCTTGTATTGTCTGGGTTCTTATGACAAGACGTGTTTTTCTGTAACAGTGCCTTGATTTAAACTGGGCTTTTTGTTTTGTTTTGTTGTTTTTATTTCCTTTTGTGCTGAAGCTCTTGTAATTGCTGTCTGTATGTTCTTGTGTGTTTGTCAAAGCACTTTGTAAACCTCTGTTTTTAAAAGTGCTATACAAATAAAGTTATTATTAATATCATTATTAAAATACAAATAAAAGATATGGCACAAAGCAAAATGAGTCAGTGTTTTTACCTGATGAGGTACATTGTACAGCTGCTGTGTTGGAGGCTGCTGGGGAGGTTGCTGCTGTTGCTGTTGTTGCTGCTGCTGCTGTTGTTGTTGCTGCTGTTGCTGATACTGTTGGAGGGCTGTATTAATCTGCGACTATTACAAAGACAAGGAAGAGATGGTTAAAGATGTTGCCATATGAATTGATTTTTATTTATTCTTAAGATGTTCTGTCAGTCACTGACCTGTTGTAATGCTGCAGCAGCAGCTGCCGCTGCCTGCTGCTGTAAAGCTGCAGTTTGCTGGGACAGCTGATAGTTTGCAGCAGACTGGTTACTAAGAGAAACTGCAGCCAAGGCGGACTGCTGAGAGTAAACAGAGGGAGATGCACCCAGAAGTGATGGCTGCTGAACACCGAGGGCTGTGAAGAGGAGGAAATAGTGAAATCATGTTAAAAATAGCTCAAGTTACACATCTTAGTATGGATGGTGGGTCTTTAGCAAAGTAACAACATGACAATTCACAAGACAAAAAAAATGATAAGCCATTACATGATTCAGAAATTGTGTAGCCAATAAGAAGGTCATAAAGAAGCCTGGAACCTGTTTTGCAATACTCACAGTGCAGGCTGTTGAGGTCCAGAGACTGTCCTGAGTGGCCCGGCTGGGACACCGCTGTGGTAGCAAACTGAGTTGCCCATGGCGGATTTTTTTGGCCCCCAAATTGAGCCATCGCTCACTCAGGTAAAGGGCAGTCTCTGCTCACACAACTGATGCTTGGCACTAGAAAAGAAGACACAACAAGCTATCTGTTAAAAATCCTGTATGTACTAAACATTATGTATTGTATATAATATATTATATTCCTTGTATAATTATATTGATATTGATGGTAAAAACCGAGAAACGTTTTGATTCACATTAACAATGCTGTTTAAGAATTTTTTCAGAAGCCCTTAATATTTCAATGATATCCATCACAGAAAATGTAGATTCTAATCTGATTTATGTTTGAAAATGACTAAATAAACAATTGGAGCCCTAAATCTGTTTATAATCCATTATCCATTAGAATGACACTCAAACTGGTTGTAAACCTTAATTTTGTGAAAAATGGGTGATAATTACATCAATAATCAGTACAATGGATGTCATATTAATTTAATTACTTTAATTTGTGGTACCATCTACTGACTTAACATTTTTTTTTAATAATTTATTGTCAAACCAGCCTTGGTAATCGAACTCTTCTGGGTTTTATGTACACAACAAGCATGAAAACAAAATCCAATGTCCTCAATGCCTTGTCATTTAAAATTGATTTTTCTATAAAGTAGAGGAAAGGGAAAGAGGTGGGCTTCATTACCATCATTACGCAACTGTGTGCACGTCAGTGATATAACAGCTGCTGTAACATCACAGATCCAATCTGTGCTTTTTGCCACTCAGTGGCAGATGTTCCACTCACTAGTGCTGACTGAGATGTCATGTGCAGACCCTCTATAATTAATACAAACAAGGAGCAAAACAGCACAGAAGTTTGGCTATGTATTTAAGCAGATTAACCTTGCACAACAGATGTATTTGCATGATTAATCAGATTTTGACTGCATTTCTTTATTAAATGAAGAATAGACAACAACATTTAAAGCACTTCTCCATAGATAATTTTTTTTAGCGCCACTTACAATACATTTTGGCAATAGTTTCTTCGATGTAGCAGTTTATGTTTTGGATTTTGCACTGCAGCAGTAGCACCTGCCTTCTACAACATCTGATGGCCTGCAATAACTGAGGACGAGAGAACGATGGTCCAGTCACCTACTGATATGCTTTTGAAACGTCCTGCCCATTCCCAAACACTTTCTATGATCTCTTTTTTTCCAGATGGACAAGTAAAATACATTGAACAGTCCATCTGGCATGTCAGATTAAATAACAGTATCAAATAACTAAAACAAAAAATAAATGTTTCAGTTCAATTAACACATTTGACTGCATACTCTCCACTGACTGCTGCTGTCAGTCTGTGCCACACACGTGTGCTGACTGTGATGTTGTGTGTATACCCTCCATAATAAATACAATCGACACAGTGATTTTGATCAGCTCTGCACCTGTAAGGAGTGAACCAACACAGATGTTTGGAGCAGATGGGATGAAGAGCTCAGATCAATTTCATGAATTCAATGCAAGAACAAAGGAAAGACAAAGCACTGGGCTAATAATTAACTATGCAAACCAAACTTTGTAATGCCTTACTTTTATGCTGGCAAACCCCTTTAATTACACTCCACTTTGCAGGACACAAGCTGTACAACTCCTCACTAAGGGGGAGGTAGAGTAACAGGAAAACACAGGATGGGAAGGAGCAGTAGCCATCAAGAAGACTTATTTTTATTTACATTTTTATTCATATCTGAAAATTGATTTTACTTTTTGATACCCTGTGTTCTTTTTTACCCTGTGTACTGTTATACAATGCACAATGCTGCAACTGGAATCTGGAATCTTACAGGGAGTCTACCCAAAGGATTCATAAAGTTCTGTCTAATCTAATTTAATCCAATATAGGCTATACATTAGGGCTGAAAGATTTCAGGAAAAGATCTAATTGCGATTTTCCTGGCAGATATTGGGATTTCAATTCAATTCACGATTTTCTTCAGATCAAGCTTCAGTGCAATATTCACTATGTACAGTATAGACAACAGTAAGGAAGTCAATGATCAAAAGCACACAACACACTATTCATCATCTAATATTAATGATGAATAATCTGTTATCATTATTTAAGGGATACTCATCTGTTCAAACTCTCCCACTTCCTTTTTTGCACTGTCTTTGTGTTATATTGTTTGCTTTTATACCTGTTTTATGCACTTTATGCACTTTTTGTAAGGTGACCTTCAGTGTCATGAAAGGTGCCCTTAAATAAAATGTATTATTATTAGTATTATTACTATTACTTGTATCCTAAACAGAGTCTTCGTTCAGCCCTACTATACATAGTGTCAAGTAGTACCAAAACAAAGGACTTTGCTTATGGAAAAAAGTAACTCATTGTAGAAGTCCTCTGTAGGCTGAATACACTCTCTTTTGGTTTATGTACTCCTGGAAAAGGTGAACCACAGGGCTGTTGGCCCCATCAGAAGTAATGTAGAGACTAAATTCCACGCTTATGTGCTTGTAGAGGCAGAGCTGCAGCTACTGGATTTACTATTGAGATCTACCTCATAAAACCTCATAAAACCTCAATCCACACATTCTGAAGTATCCCTTTTAGGTACAAATTTGCTTTTTAATCCTTTCCTTTTTGGAGAATGAGTTCATTAAAAGATTCCTACTGAGTCTGGCATGTTGTTTACTCAAACTCTCACTAGTAAAGTTCTTCAGCTCATTCAGGTTTTTACAATTAATCCTTAATCCCCTCCGCAATTTGAGACTGAGAGCCAACACACTACCCCGTAAAGAGACATCAGGGCTTGCTGTATCCATAAATATAGACTGACCATGCCTTCTGCAGTGATCTGTCGATAACAAACTGCTGACTCGACAGGTTCATCGGCTGACAGCATTGCTAACGTTAGCCCTTTCAACTGACAGAGGCTAGCACAGCATGCTAAATTAGCCAACAATTCGGGCCCGTTTAACAGTCTAACCTTTGCAGTGTACTATTAGCAGCATCTCGCCGTAGCGTAATAAACTTTTTTATTTTGTCGGCACCATTAAGGCGTGACCTTTTCACCTATAACAAGGTTAAAACCCCGCACAGCTATGCTAAAGATACAGTAGCTAGCACGTCGTTAGCTTTGTTGCCAGATTAGCCTCGTGCAGGATCTGTTATCGCCAGAGGCCCGTTGGCCGTTTGCAGCAGATGGCACTTTATGGTTACTGATTTTAAGGAGTAAAACAACGCACGTACTAAAAAACAGCAAGGAAAGCTTGTGGAATTGATAAACATTCATGAATTATGTATTAAATAGGTATTAGTAACACTGTACGTCCTTGAATAAAACAGTAAACACTACTTACCGTTGTCCCCTGCACCGGCCGATGTGGACAACAACTGCGCATGCGCCCGGTCGAGCACCCCTCTCCAGCTCCAAGCCGCCTGGGCAGGGTTCATGAGGTCTAGCCTGATTTTGTTTGTTTACTTGTCAAATGAAATCACCGCACGCACACAGACAAAATATTTAGGATTATTACAAGAGTATTTTTAATGCTCTGACTGTATTAGAAATACCAATACTTTGCTGTTACAAATCTGGCAGCTAGGGATGGGAATTAAAAAAGAATATCAGTGAAGAATCTAGCAAAGAAAACATTATTTTACTCAACAATTTCTTCCTTTTAATAACGCCAAGTGGTAATGTATTTTATATCATTGGAAAACCCTAATTAGTCACCTTTAAAACAGGTACAACTTGTAACGGCAGATGCATTCATGGAATGAGCAACAGAGTTAAAAATGTGGGTGGCACACAAATAAAGGTGCCAAAATTCCATGGTAAGTGGAGTGCCAGCATTATTTAGTATCAGCCCTGGTACATTTCCAGACATAGGACCAAGTTCTGTAAGACTGGTTAAGTCAAAGAGAAACTGCAAAGGACCACAACACCCAAGACTGGTTCCTCACCCTTGCTTCACTAAGCAACTGTAGGCTTTCTACCTTGGGAAGAGGGGATTTTGTCACTTTTTTGGGGGGCTACCCACACATTTTAGCTGTCTTGTTCTTTCCATGAATGCACAATCCTTACAAGTTGTACCCCTTTGAAAAGGTGACTAATCAGGCTTTCCAGTGATAAAAAAATTTAAAAAAAATTGGTATTACTAGAGGGGGGAAATAATCAACTGAAATAACATTTTAAACTTTTTAGGAGTATGGATAAGGGAACAAGAGTGGCAGAGAGGGCACAATCCTCTGCCAAGGCATTTCTGACAGTCTTTGCACTGTCTGTAATGTCAAATAATGCTTCACCACCAAAATTAAATTACTTCTTTCTTGTGTTATGACTAACATTTACTAAAAATTTCATCAAAATTAGTTCATAACTTCTTCAGTTATCTTGCTATAACAGACAAGGGTGTCACATTCTCATGAGAGGCAGTCAGCATAACTGACAACAAAATGTCGAAGGACTAGTAACGGTAGACAGGAGACAGAAGCAGTCAAAGTAGTCGCTTAATTTTACACAAAATAAAGCTAAGTGCACATTGACCCTCAGCTGTGTGATTTCAGGCAAGAGTGGAAATACCAAAAACATTAAAGCATTTTTAACGCAGCGCTGTAAAAACCAGGAGTGCTATGTGTTTGACATTGTTGAGCCTAGAAACCTGAAAATTCAGAGGACTCAATCAGCACATCAAGAAAGTATTGTATTGAAAAGCAGAAGCATTAATGGCTTTGCTGTAAATAAAATCTTATCATTCCCCCTTTTTACCACGAACCCTTAAAGGCAACAAGAGACTGTGAAATAAAAATCAAGCATACAAAACAGATTTAACATATTTTACTGTAAGCTTGATGCATTACATCTTCCACAGAGTACAAGCAGATAAATATAGCATACAAAGCTTAAGAGTGTGCGATTGCCAGCCTACTTTGGCCAATGAAAATTGTTATCCAAATAAACACTTTATATTTATGAGGATGTAAAAGAAAAAATGTTGTTGTCACATTTTGGATGTACATGGCAGAAAAAATTGTATCAAATAAACAAATGATCAGTCTGTATGATCACTGTCAAAACTTTCGCATAACCATCTTTCTACGAAAATATTCTTTCAAATATACAACATTTATATGAAATAAATACATCAAGACATATACAGCCATCAGAGCAGAATGTTTAGACTGACAAGTATAGTGACAGGGTTTTTATGTGTGGACCCAGAGTGTCCTGTGTAACCTTCTCTTGGTAACGAATGCATTTAATATTTACACGCAAAGTTCAGCTTGAGCTTCTGACAGTATACAGTGTGCACACAGAAAGTAAGATATAGTTTCTCTCTTCATTCTTGTGATTACAGAGAAGTTACTAGTGGGAAGAGTACATGGCTGTGCTTTTTAACAGTTAAACATAAATTCCTTCCAATCCATGAGTGCATTGCTACAAAGAGGTTTCACTCTTGTAATTTACGCTCCAGGTCTGAGAAAACCTTTGCATTGATTTCATCCACTTCATCTTCAACCTAGAAAACAAAAACAAAAAGAAAGACAAACTGTTTAATATGAAACCAAACCTGAAATATATCCTGCCATGCTTTCCTTACTATACTGAATGTTAGACAATGTTTATAGCGTCAAGTATTAAATAAAAACTGAGAACACTGTCCTTCATTTATAAAGTTCTCATGTCCTGCAAAATCAATTTTCTTTGCGTTTATTGTTGTTAGAAGGGTCTTGGGGAGTAGAAGAACATGAAACCTTTAACTGAACTTTCAGTTTACAGATGATGCTCTGCACCTTTTAAAGGAAATGCCCCTAAAATCGCTCTGTTAATACTTCCTAAGGTTGATGTCATAAAAATACAGCCTCTAACTGCATGTGTTTTCTGCTCGTCACAAGCAGACGCCATGATTGTTACGGCCTGTAACCCCTCCTTCCCCTCCCATCAAATATCAATTGGCAGCCAAACAGCGCAGCCTTTCAGATAAGAGTGTTTCCAAAGGGGAGGGAATAAGAGCTGCATCTCATCCTTTAGAGTGATGAAATTCTTATTTTTTCACTAGCTTAAATTAAATACTTGTTTATTAGACATTTAAGACATGATGTTGACAGTCAAGCAAACCAGCACTGTCAGCAAATGGCATCTTTAAGCATTTTATTCTATAATAGATACACAGAGAAAACGGCACCAAAATATTGTACATACTGACTTATGGGGCCAAATACAGTTTAAATACCCTGGCACACAAAAATGGTTGCTCAGTTATCCTGTTTTAATAATATTGATCATCATCATTCAATCAAACACTGATTTCTGCCTGCTATTAAATGCCTAAAATATAGTCAGTAGCTATCACATGTAAAGCCATAACCAGGGGAGTCAAGTGCACATCTGCAGAGTCAAATGAATGCTGGTGGGACAAAAAGAGTGAAGGGTTAAATACAGGCTAGAATCAAACAACTAACCCAAGGCAGGGGCCTAAACAAATGGGACCCCTCAGACATAAACCACAAAGCTATCAGCACCCTGCAAACTCTTGACCTCTGATATTTACAGGCCCAGCCAAATTCCATGGGAAAATCCACAACTGTGATTCTAGCACTGTACTATCCTGTGTTTACTTCCATACTATTTTATCTGCTTTATTCTTTGCAACAAAACACCAAAATGAATTGCCTGTATATGTAAACATCTTAGAAAGAAACCTGATCCTGATTCAATGATTTTCCATTGGACATGTAAACAGTAGCAGAACTTGGTCTGAAAAAATAAAACTGACACAATTCTCTGCTTATTTTCACTCATAAATCCCACATGGAAACCAAAGCTGGTCATCACCTGCTCCACATTGTCCACTTCTGGAATATAAAACTGCATCATATTCTGGATGCCGTTCCTCAGGGTAACCGTAGAGCTGGGACACCCTGTGCAAGAACCGACCAGCTTCAGCTTGACCGTCCCCTCCTCAAAGCCCTTAAAGATGACATCGCCCCCGTCCTCCTGCACTGTAGGTCTAATAAATTAAGAGGACCATATTGGCAAAGAACAAAGCAGCACAAACACAAATTAAAAACTTATCATCTTATGGAGGCTATGTAGATCAGATTTCAAACAGTGGACTTCTGTAATTGCAAATACAAACATTCCTAATTCAACAAGTTTTGTACCTGATCCTGGTGTCCAAAAGCTCCTTTATCATGGACACAATATCATCATCATCTTCAGAGTGACCTGAATAAAGAAAACATCCAGCTTGTGTAAATTCAAATGTTTTACAGTATAGATCTGCTTTGAAACTGAGTTAAGGAGGCAGTGACAGACAAATAAACAACACTATGGAAAAAAAACAGGACAACACATTTACATGTTTTTCCTCCATTTATGTGGGGATGTCGTATTTATTAGGTACATTTTTTTTAGAATCCACAGATGGAGAAGCACCACTGGATGGCACATTTGTTTTCTACAGCTAATTTCAGGCCTAGCTTGGAGCAAACAAAACATTAATAAATGCTGTTGATTCAAATTTGTGAGGTTCTGGTTTGCCATGTTCTTTCTTTGTATCAGATCAGGTTTTTCTTTGCAACAGATTATGAAATCTGTCACAGAAATGGTGAATAATTTAAAATGCCACGTTACTTTAAAGGCACTGGCAATACAAATCCAAGTATTTACTATCCTGAGGGGCAATGGAATAATGTGCCAGTGAGCAACTTTAGAAAAAGACAAAGTAGACATGCACATCCCTGGTTGGGTGCTGAATCCAAAAAAAAAACAAAAAAAAAAACATATGACATAACTATATATATACTGTATATATCTGTAAAGATATTGGTGTTCGTTCTTTACGTATCATGTGATGTTCTGGCACTTTTAACTCTTCACAGCAGTTAGGATATAAGTATATATATAAATACAGGGACATTAATATTCTCACAAAATTCTGTACCTAATCTTCTGCTGGCTATACTGTTTACTTTAAATTCTGCAGTCAACATAGTCAGTGTAAACATTTGTATAATTTGTAATTTAGATAGACATGCTGATTATAACTACATGTTTTCTCTTTCATTGTTTTTTGGTACCTAATTAGACTGTGATGAGTTCCAGCTGGATTTGGTCAGGTGTGTACTTGTGATTATTGAAAATGGGAACTCACGAACCACTTTGTAAGTCTGAGGAAGAGCCATACGGCTCGTAACGTCACTGATTTTCAAAATTAATTCTTGAAGGGAGCTATTTTTGATGTGCGGAGCTTGTTGTGCTTTCTCAAGTGAGCAACTTTGTCAACGTACTAACAGTTAATTTTATTGAGTCTGATATACTCCTGTCTGATGTTTGTTTCTCAATGAATTTATGATCTACGGAAACTGCAAAGTGTGAATTCGGGATTATCGAAAAAAGGAAAAAAGTCTGAATCTGAATAGCCTGTCTCCTTCATCTGGATTTCTCTTTGTGCTCTTATAACCTGAAATGACATTCTGCTGGCAGGCTGTTTGCATACATCCATGACTGTGAGCAAAGATGAGCAAAAGATTGTTTCCAAACTCACTGCTTTCATGATGTACTGCCCCCGTTGTTATTGGATCACCACTCTCAAAGAACTTTGTGATAGCCTCCAGAGTGTGGCGCTTGATGTCTGTCCATTCTACGTCCTCATCTGTCTTTAAAGGAGAAAAAATCTCAAGCTCTGTCTCACAGAAATGTTTCGCGCTGTACACTCAGAAACACAATCTGTAAAGGAATACTTAATACTTACTTTAGTGACTGTGATGAAGTCGGGGCCAAAAAACACACTCTTTACCCCTTCGATTTCAAACAGGTCCCTGAAAGAAATATGTCACCAGGTTATTGTTTGTTTAAGTCTACAAAACAGCCTGTGGAGTCTGCATCTATGTCATTTCATCAGTGATAACAACATTCACCTGTGCAGGCTGAGTACACCATAACAGCACTACCCATTCTTAACCAGTGCATTAATTTAATAAGAAAAAATCTACATATTCAAGCAAGCACCTATCATATCTGCACAGTTCATTTATACAGTTGATTCTGTTCTCTGTTGCTTTCACTTACAGAGGTTCTGGAGTATCAGTACAGAAACGAGTACTCTTTGACTTTGAATCTCAACTGTTAAAATGATCGTATTTGTACACCCTTGTTCTTATGAGTCAAAAAAATCCTCTCAAGCAGACACAAATGCATCTTGGTTATAGGCGTTAACTTTTCCTTCTCTTTCTGATATCTAACTTTCTAAAAAGTACCATGTGAAATCTGAACCTGACTCGAACCTGAACCTTGAATCATATAAATCTCCTGCATGTATAGTGTTTGTACTGATTATACAACATTACGTCTTACAAAAGCAAACAAGCCACCACAGAAAAGATTGATTATGTCATGTTATGATTCATCACCCCAGCTGATGTGTAGGTGTAAGCCAAGGCTAAAAACATCAAACTGCCAACAGGCAGTGCATCACTTATTCTAGTGCTGAAGTAAAAAGCCTTTTGACATTTCAGATAAACAAGGATGATTTTTTTTGTTCTAAAAATGCACCCAGCCGGTCCAGAGCACAGGATTGTTAACTGACAACAGGTTACTGCTAGATAACTTTCTGCCACTAGTATGGCCCCCATCCACAAAATATCACCACTGAGTACAAAAAAGGAAAACAGTCGATTCACCAGCAGTCCAATCTATAGAGACACTCAAATCTAACTGTGGTTTTCCAAACATGCTGTAGTCACAGTAAGTGAGCTGTCCGTGTGAAGGCACATTTTTAAGTAGGTGTGTCACAATTGGCCTCCTTTAGTGTTGAAGTTTGGATTAATAATGACAGCAAGGAAATGTAGAGACATGTTGAAACACCACAATTCAAAGCCTACATTCATCATCGATAAAGGGTATTTGTATATGCCGCTCTTGGCACTTGGATTGCAGTTATAAAAACCCCACTTCCAGTGAAGTTTGGGACATTGTGTAAAATGTGAATAAAAACAGAATACCATTATTTGCAAATATTCACTCATGTTGAATTTGATTTCTGCAACTCATGCAAAACAGGACCAGGGGCATGTTTAATGTTACATCACCTTTATTGTTTGGAAACTGAGGACACCAATTGTTGAAGGTTTGTTGGTGGAATTCCTGCCCCATTCTTGCTTGATGTTCGACTTCAGTTGTTCAACAGTCTGAGGTCTCTTATGTTGTATTCTGCGCTCCATTATGTGCCATACATTTTCAATAGGAGACATGTCTGGACTGTCTGGTACCACCACTCTTTTGCTAGGCAGCCACGCTGTTGTAACTCGTGCAGAATGTGGCTTCTCATTGTCTTGCTGAAATATAGCTGAAATAAGCAGGGACCTCCATGAAAACACTGTCACATGGATGGCTGCATATGTTGCTCTAAAACCTGAGTATATCTCTCAGCCTTAATAGTGCCTTCACAGATGTGCAAGTTATCCATGCTATGGGCAGTATCGCACCCCCATACCATCACAGGTTACTGAATGGTGTTGGTTTTTAATGCAGGGATCAAAGGTCACAGGTATTCAGTGTTCGATTTTTGTAATGCCAGGACAGAGATTTCTCCAGATTCTCTGAATCTTTTGATAATTTTATGTACTGCAGATGATGAAATTCCTAAATTTCTTGCAGTTGTGAGTCGAGAAAAGTTCTTAAAGCTGTTTGCTCATGCAGTTGTTCACAAAGTGATAAACCTCTTCCCATCCTTAAGAGTGAATGACTGAGACATTCGGGGATGCTTTTTGTACACCCAGCCATTCATTTATTTATGGTATTTAGTATATTTTGTACATTGTGTATGTTATTACTTTCTCTGAAACCAGCTGCTGTAACACCACTATTTCCCACCTTGGGATCAACAAAGTACATCCATCTATCCATCTCTCTCTCTATCTATCTATCTGTCAATCCATCTATCTATGTATCTATGTATCTATGTATGTATGTGTGTATCTATCTATCACACTCACCTGTTCCCAGTTAACCTGTTCATTTGTGGAACGTTCCAAACAGGTGCTTTTTGAGCAACCCTGAACCTTATAAGTCTTTTGTCACTCCTGTCCCAGCTTTTTTTGGGACGTGTTGTAGGCATCAAATTCAAAATGAGTGAATATTTGCAAAAAAAAATTAAAAAAGTTTATCAGTTTGAACATTAACAGTATTGTCTCTGAAATGTATTCAATTGAATGTAGGTCAAAAAGGATTTGCACATATTATATTTTGTTTTTATTAGCATTCTACAAGTGGTCCCAACTTTATTGGAATTGGGGTTTGTGTATGAGTTTTAAGAAAGGACAAATGTTGGGTAAATATATCTGTGCAGCCAGCCAAAGTGTTGTCTGTGTGGGAAACATCAGTGTGACAAACAAAGTAAAAAAATGAAGCTAAAACACAACCTGGCTAAAGATGAACACTCAGCAGAGCTTGGAGAGGGAAAGTCCAGCGTCCCACTTCCGAGGACAGGTTTTCCAGGGAGAAACTTCAAGCTTCTTGGGTTTGGAGTGTCTTGAGTTTGGATTGACAGGTGTCTTACTAAAGGTAAAATAAAAATATGTCATTTAAATTCATATATTGTCTTCTACGACCCAGCATCAGCAGAACAGGATGACAGACAATCATCTTTAAAGGTGTCTGAATTATTGTGATTTACTTGTGAAGTGTGTGGTTGCTGTCCAGGGCCGAAGCAGAGCCTTCCTGAAGCTCTGTGAGTGGTATGAGCCTCTGTTGTTCTCTTGAAACCTTCAATGGACAGAAAGAATATTTGACAAGTACTGATAGTTAACAATTACACTTTAAGATGTCCATTCGTTGAGACTATACGTGCTTTATTATGAACGAAACATAGAGACTAAACGTAAGCATTTATTGGCACTTGTTCCATCTCTTGAGTAGCAGTAACAGTATTATTGTTTTATTTTTCATTTGAATTAAACATAAAATAAATCTTAAATACAAGGAAGTAAATACTGAAGGTAAATCCCGTTTAGTTCCGCAAAATGGCCACACGCGTCAATAAAATAAAGCATTGTTAAGGGAGGAACTGCCAATACAATTGCCTCGATATCAGTTAATCACTTAAACACAGATGAATGTGATTAGACTGATGAACCGTTGTCTCAGGTTTGTGTCGCAGTTAAGGAGGCTAACCAGCTGTTAGCTAGCAATACTATCATCTTAATTACACGTCTGTAAACCAAAAGTATTAGATTAAAATGGCACAGTAGGTAACACCAGAGGTTAAATTAGTTTGTAATTCACAGGGTAGTCCCTGTAGAGGTTCAGACCTATATTGAGAAGCGTTTCTTGTCCGTAAGACCTGACGAAGTCCCCATCTCATGTGCGCCGCCATTTTGTTTGTTTTGAAAATGACGACCTCGTGTGGCAGACAGGGAGCAGTCCTGAGCAGGAGGATGACCTGTAATTATTACAATTATCACTAATTTTTCTAAAAAAGAGATGATGGTTTTGAAATAAAATACACGAGAAAATAACCAACTGTTTTTAATGCAAACACTGTAACAGTGTATTATGGTCACCATCAGCTGGCCCATCATTCTCAGTCCAGTAATAACAGGGACTTTCCAGAATTTATCAACTTTTTTCTGTCCCACCAATGGAATTTCAGATAATTAAAAGTCTCAAGAGACTGTTTTTATTTCAAATTTTAGATGTCCTGAGGCAAACTGGAAAGACTGTTGTTGTAAAAGTGTTTCTAAAATGTAACTTTAAAAACCAAATGGCTCCAAAGCACCAATGAGTTTTTACTTTTCCTTTTCTTTCATGATTTTGTCAAATTGTCTCTTGTATTTGAAAAAAACTGCTTGTTTAACCATTGGTTAATGGAACACATTTAACACTTAAATCAATGCACCTCAAAGTTTGTCTCACATCTGCTGTGCAATTGTATTTCCAAAGCAATTCCAGTCATTAAGTAAAATAGCTGAAACAGGAAGCAATGTGGCTCTGCAGAAATTTAATCTTTAATTAATTTGCTTATACAATGGCTACACAAAAGGTATGAGCTCTGTTTTATTTTCATATAATTCTATACACACCAAAAAACAGTTAACTGTATCCTCATAAAATCATAACAGTTCAACTTTTCATGCCATCTCTTTTTTTTATAGGTTTATGTACATCAAATTCAAATAAGTGAATATATAGGTTTATCAAAATAAAGAAGAAGCTTAGTCATCTTGAGATGCACAAGTTAACATTTCAGGAAAACAACTTTACAATAAATATGAGAAAATTAAGTAAATTAAAGTTTGGACAACAGTCTGTTCAACGCTTTCATACATTTGTAGTTTCTCTTTTACATACACATAAAATATATATACAGTATAAATATTGGAGGGGGTCCGTCTTTTTTCTCTCACTCTCATACAGTATGTATTGTTCTGTTAAAAGGGGGGTGTTCTTATATTTCCACATGGTACTCTTCCTTTATAGCATTTGTTGACAAGACTCTTGAAATAATTTTTACATAAATACTTGGTGCACATGTCTGGGTACTTCATCCATCATGTTTATGGTCGCTTGGTCGAACACCTGTGCAGGTTTGAGTCAGAACATCAAGGTGATGTCTGTTTGGCAGAAAACAAACACACTCACAGTGTGAAGAAGGCCTGCCCCGTGCTTCCCAACCATTGTTCTGACAGGGTGAGGTGGTGCTCTGAAGGAGTGGCAGGGAAACCGAGACTCTCCCATAAGAGCAGACAGTCTCTGGATGGTGGAGGATTATAAGTAACTACAAGAATAATGCTGTCTGCGTGAAACACTTGGAATAAATTTTACCCATTCAGGATTTGGATTTCATTTACATTTTCTCTGTATCAGTCTTGATCTACAGGTCTGATACCAACTTTCTGAGGATTATAACTGCTGAGGAGGTCTACTGTTGACTTTTTTGGAGATTTATCATCCCAAGGAGTCTCTTCTGAGTCTCAGTGAATTCTTTTTACCATAAAGACATGGCACTCTGGGTCATTTTCCCTGTCTCCCTCTCTCTGATCTCCTTCGTTGGAACCTGGAGTGTGTGAGTTTGAATAAAATTTCACACTTTATCTTCACATGCTGGTGACACTATCAGAACATGTGTTTTTACAACCTTTATTCTGCCTCTGTCTGTGGGCTGACATGCAAACTCAGAGTGTGTGTCAGTTATTAAAGGGTGAACACTTTAAGGGAGCTATGTACATGTGCAGTTCTCATGAGCTTGTAGGTGATCTTTTGTATTTTAATTTTCAATCAATCAAGCAATAAAACAAACAAACTCTATTTGCAGGTGAGTTATTTCTGGATCCAGATCCGGATTTAGGTCACCACCAAAATTTAACCATTTCCTCCTTGTGTCATGACCAATCCCTAAAATTGTCATGAAAATCCATTGAGAAATTATACAGTTATTAGCAAAAATCTGGAAACTCTAATATTTTGCACTACTAACTTTTTGGGTGATCTTGGTTTCACACCAACAAACCAAAAATGAAACCAACAAACAGACCAACAATCAAAACAGCAAACAAGCAAACCAACAAGCAAACCAATGATCAAGCCAACAAACCAACCAACAAACAAACAATCCAAGAAACAAACAAGCAAACTTACAATCAAGCCAACAAACAAATCAACAAACAAACCAACAAACAAACAAACTTTCTATCAAGCCAACAATCAAACCAATAAACAAACAGAAAACAATAAACAAACAAACAATCAAGCCAACTATCAAACCAACACACACACAATCAAACCAACAATCAGACAACCAGACAAATATCAAACAAGTAAACCCAGCAACAAACAAACCAAAAAATGCAGATAAGAACATATCAGTCCTTGAAAGAGGTAAATCTAAAGAAAAGCTGCTAAGTTAAGACACTAAATTCAAAACAAAACTGAGTAAACATGCAAAATCAACAAACCAAAACACAGAACTATAGGTGACTTAAATGGGTGACAAAATCAAGAAGATACAAATTAGTTTTAAAAAAGGCTTGAACAAGATAGAACAGAAGTAAAATAGAAAATTAAGCAAAATATTCTACAACAAGATAATAAGACTGTAAAAACACAAACAATTCAAAAGAATAAAAATGTTGGGAAAACATATTTAAACTGATTTAACAGTCTTAGATTTGACAGAAATCAATGAACCAATAAAACTACAAAAATTGAAACAAATTTAGTAGAAAATGAAAACAAAAAAAACCAACTAAATTTAGTTGATTCATGAGGACATCTCTATAAATATTAAAGCATTCGTCTGAACGGTGTATTTGCAGAACAAGAAAATGAGATGCTTGAATTCCTTTCAGCAGGAAACTGGGACATATTGGCTCATTAGTTTAAAGTTGATGCTGTAAAGTGTTTCTGTAATGATTATAAACTCACTATCTGCTTTCTGCACAGAGATGTGTATGGAAATCCTCCTCAGAACAGAATTTGAATTTCAAAGCACTCGGGACACCTCACTGTTACGCACACTTATGTCTGATGAGTTATGTAAATGTAGTAACATTTCTGAAATATGTGATCCAGCTCGTTTTGAGTGATGCAACATGTGCTCTAAATAAAATTACTTTTCCTAAAGTTATTCATCTCTGAACACATCATTTTAGGCAATAATATGTTTGATTTTTCCATCAGTTATGTTTAAAAGACACAAAGTAAGTAGCAGAGTAAAGGTAGTTCAGGTTAAGGATAAATCATTTTAATTCAAAGGACATTATTTTCTGTCAAGTGTATCTCATTTCTGTCAAAGCAAAGCATTGACATGTACATACTTGTCAAAGGTTAATAGGATCATAAATATCCAAAAGAAAGCAGAGAAGAGTTCATCAAAATAAGATACAAATATTCCAACAAAATTGAGTGACACGTGTCAAAATAACAAAACAAAACCAAACAGAAGTATTTCTGACTTAAATTTGCTAAAGTAAGATTGCAAATTAAAAACATGTAAATGCGTTTTTAAAAAAACATTAAATGAGATTCAACAGAATAAAACTGGAATGGAGTAAAATATTATAAAACAAGATTATAAAATAACCATAACCAGAAATTCAGGATGCAACCATTTTAGGAAATAATACACTTGATTTTTCCCTTAGTTATGTTTAAGAAATGCAAAGTTAGCAGCAGAGAAAGTAGTTCAGGTTAAAGACAAATCATTTCTATTAAAAGAACATTATTTTCTGTCAAGTGATTCAACCGACCGCAACATTTTAAAAATTTTTTAATTTCCATTTCTGTGGGCCTGTGCAACTGAAGCATTAGTTAACGGTTCTTATCTGACAGGAATGGCACCTGGTGTGGCCTTCTGCTTACCTTGGTTGTAGTGCGTTATTTGAGATACTGTTGACTTTATATCAACTCAAATCACTCTGACCTTTGTCCTCTGACCTCTAGCATCAATAAGGCATTTTCAACCAAAGAATAGACACTCAATGAATCTTTTCTCTTTCTCAGACCATTATCTGTTCACCCAGTTGTGCATGCAAATCCCAGGAGATCAGCAGTTTGCTCTGACTCTGTCTCAAGTCATGTAAATCACCTTTCTTCCTGATTCTAATAGCGGGTTGTCTTGATTATGTCCACATGCCTACGTACATTGATCTGCTGCCATGTGATTGGCCGATTAGCTATTTGTGCAAATGGGTGGGGGTCTGAGTGTACATTTGATAATTAAAAATGCAGTCATGGATCTTATCTGAAGCCCCCCTGGTACAAAAGTGATGTCTCTCTTGTTTGTGTGATTGATTTTTCCAGATATGGCATTGCTCTCTCCCACAATCACGTGTGCTCCCTGAGTGACTGGTGAGTTTTGCCTTGATAGAAGTTGATATTTTAGCATAAATATGAAGCTGTGGCAGATTATTCCAAACCCCGTTTGTTTGTTTTCAGGAGCAATGAGAACTACTGCAGAGGGAATCACACCACTGGATGCTGCTCTGCTCCAACTATAAGGTGAGAATGAAGCTCATTTCCCTTCATATGCTTTCAACAGCATAAACAGAGTAAATAATTAATATGATATTTCTTTTAATTTAAGCACAAGTGGAAAAAATGCACCAGAAAATTCACTTTTTTCAGCTACAATCAACGCAGGAGCCTTTATGTGTGAGTTGATCTGCTTTGACAACGGATTTAATAGATGATATGATGTAGCTGTTCTGTGTTGAACCAACAGTGTTCTCTCTTTTCAGTCCTGTTGTTCTGTTTGTTTCATCATGCTCACATCTTGGAGAGACACTCAGCTCAAATGGTGCTGAGTAAGCTCGCTCTGCTGTTTGGTGTGGTGGCAGCCATGGGAGCTTTTGCAGCTGGAAACTGTAATGTGAGTACCACACACTTTTCTATGTGTTTAGTGGAGTTTATCGTTTTCATGTACTGCATGAGGAGTACATTTACATCATCAAATCAATCAGAAGACTGGAGATATAGAGGTAGTGAATCTGCCTTTTTTGGTTTTCTTTCCAAAAATGTTCACGGTTTGAAACAGCACAACTTCTTTCTTACACCTACCCTACCTTTTGGCACATTGCAGGGGATGCGTCACCCCTGACCCATTAGCTTCTGCCTTTAGCTGCTAGCTCCCAGAGTTGTTGCAGCTTGTATTGTCTTTTCTTTGAACTTCAGCTTTTATAACTGAGATGTGTTTTTCACACCTACAGATCTGTTGCTTTATTCTGGTTCAGTTGAAAAAAAAAAAAGCTACAAATATGCATATTTCTTTTGGATCATTTCAAGTTCACACTGCAATGTTTTGGAGAGGGCAGAGTCCAGGCTGAAGGGCCTTACATCATTACACCACTGCCAGTGTTCCTATGACTATGAGCTGTGCTGTGCATTATGGGAAGACAGTGTTAATTTTGGCAGCACCTTTTAATTAAGTTTTATTTTTAGTCTTTTGCCTAAAATATCTCTTAGTTTTAGTCATAATTTATTCATCTAAATTGTTTTAATTTCAGTCTAGTTCTAGTTGATGAAATTTCACATTTTAGTCGATGACATCTACTGTAAATTTCATCGACTAAAATATGAAGTGTAAAGTGTAAGACATTTTTTATGTTTCCTTGAATTTCTGAAGTCCTGTTTTACACTTGGATGAAATAAAACATCTAATAACCCTTTATTGAATGCTAGTAAAGTTTGAATGTATACATTAACAGAAAAAAAATTAACTTTTGTGTGAAATGCAGTCACCTTTATTTAGGCTACCTGGCAGAGCATCTCAGTTACAATACCAGAACTGACAACAAACAGTGAACCTGCTCTACATGAATATATCAATTCATAAAGAGAGCAGCTCTGATTGGATCGCTCCCCAACTCATCCCACCACCACGAAGCTAAGGCAGCTGTGATTGGATGTCTCTCTTAACTCATCCAACATGTCCACACAACCAACGTAGCTGTGATTGGATATATTCCTAACTTGTCCCTACTTTCTACATGACCACATTAGGTCTGATTGGATTAAGTCTCTGTCAGACATTTTTTCCAGTTAATTCAGCTTTAGTTTTTGTCCATGTGTATTAGTTACTGTCTAGTTTTTGTCAGAAAAAAAAGGTTGTTGACGAAAACTATGACGATAATAATTAGTCAACAAAATTAACACTGATGGGAAGACAGCCATTAGGTCAAACCAGGGGTGGGCCACATGCAGCCGTCCTGCTCTCTCAGTAATGCCCTCCAGTCAGTTTGAAATATCAAAAATCCTTTTTAGTGAAGGAAACATGACACAATCTACCACGACAACATTAAAATAGAAATATTTCCAAGGAAATAGAGCTGTAATTATGTCTTTAAATTTCCTTTTGTGCATCACTAAATGTTTGTTAAAGCAAAAACTAAACTGTTAGTAAAATAAACATAAATAACTAGTGAAGCTAAAAGCCACAAGTTTAATGTTCCAATTTCAACAATGCAGCCAACTGTAATTGAGGAAAAATAAACGTGGCCCTCTTGGTTACCAAAGTTTCCCACCGCTGGGTTAAACTAATTGGATCTGGATCTTGAACCAAACTTAGCTGTGACTGTGTAGACCACAATATTCATCTGCATGTTAGCATTACTAACACTGTTAGCTGAGTAATTATCAAGAACTGCCCTTTCTCACAGTGTGTGCTTTTATACCAGCTTACACACCTCTGACTCAGCAGTTTGAGCAAATTGGTGTCAAATGTTTTGCCCATGGGCACAACGTCACGTGACTGCCAGACCTGGACTTGATCACTTGACCTTGATGATGAAGCGACTCTTCAGACTCACCACAAATGTCCAAATCATGAGACGTGTAATATCAAAACTATGTGAAGACTCCAGGATGTAAACAGTGGAGTTGAAGAACCTGGATTTGCAGCTGTGTGGAAACAGCAAACAGAGGAGCTTCACTGTTTGATTTATGTCACCTGTAATAATTTAGAGTAAATACGAGGTTTGTGCAGCGCTACCAGAGATTTCAGATGGTTTGTAATTCATTTCTTTCTTCAATACTGAGTTTGTCAGCACGAGCGCTGGGATGTTTTCCTATTTCAACCACAAACACAACAGTCATGTAACTGTGTCCTGCATCATGAGCCAGAAGTCAATGTTTTATCTCGACATACAAATAAAGATTGATTGATTGATTGATTGATTGACATACAGTCCAACCCAAACTGGAGTGAAAGAGAAAGTGTTGCTGTTTCGTTAAGGATAGAGCTCACTGAAATCTTTGCTAAGTTTGCCATAATTTCCAAACTTTATTCATCTCTGAGCTAATACTTTGCTGCTGTCTTTGCTCTCATACAAAAAAGGAAACAAAAAACATTTTGATCAAATATAAGCTATTAGGAAAGAAAAGCAGGCCTGTTAGAGCCTGATATGTAACACTGACCCGAAATGTAACAGTGACCCAAAATGTTATAAAAAAATGTAATAAAACCCAAAATGTGATAACTGGTCGATAATGTAGCAAGATGCTGAGCCAAAAACATAATAAGTTCTTGCCCAAAATGTAATAACTTGTTACAGTATCGACCAGTCATTACATTTTGGGTTTTATTACATTTCGAGCTCAACACTTCTGTAACATTATTGACAAATTATTACATTTTGGGCTTTATTACAATTTTTTTTATAACCTTTCGGGGTCATCCCGCGACCCCAAAAGGGATAAGCGGTATAGAAAATGAATGGATGAATGAATTTGGGGTCGTTGTTACATATCAGGCTCTAACAAGGCCCATGGTGGCACAGCAGGTAGCGCACCAAACTCACAACAATGAAGTCTCTGGTTCATCCCAGGATTGGTCAGGACCTTTCTGTGTGGAGTATGCATGTTCTCCCCCCCTGCATGTGTGGGCTCTCTCTGGGCACTCTGGCTTCCTCCCACAGACCAAAAACATGCTCATTAGGTAAACTGGTGACTCCAAATTGCCCTTAGGTCTGAGTGTGAGTGTGAATGGTCCATCCATCATCCATACTGCTCATCCTTTTCGGGGTGGCAGGGGGCTTGAGTTTATTCAAGCTGCCAATCATAGGGCCACAAAGAGTGAAAGCAAACCATTCACACTCACACTCATACCTAAGGGGAAATTTGAGTCACCAATTAAACTAATGAGCATATTTTTGTCCGTGGGAGGAAATCAGAGTGCCCAGAGAGAACCCAAGCAGGCACGAGGAGAACATGCATACTCCACCCAGAAAGACCTTGGTCGACATGGAGAGTCGGGCTTGTGCACTTTCCAACTGCGCCCACATCAAAGATGTGCAGCCAACAAATCTGCAGCAATCGTGTGATCCTGTCATGTCATTATGAACCAGATTCTCAAAGGAATGTTTCCAGAGCCTTTCTGAATCTATACCATGAAGAAATAATGCAGTTCTGATGGAAGATGGCGATCAAACCCAAGGATGTACGTAGGTGTATTTAATAAAGTGGTCAGTGAGGCAACTAAAACAAAGCATTTCATACAGAACTAGAAAAGGACTCAGACAGCGCAGACCTCCGCCAAGCAGCTCTGTTCCAGCAGTGGCTTTTCCACAACCCCTGTAAGAGGTACAATTCTGGATCACCAGATCCAGAATAGTGCCAGGATCTGGACCAAACTCAGCACATACATGGAGGTTGTTATCCTATATGAACACAACAAGTTTTGGGAACATCACTTAATATTTTGATTTTATATGAATTATTGAATGTCGTCAATGGGATTTCCCATTATAATCTAATCAAGATCGGATCCAAATTAAATTTACCTTGATGATAGAGACATCGGCCCCATATTATCCTGTGCAATTGGAAGCGAATCCGTTAAAAAATGGCAGAGATATGATCTTTTAAAATTCCGCCCAACTTTAACTTATGGGATTTTATGAACTTTTGAGATTTTTTTTTTTTTTGCATCCAGACAAATGTATGTATCACCACTAAAATTTAATCATTTCTAAGTTGGGTCGTTACCAACATCTCCTGCAAATTTCAGCAAAATCCATCCAGTTGTTTTTGTGTAATCTTGCTAATAAACAAAATAACAAACAGACATATGCGGGCAAAAATATAACCTCTTGGCGGAGGTAAAAATAGGTTTTGCTTGGTTGAGGTAACCTAGAGTGTTGTTAAATCAAAAATTGCAACAACAAGCATTAACTGAAACTGTGTCTAGTTTTGTTCTTCTAAACAATAGTTTATTCTTGCAGTTGTTTTTATTTCAGCTCCAGGCGTGCTTGTTGTTTGATTTTAACATTTCAGCAGTCATACCATGTAGATTTTATGTCATCTACATGTATTCACTGATGTATGTAACCTCCTTTCTTCATGATGACCTGTAAACTGTTTCAATGCCCCCCTCAGCCTGGGTACCTCGCTCTCCTGCACAACTTTGGAGCAGCCGTCAGCTTCACGGGCATCTGCTTCTACACCGTCCTGCTCACCAGTCTGACCAGAAAGTGTGCTCTTACAGGATACGAGAAGCTTCTCTACCCGCTACGCATCATCTCCACCATCATCCAAGCCATCGTCACCATCTGCTGTATCCTTTTTTAAATCCTGGAGCTACGTTTTTGGAGAGCTTTTCTGTTTGGGGTATATTTTCAGGACAGATGACAGTAGAGGTGATGGTCTTAGTTTTGACATTTTGTGTGTTGACAGCAGCAGTGACACCAAAGCCAGCCTCCCCAGCTGCTCTAAAGTCCCTTTGTGCCGTATAGATCCAGCCTGTTGCTCTGTTTGCAAAGAGGGAATGGTCAAACGGCAGATGTAAAACAAATGAACAGTATCTTTAACTAAATCAATCTTTAACCAAGGGATTTCCTGAAAGACTGAGGCTGATGATTGACAAGCTCAGATCCTGAAGCCTCAGTCTTAAGTAGAAGTCATTTAATGAGAACTTTAACCTCAGAATAAGAAATAGAAGGTGTCTTCTATCTTGTGTTGTGTGACATGCCAAGAATGAACTTCCAGCAACTCTTCATGGCTTACAGAAACAAAGGTCCCTCACAGTGAACCCTTTAGTTCACTAAAGGTTTATGTTATTGATAACAGAAGACAATCAGGTCTCCCACAGCCACTTCTTATTTGATTTTATTTGCAAAAAAGGACTTTGTACAACAGGGATGGGCCACTTAGATAACCAAGAGGACCACACAAAACCTTTTCCTTACTGGGCCACTTTTTTACAAACTGTCAGGCATCCATAATGGGAAATAGAAATGAATATACAAAAACAGTAGGGATAAACAATGTTATCTTACCAATGTCAACATTGGTAGATTTACGCCTAAAAAGTTGGTTTGAAGATTTTTGCCGATATTTACAGCTGCTATTTTGACAAACTGGAAGTTAGCATCCAGCTCGTTCCCTTGACTACAAGCCTACTAAAAGTCTGTGTGAATTTTCACTGTGTTTTGGATCGTTGCTGATGATAACCTCTGTGGAGACCAAAAATCATTATATTTACATTTTCTGTACTTTGTGATAATCTTAACAAAAGAACCCAATTTCATGCTTTTTTTTTAGATTAAACATAATCAGCTAGAGGTAAAAGCTATTATTATGCAATTATCGAACTACAACTTGACATTTGACTGAGAAGCAACTGAAATATTACTAGGGATTCATGATATTTTCGGTTTGATATGGGTATCGGCCGATATCAGCCTATAAAGGTAAGTATTGGTATCGGCCGATATTGAAATTTTTGCAGATATATGGCCGATATATTGGCCACACATATCAGCCATATATATATTGGCAAATTACACAAATGTACAATATTGATGCATCTTCTCATCACTTATGGGTACATTTAAAAATCAAGGGTTTTGTTTTTGCAGGAGTTAAATGCTGTTTTTCTTGTTTTACAATACCTGCAAAAATATACTGAAACACTGAAAGAAACAAGTCCATTTTTGTTTAGTACAGAGCTTGTGCTCTTGACCAGAAATATCGGTGTCAGTATCGGGTTTAATGAATTAAAAAATATCGGCATATTGGATATCAGCAAAAATCCAATATTGTGCACCCCTAAATATTAACAATGTATAACGTCTTGTTGTTACCTCTTGTTTGAGAGTTTCCTCTTAACCCAGTGATCTGATCAAGTCTGTCCTCATGGCTGTGGCAATAGTGTATGAAATATTTATTATTAACAGTCAATCAGAAATGCTTGCAGCTGGTCCCCAGCCATTTTTGTCCTTATGGGCAGTTCATTAACAATGGTCTTTTTACAACATACAACAACAGTTTAAGATTCAAAAGCAGGCAACACAGGATACTTTTTATTATTTCCCATTAAACATTAAATCTTATGTGTGTGTTCATCGCAAACTTTATTTTAGGCACTTAAACCAATATTATAAATTCCATACAGTTTCAAGCTTGGGAACCAAGAAGTGCTAAATGCTGAATCACCTCTGCATTCTTGGACTCATTATTGCCCAACTCTGTAGGGCAGTATTTATCAAATAGTGGTGCTCCCTACGGGGGGCATGGCAACACCAAATGATGACCTCAGGCCCCCTGAAATTTGGTTACATCAGGTGCCAATTTGAAAGAAATGTGCTTGTGCCATAATGACTGGTTACAAGCTCATGGAAGAGACCCGAACCATATAAACTAGACTAATGCTGTAATTACTTCTGCCATTGAGGTTATGTTTTTGCCGATGCATGTATGTAAGTTTGTTTGTATGTTAGCAAGATTACACAAAAACTACAAGACAGATTTTGCTGAAATTTTCAGGAGATGTTGGTAATGGCCCGACTTAAAAATGATTAGATTTTGGTTGTGATCCAGATAACCACCATTAGCGGACTATCGTTTTTGCTCAATTACTGTCTAACTAATAATGATATCAGCATGATTCTGAGTGCTGGTCGTGGGTTTTCAGAGTCAAGGAATCATATTATGATGGTAACTTTATCATGAAATTATTGCTTAAAGATGTAACAGCAATATGTGAGCTACCTTGGTGGAGGTTTGTGCCTTCTGAGTGCTTTCTGGTTTAGTTTAATTGAACCTAATCATTGTGTCTTTCTCCTAATCTGCTCTCCTCCTGCATCAACACACTCTGCATCGTCCTTAATCTGAACCCATCCAGATACTGTGTTGTATGTCCAGAATGACTTCTTTTGCGTCCACCTATCAGCTGTCTTCGAGTGGGTGCTGAGTGTAAACCTGCAGCTCTTTGAGCTCAGCTACTCTGTGGAGTTTTGCTTCTTCTCGTCATACATGATCTCGAACTTGCTGACTGAACGGGACGAGGAGAAGCCTTTAATGATGACACTGACGTGATATAAGACCACCAGGGTCCAGCTGGCACACACGAGTGGTGAGGAGGAACTGAGAAAGACTTCTGTGAGGACTGTGGCTGGATCATGGGACTAATATTTTCCCGTTTAGATTGTGTTTGGAAGTGAAGTTGTAGGTTTTCTGTTTAAAGGTTTATTGTCCTCCTGTTTAAACATTTATTATTCATTGAAAAGAAAAAAGCTTGAGCAACACATGAACAAAACGTAGCACTTGTATTTTCATTTTTTCTCAGGTGATGTTGTGACAGAGCAATGAGGTGTCAAACACTAAAACACAAGGTTAATATCTCTGTAAAATTATTTTCTTCTGCTTGTTATGGCTCTCAACACCTTCAATACTTTGATAATCTTGGTAGCTTAACTTCTAACACTGTCAGCCTCAGTTACGTCAGTGATCAATAATATTGGAAAATACCAAAGCTTTCAATTAAACCAGGCATCACCAAATGGACCCCTGACCAATCTCTGATAAATTCACAAGAATAGACTTTAATTGAGCAATTCGTCCGACAGTCGCGGATATGCAGCGGGCACGCCCACCAATAGGGGGGGCAAATGGGTATGTTGTCCCGGGCCCAGGGTGGGGCGGGGGACCAGAACTGGGCGGGAGGGGCCCGCTGCTCCGGAGCGGAGGCCCAGGCAAGACTGTCACCTGGCCTGACAGCAGCCGCTGCTTCTCCAGCTAACACTAGAACCGCTACTGTGGTCTGATCACAAGCCGGTCATGCCATGAGTGTTCCTTAATATATGTTCTGTATGTTTTCTGAGGCCCTGTTTACATGACTCCGTTTTCGGCCGTACCCGAAGAGTTTTGATTGCGTTTTAGCCTCCCGTTTACATGAGACCAGTGCCCGGAGTGCTTGAATCCACAAACTTTTGAAACCAGGTTCCAAGGCGGAAAGTTTTCAAAACGCATCGCCACCCAGCCTCATGTAAACAGGATTCATTGTTTCAGGGGGGAACGCTGACATCTACGCATGCGCAGTACTCTTTCACATGAAGGCTGCGCACGCATACCAGGAACAACAACAGCCTCGGCCATCTACCGAGTAACATGTGAGCTGCTTACCGTGCTTGGTTTGTTCTCCAGACAAAACTATGCAGACAGATTTGTTGTCCCGACAACAAACTCCTGCGTCTTCGTGCGTCCACTCGCCATTGTTGTTTGTGAAAAGTTTTTCATTTTCGTACGTGTGTTGTAACAGTGCTGTTTCTCTGCAAACCTACATCGCCATCTACTGGACTGGCGGCACGCTACAGCGTTTTCAGTTGTTCTCGAGTCTCTGAGAACGACTGAAACGCAGATTGTTTTTGAAGACGCAAAGGAAAACCTTTGCGTTTCAGGTGAGAGCGTCTCCATGTAAACAGGGCCTGAGGCTTCAAGGTTGTTTAATGAAGCACTAAAGAGGAATGAGACATGATTCATTCAGCGGAGGTGATTTCCCCGCCACTATCGTGTTTACAGCACGAGCTGTAGCAGCCACAAGCAAACAGGAGGCAGAGACAAATAAATAGTCAGTGCAAAAAAATAAGACAGTTGTCACCTGCAAGCATTGCCTCCGGCCTGTGTGTGGAAAATGGTGATGAGGGCTGAGAGATTTTGCGCTGTGGTGGTGTTGCGCTCTCCACGGGGCTGATCCTGGTCATTTTCTATTTGTTTACTATTTGAGTTGATCATTTGTTCGTGTTATTTTCATTGTTGCAGTTCTACAGTTTTTAGCACTAGTTTGTTTTCGAATGTTTCACATTTTGCAAGATCTAGCAACACTGTTATGTTTATTTATTTATTAGCCTATGTGAGTGTGGGTTCATGCAATGCGTGCAGCGCTGTTTGTGTGTGAGAGAAAGAGAGGGAAAGACTGCAAGACAGAGAGAGAGAGAGTTAAGGACAGAGAGCCAAAGAGAGAGAGAGAGCAAAATCTGGAACATGAGCAAATAAAATATTTATCTTCATATTACTTTCTTGTTACATTTTTTTGCAACAACACAACAGAAAAGTAGTTACAGATGACAAATGATTGAACTTTTAAGAGTTAGCCTAATTTCTCGTATTATGAAGATGTTGACTTTTTACTGGAAGTGTAGGTGTTCATGTTTTAGGCTGTGACATCTCTTATCTAAGAAAAAAGAAGAGGAAAAATATTTAGTCAGTGCTCTGTATGCACTTGTTTTTTCCCTAAAAAGAGCCACCTTTTATTTATTGTTTTCTGAGATTTTGACTTTTTTACTTGATGTGTAGGCCTTTAATTCTTGGATGGGACGTCTTTCATTAAAAAAAATGGTTATTTGGCTCTGTTCGCCCTTTTTTATGTATTTTGTTTCAGGTTTTTATTTTTTAATCTGAAATGAAGGCCTTAAATTAATTTGCCTTGGGCTATTTTTATTTATGGTAAAGGAGCTAGCTGTACACTCAATCAACCATATCCTGCATTAAAAATTTACAATAAATATTGTTGAAACCATAAAAATGTGGACAGAGGGGAAAGCTATAAGACACAAACTGGACTTTGGTTCGGACTTTTTATTGGTGGAAATTTTCTTAACTGGACCTCGGTGACTTTTAATTGAATACCCCTGAATTAAACTATGGATCACTTTTTACCCAAAAAGCACAGGAGAGGTAGAAAAAGAGAGAGGACTAACACACCATGTTGTGGCCTTTTGTTTGAGGATTTCCTCATGATCAAGTTGGTGCCCGTGGCTGTGGCGTTGCGCGCCTGTCCACCTGACATTGGGTTAGGGTTAGGGTAAACGCTGAGCAAGTCGCCAGCTAATCGCAGGGCCACATAGAGAGACGGACCATTCACACTCACACTCATACCTAAGGGCAATATAGAGTCATCAACCTAGGTAGCATGTTTTTGGTTTGTGGGAGGAAGCTGGAGTAGCTGGAAAGAACCCATGCATGCACGGGAAGAACATGCAAACTCCTCACAGAAAGCCCTGGAAGACCTGGGGACCGAACCGGGGACCACATCTTGATGGGAGACACGTGCACTGCCTGCTGCCACCCACCTTTAAATGTATTATCATTACCCCAAGAGGTTATGTTTTTGCCGGCACATGTTTGTTTGTTTGTATGTTAGCAAGATAACACAAAAACTACTGAACAGATTTCGCTGAAATTTTCAGGAGATGTTGGTAATGGCCCAACTTAGAAATTATCAGATTTTGGTGGTGATCCAGATAACCATTAGCCAAAGATCATTTTTGCTCAATAACTGTCTAACTTATAATGATATCAACATAATTCTGAGTGCTAGGTGTGGGTTTTCAGGGTCAAGGAATCATATTATGATGGTAACTTTATCAAGGAACTATTGCTTATAGATGTAACAGCAATATGTGAGCCACCTCGGCAGAGGTTTGAGCTTTCTCAGTGTTTTTTTAGTTTATTCTACAATGATCAGTAATGGTTGCATTGGTTTTTTTGCCATTTTTGTAGTCCTTGTTAGCAGCAAAAACACAATAATAGGTCAGAACTGAAAAGTGGGCAGCATCAGATATACAGTATTTATGTTGCAAAAGGAAATGTTTAAAACATGGATTTTCATCATGGATCATATTTCAGGCTTTTATTCAAAATACTTTTCTGAAATCTCAGACTTTGGGACTTCAGGACCTAATGTTGCTCAAACTCACCTCCTTTTGACTCATTCCTGCACCACTTCATAGTTTTGCTGCTCTCATAAATCCACATATAAAAGTTTTGTTATTTGGCTGAAGCAAATATTTGACTTTAAATACTTTAAAGGGTGGAGGATGTTCGGCATTTCCACAGAGAGCGTCTCTGGCGTGGCAAGATCCTGTTTGACTGGGTGATTAATGCGCGCTGACGTTCAAACCCGAAAGTTTTGATGACTCAAGAATGCAAGAACACCTAAAAATGTGACAGATCCAGAGGAGTATGATCAGAGAGAACAAAGGGTGTTGTCTGTGCCTTTTTCCTGTAAGACATTTTAGGTGTGGGCCATTTACAGGTATTTCAAAATGTTTGATGCTGAACTAGAGTGATGGTTTGGTTTCAGTAATGTCTATTTCATTGTCTGGTCCAAGCTTGAAAGGGTTTATTAATCTTTATCTCTCTCTCTCTCTCTATATATATATATATATATATATATATATATATCATATTATTTATCAAATTTAAATGTATGTAACTGTTGTCTAAACCTTAATATGTCTTTGTCTTGATGTGGATGTGTGTTACTGGTAATAATTATGTCATAGTCTATGTTCATTAAAGCATCAGAGAGGAAAATGACGCACAGCAGGACATAATTATCATTCTTCCGTGAAGATGTCAGAGGAGAGCTTTATAATCATGTGATGGGTGTGCCTCTGCTGTCACAACTGTATTTGTATATGGTACTTTTTTTTCTTATGTTATGAAAGTATTTGTCTTATTGGATTAAATTATATTTATATTTACAATGCTGTGGTTGAAGTTTGATTATCTTACTTTGTCTTTAGCCCATAGTTGCCAGGTCTGTGTATTATAAGCGATTTTGGGCTTCTCTTTTTGTTTGAAAAGTTGCTGGTAAATATTGGCAGTTGCAGGTTGCATTTTTTGGGGCTTGTTCCAAAAGTGCAGTTGCTCATTTGGGCTTGTTGTGCCCCCAGACCCCGATGCACACTCTACTACCAATTACCCCACCTCTATTTTCTAGTTTATTTTCAATTTAATGTCTCCAAGTTGGTCCCCATCTTCAGCAATCTATAGCTAATGTCCATGTCTGCTCTAGACATGATATCACATAGGGCCCTAACCCAAACCAGCTCTGCACAGTTTCTCAAAGCACGCATCTGTCAAGAGAATCAAGAAATAACTATGCAGTAGCAAAATTCAAAATATGGACTGTATATAACGATGCACGATATTATCAGACCAATACTGGTATTGGCAGATAATCGCCTAAGAAGTTGATTATTGCTGTTGCCAGATTTTTTACAGCAGATATTTTGACCATAAACATTCTTGGTTGTAATATTGGCAAAATGATGGTTTACCATATCATCACTCATTATCTCACTTTTAAATAAAAAAAATACAAAATTTTGTTTTGCATTGATTTACATCTGTTTCCAACACAAATGGACTGTAACCATGAAGGAAACAGGTCAGTTTTAGTAAAGTAAAAACTTTGTGCTCGACACAAAATTATCAGTATCAGCGATAATGAGTCTGGAAATACTGGATATCGGCAAAAATTAAATATCATGCATCCATAACTGCATAATAAAGGCCAAGTTCTTGTGTTTTAAGACACAAAGAATCTTCAAACATCAGGAAACATCCTCTTCAGGAAGAAAATGTGCAATAAGCTGTAAATTTAAGTATGCAGAATGAGTAACTTTCTGGCATTTGGACCATTTTGAGAGACAACCCTGAAAGAACAGGGAGAACATACAAACTCCTCATAGAATTGCCCATCTGAGATTTAGCTGCCCTCCTGCTGTGAGGCAAGAACACTACCTGCTGCACCACTGAACAGCCCATCTCTAACAATGACCAGAACTCACAGCCTCATTACTTCGTGCTGATGTGGCACAAAAACAGCCTGACGTGGCAATAAAAAAAACAACTCTGAAAATAAATTCATCAAATCAACTTAGGAGATGATTCCAATAAGCAGAGGCTTCAAAAGTAAACTCTTCTGCCCCCTAGAGGCTCCCAAGTAGAACTACAATCCCAGAGAGCCAAGGAATTATACGCAACATCCATTCATTTATACCAGGGGTGGGCAAATGGCAGCCTGGGGGCCACATGCAGCCCTCCTCCTCAATTAGTACAGGTCACCAGTTACTTTTAAGAGTCAAAACATTTTTAAAAGCTGGAAAACATAAAAGAACCTGCCAAACCTCTCAACTCGATATGCCAGTACAATGTGATGTGTAAATTAGCTAGTGTAAATCAGTAGCTCCATCTGGAAGGATCTGGGTTAGGGACCGAAGGGCGGCAGGTTCAAGTCCCGGCAGAAACATGTTTGGAAGCTGGAGAGGTGCCAGCTGACTTCCAGCTCACTGCTGGAGTGCCTTTGAGCAAGGCACTTAACCCCAAATCCTCTCTTCAGGAGTAGCAAGCCATCACTCTGATATCCCTCCATTAATGCATGATCGTAGGAATTGTACATGTGTATTTCAGCCGATGTCTGTGTTGTGAACTGGATTTCCCCATGAGGGATTAATTAAGTGTGTCTTCTTCTAATAATGGCCAATGAACAAACATTGTTGTAATTGTTCCTCTAAAGTGCTTATGAATCATTAATAAATGACATGTAGCATTAGAGAGGGTCCAATTTGTTTTAATGTCTTGGAAAAAATTACTCTTTTGACTTCATTAAATCACATTTTTATTTGCTTTAAAGATGAAACACCTAAATGTTGGCTTTACTAATCATCAATCAAAACCTATTTTGAATGGTTTTTGGATTTTTTTTCTTAGAGTGTTATTTTTTTTTTTATAGAGTCCCCAAAAATGTGACAATATGGCCCTCAGTAAGTGAAAAACTGATTTTTCTGGCCCTCTTGCTAGGTAAAGTTGCCCATCCCTGATCTATACTTCCTAACCATTCCATGGTCCAGGGGGGCTGCAGACTATCCCAGATGTCATTAAGCAAGAGGTAGTCCACAAAAAACTGGTTGCAAGCCAATCACAGGGCTAACATACATTTCAGCTATTAATATGGAGGGAAATAACTTCCTTTAAGTACAGTTTTCACACTAATGCATTAACTTTATGTCCTGGCTCAATTGAGTTTTCCACATAGTTTTAATCCATTTTAATTAGCATAGTTAGCATGGAGTGGACAATTTATGTTGAGTCATAATGGCCGGAAAAATGAAAGATTTTTTAAAACCAGAGGGTGGATTTTATTTGGTCAAAATCACTTGAAACAAACGTGAACAGAATGATCCGCTTGGGGCAGAATATCGGGATGTATATTAGTATGTACTGGTATATTAATATATTAGTCCATTAAAATAATCTCAGAGGTCCCATGTCCCAGTGTTGTTACTCTTTACATCATGTCCTGGGTGTCTGTAAAGCCAAATTTGGCTTCAGTTGAATAAAAAATATTTTTTGTCTTTGTAGAGGATCAGATGCAGCTCTTATTCCCTCCCCTTTGGAAACATTTTGATCTGAAGAGGTGGGGAGGATATGATAATGAGTTCTGTGCTGATTAGCTTCCCAGAAAACACACATGTAGGTGGAGGCTGTAACGCTGTGACATCATAAAAACCAGGAAGTAAAAAACAAAGAAATTTCAAGGGTAATTTTCTTTAAAAAGGGACACCAAATATCGCTGTGAACTGAGACTTGGTGTCAAGTTCTTCTGCTCCCAAAGCCCATTCTAATATTAAAAGCAAAGAAAACTGATTTTGCAGAACATGGGCCCTTTAAGGTCTTATTATTACCCTCAACAAGGGCGTTATTTTTTTTTTTTTTTGCCTGCATCTGTACATTTGTTTTGTTTCTCTTAACTCAAAAGGTTCAACGTATTTTGATGTAGTTTTCAGGGGTTGATGGTCAAAGCAAAAGGAAGAAGTGATTAGATGTTGGTTGTGACACAAATCCAGGTCCAGGAATTTCTTAAAGGATTTAACATTGTGACACACTGCAGTTTTCCACATTTTCTCAAATACCTCAAAAAGTTCTCAACAGATTTTGATGACATTTTAAGGAGTGTCGATCATAGCACGTGAGAAAAGTGATTTGATTTTGGTGGTGAGCTGGAAATCTTTTAGAAGGGATTTGCTAACATTGCACAATCGGGCAGTTATCCACACTCAGAGTACTAACTTGGCTAAAAGTGTCAGAACTGCCTTGGTGGGTGTTTTTTCTCTCTGAGGATTTCAAGTTTTATAATGATAGATCCTTCAAGACCAAACATTTGCAGAAAAGAAGACGTCATGGTTCTGGTTTTAATGCAAAGCACTTAACCTTTACTTGAAAGAAGGTAATATACATCCTGGAATAACAGATAATAAAGATACATTATGAGCAAAATCATTTCACAATGAATATCATCTTTTGTTTGCATCAACCAAGAGAGGAGTGTAACATTGTTATCTACAGTTTTTGTTAGGAAGAAAACAGTGAAAAGCACACCTAATTCTGTCAGAATTTTACTGTATAGTACACTGTAAAAAATGTAACCTATATGCAGTAGTCCACATTAACTTTAATAACAAAAAAAGAGAAAAAATAAAAATCAAATTGAAAGTAACACAAGTTTCATGGTTGTTTTTCATCTAAGTAGTTCAACTGCAATGCATACATTATAAATAAATGTAAGGGGAAGAAAAAAAGTCCAAAAAAGTACTACAAGCAATATTCCACAATTCCAGCGTGGCTGAAACAAACAAGTGGCCTTAAATCCATACTCTACATGTTGGAGTGTGACCACGGCCGTAACACACCTTTAAGATACTGTAGATTCTTCATGCGTAACACTTCTGTATAAATCAAGTTAAAATTGCCCTTAAAACTTGTTCAGTGAGAGGATAAGTCGCGTACCGTCTTTTCCTGTGGGGTGAGAAACTTTTATTCAAGGGGTGAAAACTGAACATGAGAAAAACACAAAGCTGTTTAGATATGAAATGTGTTTTTGTTTTAACTCCAAGCCGTTAAAGTAGTGAAAAAAAAGCTTGTTCTTAGCTAAGCATCTGGAGGTCACTAGTATTTATCACAGAACTCTTCAACTCTAAAAGCAAATCTTTTCTTTTCTCATATCTTCTCTTTAAAGACCTCTTTATATTTTTAACCATCACCCTGCGCGTTTCTCACGTCAGGAGAAGCTCCAACTGTACACACTATGAACAATTCTCTGTTTAATAAAAGGAAAAGACTCTACAGTAGTCGACAACTCTGAAATTATTATTGTGATGATGCGGTTTGGTAATTGTTCAAATCTACAGCGAGTTGAAATGGGGGGTGGGTCAGGGGGTTCAAACAGAGTACATGTTCTTGGTGGTGGATCCGCTCTTGCTGGATGTGTCGTCGTGTGACTGGTAGCCGATCATGGCTTTCATAGGGAGGCTCAGACGCTCTTTATAAAGTTGACTGTGGAGAGAGAAAAAGATGAATTACAGCTCGGTGTCTCCGTCTAGTGGACGGTCACAGTAAGCAAACTTTGAGGGGATGAGCTGGGGTTTCCATCAGATACTTGATAATCATGAAGTAAAGCGGAAAAAATGATGACTGCATTTTTTAAAAAGGAAAAATAAGCTTGAGTGGACTTCCCTACTTACATTTTTAGTGATTATTATTCAAGCTCTCAGACCAGGAAATAAAAAAAGACCTCAGTTAAGCCTCCGGTTCAACAACATTTTTGTGTTCTTTAAGCAAACCGTAACGCTGTAAAAGACAGCTGTCGTGTTCAAAGGTGTTCCTAAATAAAGCCAATTTTAAGAGATTGAATGTGACAACATAAAAGAAAAAACTCTAGCTGATGATCTGGGAGGTCCTCCATTAAGGAATATTTTAGTTCAGATAGAGCACAAGTGAAGCCTTTTGGTGGTATACCGAAACTAAATTGTGAGGAGAAAATCTTTGTTTGAAATTAAAAAACAGGTTACAGTAATTTTCAATGAAGCAGCCTTAAAGTAATTTAACTACAATCTAAAATAACCTCTCAAAAGTTTTTCACTAGGTTAAAGTAAGTGTAATAAAGCGACACTAAAGCACAGCTTACCACCTTTTTCCCTCCATTTTCTTGATGCATTTAAGTACTCATTACTACTGATATAAAGAGTGGGCGAGTCAATCTTAATTAAAACATTCATAACAAACAAATAATTTTTGTGTATCTATTCCCATATATGTGGTTGAGAAACCTTGCAGCAAACAAAATGATAACCTAAAAGGATATATTAATTTACTAATCTTATTTGTATCATTAATCCAAATCTGGAGTTTCACAAGCTGAGCAACAAATGCCATAAAAACTGTTGTAAAAGTAGACCTCCTTTAACTTGTCCTGAGCTCAAAGTGCTACATCTCTTTACCAAATCTACAAATTGATTTGAGACTTTTAAAGACCATAAACTGACCACAAACAGCATCATTTATTGTCAAGTTTGTTGTCATTAGTTACTAGCATAAATAATCAAAAAATATCAAGTTTGATTTTTGGGGAAAATGACAGCTCTAATATCTATACTGAGAAAAATAAAATTAAAAAGTGAGGGTTATCTTACTGATTACAATATCTGTCTAAGTATTTGTTGTTATGTGTGATTTTTACCCACCCTATCGTCATGATGGCTTCCCTGTTTTGGCAGTTGCTTGTCCAGATGGAGATTTTGTCACCTTTAGGTCTGACGTTGACCACGGCTCCACAAACGTCTTCACTCGCCTCATCGAAAGACTCACCGACTAAACATAACAGCTGCAACACACACACACAGCAAAGTGATTCATATGTTTCCATCTGATAATGAATCATAAACACGGAGATGAGTTGATCTATAATTCATGCACCTCCTCCATAAATAAACAGTCTTCTTACCGTCTCCATCCAGTAACGGTCAAGGTCATTGTGTCTCTGTTGTTTGTTGAGGGTCATCAGCCATCGACCCCCCAGCTTGTTCCTGTCGTCCTCCCACATGGGCTTAATCCCATCCTGCCACACAGAGTGAATGTTAATGACGCTGTCTGAATGAGTTCAAGCAAACATGCTGTAAATAGAGATGACACTCACCTTAAATAAACAATAATCACAGCCGAAGCCAAGTTTGCTAGGTTGCTGTATGTGGTTGTATAATCTGTTTAAAACACAGAATAATGTTAAATGTTAACATCAACTGTACTGTAAATGTTTAACAGCTTAGACAATGATTTAGCGCTGCATGTTGAGCCTCTTTCACAAAACTTATTACAATTTTAGATCCCTTTGAGTGTTGTAAATGATTCTTTAACGTCATTCGTAAAATATAGACAATTATAACACATATTTATATTTACGTCAGTCTTTTATTCAAATTCTCTGAAGGAGAAGGTGATACTAGCGCAGAGGAACAACAAAAACTGAGCAACAGCCATTAAAAGGGGGACTAAACAAGAGTATTTACATCTGAAGCTAGCTCCTTCAATTTATTGGGTTTTATTGCACTATGTCAGAGATCTGTTTAACCCCCGCCAAGCTGGATATTAGGCCTGTGCTCAAAATATTGATCCGGCAAAATATCATCATGCACTCCTTGGGGATACGTGTATCGATGCAGATTCTACAGAATCAATATGGTCTCAGTGTTTGACAATTGTTGTCAATAATCTTTTGGTACTGTTAACAATGGCACAGTTCAAAGTAGAAGCCAAGCTACATGATGAAGCACATCTTACAAATTTGAACTTTGGTCTACGATCTTTGAGGACCTGAATTTCAGTTTCTTAAGTTGTAGAATCACTTAAAACTCATCCTTGTTCTTTTCTTCTTGTAATAAAAAACAAAACTTGTCAAGAATTCTGTTAAAAGCGTAGTCAATGTCCACAATTAAGGTGTATCGGGATATTGTATTGTGGCCTCAGTGTTGGGATACGCATCATATGGTTGCGAGGTTGCTGGAAATACCCAGGCCTACCGGATATGTTGTTAATTTGACATAATAATGTATCAGAATCTGCTGAAATGTTTTTGTTTATACTCTTGTAGGGTGACAAATTAAATCAGGATAAATTAACAGGATCAATGAAGGAGACTTACGCCCAAAAGTCTTCCACTGTGTCAAACTTGGAAATGAGGCGCAGGTTCTCTGTCCAGCTTTTGCTCTTGTCGTTTTTGAAATACCACAGGGCCCATCTGAGAGACAGAAAATTAAAAAAAAACAAAAAACATTTCATTAATAAATCTGTAAAAATGTCCAAACTTAAGTGTTCTGATGTGGATACCAGAACTGTTACTGCTTTTGATGACACATAAAACAGATTAACTGGAGGGTTGACTGGCACCATTGGGTATACCAGCCAATTATTGATTTATCACATTTACCAACATTTTACAAAAGTCCAGAAGCACTGTGCTGTAGGCATAGATGACAATGTTCAACAAAGCTAACCAAATGCTGGCTATTTTTGCTTTGTGTTAAACTTTTTTGCACTTATATTGAGGCTGGTTCTTGGGCTTGATCAAAGCTCAAAACTCGGTATCTTCTATTTATAAAATCAAAAAAGTATCAGATCATTTGTTCCACAGTCCAAGAACAAATGGTTTCATTTACATTTTGATATGTGAAACATGTTTGAAATAACCTGACACACCAGATGGATCATTCAATATATTTCACAAGTCCATCTGGGCAACAGTCCACAGAAAGTGTTTGGAAATGGTCAGAACCTTTTAACAGTATATCGGGCAGATGATTGGATGATAGTTCCCTCAATCACATTCATTACAGGCCTGTCAGATAATGCAGTAGGCCGGCACTACTTCTATGGTGTAAATGACAAAACTTGAGCCGCTTCATAGAACAAACTCTCGCCAAAACCTGCCAAAAGTGGAGCGAAAATATCCTTCATATCCTGAAGTGCTTTCAGTGTTGTGACATGTCCCCTGCCCTTTTATGTTTGTTATTTTATGATATTTCATTTTTTTATCATATATGTTTGTAATTATTGTTTGATTAATATTGTCAAAAGATGTAAAAAAAAAAAAAAAAAAAAAGAAAAGAATGTGAGTTCCTCATTTTGTGTATGTGGGTGCATATTGCTGCCTCTCCTGCCAGAGGAGTAGTGTTAAGTTTTGGTCCAACTTTAGCTCGTTGCACCTAGCTGCAGGAGTTTTCTCACTCCTGGACAGATTCATAGGCACAAACGTGGCAGAGCAAATGCAGAGAGAGAAGGGCAACACTGAATGACAGCTGTTTTTGAATGACAATTCACACACGTATTGAACTGCTAAGTTTGTACCAAAAAGGTCAAAATTTTATTGAGGATTGTTGAATTCCTACTGCACACATTCTCAGAGTCTCGATTTGTGAACTTTTGTCTGTAAGCATCACATCCCTGCACAATTACAGACACCAACAAAATATCCTAAATAGGAAAAGAGAGAAACAGTTGGAGCAGAAACAGTGTATAAACATCCTCTTCTAATCAGTGACATTTCAGAGAAAACATTTTGTTTGGGTTTATTTTATCTTAAGGAGACTAATTTATTTTGTGTTTTTTTATTTCTACTCGTACCAAGTTTTCTCTAGGAAAGCCCATTTATAGGAAGTTATGTTTTCCACTGTGAAAGCAGGAAAATAAAAAAAAACATATCAACCAGATTTGGGTGCCCAACAGAACATTTTTACGGTGTCAGTGTTAAAACAGATGCATTTGTATCACTGTATTTTTACAAGTATCATACCAAAATTCAAATGCTGGCATTACGAAACTAATAATGAAGCAGATTTTTTTTCACACTGCCAAAGACCTGCAGCTAATTAACACTAGTCCTGGCAGGATTACAGTGTGCTGGCAGCAGAACCACCTCATGCCTCAGAGGTTACCTAAAATCTATGAATTCACTCATCTTCACAAAGTGAAAAACAGGTTTGATACAAATAAAACTGTGGTGTAACGGTAAATTAAAAACACATGAAGGTTTTAATCCAAGCAGCATGGCTCAGCCTCAGCACGAGTCCTAATAACACACACAGCTGATGACAAAAGCACATATATCAATGCTAAAGCAGAGAAAGGCGGCCATCATCAGCTCACAAACACAGCCTTTGTTCATCACTGAAGCTGTGATTCTTTCATGTGCTCCCGGGAGGGGTGGAGCGAGCAGGGTGCACCGAGAGGACACCAGCTGAACCCGCTCCCCCCTTCACGACTACAACCCACTATCAACCCCGCCCATGTGCTATAAACACACATTACTACAGTGAACACAGTCAAATCAGAGGCTGAAGCTGTGGAGCAACTCCACTGACACACATCATTACACAACAGTCAGAGAGTCGAGACGGGCGGGACTCCTCTGAGGCTGAACCCTGCTGAGGACACTGTTTGTTTACAGGCCCAGACGAGGCTGTAAACAAATGATGCAGGCCCGGCTCAAGTTAAAAATGGATTTATCAAGGGTCCTGTGCCTCTTCTGATACAAATTCTGTCCGATTACTAAAACAAAGACTTATTTAACAAGTCTCTGAGTCCTAATCCAGTTAACTTGTTACCTCGGGCGTGGGTGGCAGACTGTATTGCAAAACACAGGTGAGGTGATCTTGGATAATGTGGGCTTTAGTTTTCAAATGAAGGCCAACCCAACAGACTAAACAAGGATGGACAGAGAGGCTAAAAACAGCACTTAACATTTGAAAACCAAATCTGAACATGGGCCACACATTTGTCACACTTTCATCATTATTGCTGTATCAGCAATCACAAAACAACACATCGCCAACGGCTGGAAAACTGTGTTTCTTAGGACCAAGCATTTAGTCATAAGCCTACACTCATTTTCTTGCTGCTCATTAGTCTATAGAGTAGAGTTGGAGGGCCGGTAAGAGACCAGTGCCCCGGTTACATAATGTTTTTTAATTCGTAATTAAGTATTCAGAATTAAATAATTCAGAATTAAGTATTCTCCTTCACGTTTACATGGAAGTAGTAATACCGAATTGAGGTTTACACGGAAAACACATTTCTTTGCCTTTATTTGATTCCGCTTAAGGTCTGGGGGTTGGGAATGATTCTGATTGGACAGGGGCGGACATGATGTATTTACATCTACCGGAAGAAAACAAACTCCAGTTCAGCGGCTCCATCCACTCTTTTCATTACTTCCAAATCTTCTAAGGCTCTAATTAAATAAATTGTCCCGGCTTGAGTCCAACGCTCCCGTCAGCGCAGAATATGTGCATCATCGTGACAGGACAAGGGAACGAGCATGCTCAGAACGACCGGAATTAATTTAAAGTGGAATGAACGTATACATGATCGAGGAATTATTAAAATTTGGATTTAAAATCAGAATAAACCAGCCACCTACTTTGGAATTAAGTTTAATTGGGAATGGCCGTTTTCTTTCGCAATAAGGTGTTTACAAGGTCCTTTTTAATCATTTTTAAAGAGGATTTACGTTTGATTCTGAATTAAAGGGGAATTAAAGCTCTCATGTAAACATAGCTCATGTGGTAGAGTCGGTTGCATCGGCATCATCACTACCTGGAGCTCGCAACGGTTCCAACTATGGTGACCCATCTTAACACCTACGTAAAAATAATTTATTTAGAGCAACTCCCTATATTGTTTTCAAAGAGAAAAGATATCATAACCCTGTGTCTTTCTAATATCATTCAGCTATAAGTATGAAATGATAAGATTTTCTTGAGATCAATTCCATTATTGATGGAATTCTGTCTGCTATGGTTACATCTTTGCATTCTTGTTCATCAGTTTCGCTGGCTGCTTCTGGGGGCGGTGTGATGTTTCTGATTTGCAGGGCAGAACAAAATGGGAGGAACTGATGAGGGATTGGTTAGGCATAAAGATAAATGCTATTGAGTCCTTGAGCTGGTAGTTTTCAATTCTTAGCTAGAAAAGGGCTTCACTCCTAACTGTACAGTTCAGATTATTAATTTTTTTCAGGAGCAAGGAATGTCCCCCCCACAAAATTCAGACTCGATTAGTTTTCAAGCATACATGCTACTAACTGAAGAAATTCGAGCCCCCTCACTAGGCCAACACAGATACGAGGCATTTCAATTAGATCATCTTGCTATTAACCTCTCACAAGGTCACACTGTTGGTCCACATGTCCTTGCATATAAATCTTGCCCATGTTGGCCAATTTCTGTGCCCCTGACAGGGTGCGTGCCAATAAGGATGTGACCGCACAGGGCTGAACACATGACATGGCAACACTGGACTGCAGTGTATGGAAAGCCATCAAATGGACCCACAGATTTGTCGTAGACAAGGATTAGGCCAGCTGTCTGGCAAGTAATTCGCACTAGGGATGTAAAAGTTACCGATAAAATGATAAACCACAGTAAAATTTCTGACAGTTAGTATTACCTTTTCCTACTTAAATTTCCATTAAAATAATTTCTGATTACCTCACTTTGTCAGTAACTCGCGATGCTGCTGCTCATGGCCTGGAAAAGTCTGAGATATGTGTCTGCTCCTCAGGAAAGCAGCAGTGGTCCCTCAGACACAGGCCGCATGCAGTTTGCAATGTTTGGCCTCTGAAAGCGAAAGTATGGCATGTGCCTGCATGGACACTATACCAGAGATTTCCCTCCCCTCAAAAGGGACAAAGATTGAAGTCTGAAAGTCTGAGAAAGACCTCAGCAGAGAGGTGAAGAGGGTCAGGTTCTGACCACGGCAGATCGTTCTTAAATTTACATTATTTTTTAACTGAATAATACTTTGTTAAATGATTTCAGTGTGTGTATAAGTACTTTTCGGACATTTTGAGCACTTTGCAACAATACCGTGATAAAAACCATAATAATTTTTGGTCACAATGACCATGATGTGAAATTTTCATACACAGCTCAGTGTATGTGTGTTATTGTGCCATCAGCAGTGCGGAGCCCAAGTGCTTCCAAAGTAGAGATGTACTTCCTGTTGTGGAAGTCAAGAGACCAGAGACAGTCTGGTTGAGCTGGGAGCACCCTCTGTAGGACTGGGCGATTCAATGCTATTATAATGTATATTTAAAGCTTCAACACGGATTTTTACCCCCATGCTTCAATTGATGTCAGAATATAGTGTAAAAGGTGACAGCCCTATCAAGAGCCAGTCATCAGCAGACATTATCACTGAAAAATACAAAAGCAGCAGATCTGAAGTATGTCACTCATCTGATAAGATGTGGGTCCGTAAACCCGCCTTCAGCTTGAAAACAACTCTGTCACCTTGTTTGCCTCTTCTACTCTGTCATACACTTGAGGCAGCTAAGGCAAAACCTTCCAAACTTTTTTTTTTAGCCCAGTTTGGTGAAAATAATGATTCTTTATTAATGAATGCAATTAGATTGACAGGAAAAAAGCTTGTTAGCCAACTTTAATGGGTGAAAATGTCAGATTATAATGTGTTGAAGGTTCAATCAGTGATAATATGCTGCTTTATAATGCTTCAATAAAATTAATTTTAGATGAAGGTTGGAATTTAATGTGTCCAAACAAATTTCAGAAAGGGATTCTTCTTGGCAAATCAAATAACTGCCTCAGTCACAGACTATCTGTGGCCAAGACACACCTATTATCAAACCAAAATCTGAAGACACACCTTATTCATATCCACACAAAACAGCCTTTTTAATGTGTGCTGCAGTATCTCATAGCCTGTTCCACAAATGTACTTCTATCTACAAATGCCTGAGATATGATAAAATATACAAAAGAGTTTTTATTTAAAAAATTGATCTAGACTTGCATTTTTCTATAATCTGAATTGTTCTGCCTTTGCCCACAGAAGGCCCCCTCAGAGCTTTTGACTGTGATTCACACACATTCACACCTACAGGAGGGAGGGTAGCAACATGTTTCTACCAATATTATAACAATAAAAACTGCTGTGTGCAGGTTCAACTGTATGCAGGACTTTTCTGCAATTACTGGCAACTAAATGACCCAAATGTGCCAAGCATTTCCAAATTAGTTTTCATGGTTGTTGTACATTATAGTACACAGACAAAATAAAAATGAGTACGAATCAGTTTTAAGACCAGTTTTATTTGTTTATAACCTTCTTGAGGAACTGCTAAAGGGTGATTTATTTCTTTTTTAAAGCTCCAGTAAATTACTGTTCTCAGGTATGTGACAGTCAGCAGACATATGGTTATTCTTTACACAGAGAAAGGTGTTACATTTTTTATTTAAGCAGAAATCTTTCAGCATTCTCACCAGTTTGCAAACAAATTACCATGAAAAAACATAAGCGCTTAAGTGTAATTTGGATGTGTAAAAAGTGTAATTTTTTTAAAAATAGATTATACAAGTAAACGTGTGTTTTGTTTAAGGGAATAAAAAAGTTTCTCTTCCTGCAGCTGCTGGTTTCTCTTAATATCAGTACCATATGAAAATCAAGCAGCCTAAGATGAAACTCTGGAGTGATCATCTCACCGTCTTATTTTACTGCCTGGTAACAGAGATGTGCACACTGTCCTGGCAGAATGATCGCCAAAGTCTTGACATTAATAAAGCAGGTGCGACATTATGACTGTGGAGGTCCTCCAAGGTTGTAGACTCCCAGAGAGCAGACAGAACATGCTTCGTTGTTGAGAAAAGTTTACTGTGCTTACTTTGTACTTCATTTTATTTTTGTGTTCAGGAAAGGTCAAACAGAAACCGGCTTTTGCCAAAATATTTCAAATGAAATCCAACAAACTCCCTCACCTCAGTTAAACATATGACAGAATATCCAGCTGTATTCTGTCAGCTGCTGGCTGATGAGACTCAGTTCGTTACGACTATAAGTTTAATTAGGGGTGGGCAATATTGGAAAAAAAAACATGTATTTTATGGCAGTAGCACAAATTTGCACAAATTTGTCCAAAAGCTTCAAGTTCAAGAGGTTTGATGTCCTGTGTTTGGTGATGTAAGAAATGGTGGAGAAATATAGGTGGAGCTTCAGTTTTTTAGAGATAAAAGCAACCATAGCAAGTGGCAAACTACACTGCCATATCTTTGTAATCGTGTTCAGATGTTGACGCTGTAAGAAAAATCTTTATCTAGCATTTTCACACAGAAAGCCACGAGGAGAATAATCCATCTTTTGGTGTCTATGTTGCCTCTGCAAAGTACTGTTCTCATACAGGTTACCACTTGGATGCCAACCATTTACTCTGCAAGACTTAATGGCACAACTTTACACCTTTTTCCAGCTCCACTGGCAGCTGCCAACATCTGTAATTCATATTTCATAACACACCAACTCAACAGTGAAGCAATACAGGAGCTAACCCTCTGAAAAAAAATACCACTACTGATTTAATTAAACTAAAATTACAGCGAGTAATAACTTGAACCCCAGTTTGTTATAACACCAAACACCAGCACCATGAGACAAAAGGAGCCCTGACAGAGCAGCAGACATGAAAACCTGGATCTCAGAACAGTCTAGAAGTGACTTACTAAACATCTGTACAATGCTCCTGAATAGGTCCTCACTGACAATCACATGTGATAACAATTCCAGCAGGACAATAGTGAACAACAATTAAAACCACTGACAAACAGAGCAGAGAGGTAACTGTGTAACAGTCAAATGTGAGCTTAACACAGTCCTCAGTGGGATTTTTCCTCATGTCTGCAATGGTACAGAACTTTAAAAATGCAAATATCCTCCAGATGTTAAAAGACAAGCTTAAGATCATCTTCCAAATGATTTGACTTTGCATGTTCTGGTTTAAATACCCAGCATTCAACACAAGTTTACAGTTATATTCACAGCTCGGCTGCGACATGAACACGACATTTCCATTTGATCATTTTACTGTTTTATTAGGTCACCACAACAGAAACAAAGACAACAGAATTTGGAGTCTTCTGGGAATTTAAATGAAAATACCACCCTGCAAACAAACTGCTACATAAAAAACTGGAGAGAGTTTCAAAAGCTTTACACTCAAAATACTGAATATTCTGGGAAAACACAGAAACTGTGGACTGTCAGACTTCTTTTCTAACATCATTCACGAAAAATATGAGCTCATCAACTTGATCAGGATCAAGTGCTGCTTTCTTTTTAACTCACATTACCTGCTGACGAGAGAAAACCTGTTCAGAGGACACTGAGGTACCTGGAACACTAAAATATTTTCCAGCAAACTTAAACTCTTTTCACAAATGCAACCCTGATATTATCAGGATAATGTCCAGGCAGCCTGCACGGATAATTCCCTGATATGGCCGTTAACACTTGCTCCTCTCAGCAGGAAGTGGTGGAGGGGGGTGGAGGTCACCGACAGACAGCACACAACATAAAATATACGCGGCAGAAGTCAGTGTTCATAATAAGAGAGCGGACTAACAATTCACCACAATTTATGTCCTTACTTCAGTGTTACTCGGTAAAAAGCGTATCAGTAGCATCGCCTAAAGAGACACTGTTGACCGCAGAAGCGAATTTGAAGCAGCATTACTACGAGCATGATGATTACGACGGAGAAAGAAAGCTGCAGAGTTTCATCTCCTTATCCAACAGCGGCTCTTTGGATGCAGGACTCACATTAGAGTTTGAGTTACTCCCCTTACAATCAGATTAACTTCTCCTGCAACAGCAGTTGTTTTAATCTATCCTGTCAAGTTTCTCTTTTCCCGGTTTGCGCCTGTTGCACAGGATGTCATCAGCCCTCCCCACTTGACTGAGTGAATTTCCCTGGTAATTAGCTGCAGCGTTTAGAAATGAGATTACTCGGACTTTACATGGATAAAATAGTTGGAGGACACGGGGAAATTACTCGGGTACAGTCTGAGTGGAAAAACTCATCTGTTTGCATTCACACATAGAGCTCGCCCATGTTTTCTGTAACTGTGAAAAGGGTTTGAAGATCAGGAGGTATCTAGCACACCCTGTGTCTCCCCACCAAAGCAGGAGGTTGGTGTCTGCAGACAGGGGAGTCTCCCTCATGTACGTTTCTATCTTCTGAACAGCACTCTTGCAACTTTTGCCTGAATCATTCAGTTTATACATGCTCCCAAAAAGGAAGCCCACTGCTCCAAGGGACACGGCTCTCTTTTCTTCTCTAAAGTCATTGAAGCTGGATGTATGGTCAGGTTACCCTGAGAGCGCCCTCTGTTGGCTCAAATGTGCTGCAGCGCTGTATATTTCCAATTCAGTGTATATTTACAGTTTGAAATACCCACAGGGCATTAATGGATATTCAAAAGTCACGGCCCTAATTAGAGGTAAGACAATGCTCTTTCACTTCTACTGTTTATTAAACCAAAGGGGCAGAGTGCAGGTCTGGACATCAGAACAGCAGAAAGAGGAAAATGACATTTACTGAAGCAGCCGCTGGCCAGACTCAACCTTTATCGTCTGCTCTGAGGACAACAGCATCTATTAATAAATTGTACAGACATAACCACTAGGCAACCAATAACTCCCGTTTAGCATCCTAACATAACACAGGGCAGTGCTCACCTTTGATGGTTAAATATTCATTTAACTGACACAGTTGTTTTGCTTTTGGCTTGCTATGAGCATAACCTGATGAAGAATGAAGAGCTCTCATGGATCTTGTGTTACATCTTTGTTTTCCTAACAGTAAATTGTTTTTGAGTCCTGACATTTGTCACGTCTATTTTCTGATATGTTCTTTTCTGAATCCCCTGACAAACAGACTTAAAAAATGCAGTACTTCAAAGAACAGAGGAATTATTTTGTTGGAAAAAAACCCCGAAAAAGTGCAAAGTACTGACATTAAATTCAGCTTATGTGTCAAGCCTACGGTTGGTGTTATGTAAATCACCCACACCCTTTAGACTGAGGCATCCTCACAAAAACAACAGCTGTTTAATTCTCACCTGTTTTGCAAAGGGTGCTTGATATACTGCTCAGGATTTGCAACGACCTGGCTGTCAGACTGTTGATCCTCAGTTTCTGGTGCTTTCTGAAGAGGGAGAAACAAATAAGCACATCACATACCTCATCTGAAAACAAAGCTTGGTCAGTCAAAGCCATCTAAGATCACCAACTGACTGACTGATATTTTCACTTTGAACATGCTGATAACATTAGAGGAGATTCTCCAAACAAAAAGTGAAGTGAACCCAAACACGTATCGGTTATATTTGATAAAAAAATTACAAGCTCTGTTTATATAAAAGGAATGAGAGGAAGTTTTAGACGATTTCACTTTGTCTCTCTCCTTTATCTAGAGTTTCTGTTATTTTGAAATTTTCAGCAAAGCTCTTTAACAGGTTAAAATTCACTACCACCACCTAATTATGATGGTATCAAGCTAACTATGATGATGTGTTTACGGTCTGACAACAAAAAATAGATTAAATGAGGACACCAAAATTAATCTGCACTCTGCATATATAATTTCGTACCCTCATGATTTGTCCTTAATAAATAAAGAACTGAATCACATCTGAACAGCTAAGACAAGATTTGCTGCCCTTTTTAAATGTCAAATTTAAGCAATTCAAGGCACTTTTAGTGTGAGTTTTTCCAATAATGATAATTAGGGATGCAAATTAGCATCAGTTCAGGCTGATATCAGGTTGTTTTTTTTTTTTTTACACAACCGTCAGTCATCGACAAAGACATGTGTGGTGGACAGATGTCGGTTTCAGATGTTAATCTGTTGTGTCCTAACGATTAAATGTTGACATTTGGCACACCTCACTCACGGTTGAACGGAGAACAAAAATGATCTGTTGGACAAACTGACTGGTTTTTGTGATTAAACATGAATTAAAATATTGACTTTGAGGGAGAATAAAGCCAAATGTGGTGGTTAGAAATGCATCTGTATCTGAACATCGTTTAAAAATTGTCATCACCTATTATAAAAATACCAATGTTTTTGGGGTGAAAGAGAAACACTAGGGATGCATGAAATTAGATTTTTGCTGATATCATATATGCTGAAATTTCTCAACTCATTATTGCTGATACTGATATTTTTTGTCAAGAGAACAAAGCCTTCACTTCACTTCACCTGCTCCTTTCAGGGTTAGCATCCATTCATGTTAGAAACAGATTTGACACACACAAAAGAAATAAGTTTATCATTTAATGAATAATATTTTGATTTAAAAAGTTCACATTCAGTAATGAGGTACACCATTATAGTATACTTTTACATTCTACCAATATTACAGCCAATACATGGGAAGTCTATGGACAATTTGAACGCCCCAAAAAAATCAGTAAGAATTTTCATATCTGCGTTTATCTTCCAATACCAAAACTGTTCTGATAATATCGAGCATCCCTTAAAAAAAAAAAGTCTTTAATTGTCTGAGTAATTACGGATCAAACTTTTCACTGAAAACGCCAATTAATCTTAGGGATGTAAGAATGGCATTACAAGCACTTACAAACATTTATTCTGAGTTTCACGTACCCTTAAAATCTTATTAAAATCCACATTAAAATTCTAGCTCCTTCAGGATTTCGAGCACTAGTGCCAACACTCCACATAAAAAATGAAGATCATTAATTTATACCGACAGTAACTGAAATACATGAAAACTAGCGTATTCATTAACTTACTTAACCTCTCATGTTTCCGTGAGTAGGAGACCCTGCATGATAGTTATAAAATCCCTGTGTTTGTAATAAAGTCATGCACATTACACTGTTTACCTGAGTATTATTGAGTTAAATGAGCTTATTTGAAATCATTTCCAAACAGTGATTAGTTTAACACATCACTATCAGACAATCAATGCTTTTTAATCACCAACATTTACATAGTTTCGATATGAGGGACTTTATATCTACTGTTAACTCATTTAGAAACTAAAGGTGGTTTAGTTTACACTCAGAACCTTTATAAAGAAATAAACTTGACAGCTCAAACAGACGATGTGTTGAATATAATAAGGATACAAACTGCTATCGTTTATAAAGGTGAACATCGCTAGCTTTAGTTTTAGCAGAAAAGCTAAGCTAGCTACGAGCCAGACTCACACGTGCCAGGATTATTAGAAATAAACCAACTGTTGTAAAGATAAGGACACCTGAAAGTATATCCTGTTAGTCAGCGACTCCCTCTGAGATTAAAATAAGGGTTTATTACGCCTAATGGTTGTGTGGAGTTTGAATGAACGCCGCCCTCCCTGCCCACAGTCAGCTCTGCCGTATCCATCACATTGCTGTGCATGCTAACGCTAGCTCATCCACGCCAACTCACACATCTGGCAGCAAAAACGTAGAAATTCATCTAAATAATAAGCTGAGGTTCAATGAGGGAACATTATATCACAAATACTACACATAGAGTAAAGGTACAGCCTCTATTTTCAAGCGCATTAGTCGAATTTTAAGCCATCTCTGGTGTCTCTTACCGGCTCCGATGTCGCCATCTTGACTCTAGAAATGTTCTGCCCGTTCAGCGCTTCTGCGTCACGGAGCTCTCAGGCTACGGAGGCCGCGCAGGGCCAGTTCACAGCGGGGGACATGGGCGCAGGCAGGACTGTTCTCGCTGCAGTTTCACTCTACTGTTTTTTAGAGGAATGCTACTCCAGGAGTCTGAGAACACAAACTTAAAATAAATACATAAACAGCAGTTTTGTTTATGATTTATTTATACATTTTCAAGTACATTTTAAAACAAAAACACAATGGTCACATGACACAAAAATCGACTGCACAATGTCTGATTTGAAAACATATTGTAGCTTAACACACTTTATATAGACAATGGCAAGGCAGTGACAATGCTGAGTGGACATTGTTATGCAACCAGACCTAAAACAAAAGGACAAAACAAACAAACAAACAAACAAACAAAAAAAGGAAAAGAAAAGAAACATTTTGAAAATGACCATAATTAACATAGTATGCGTCCCACATGCTATTGATATAAAAGAATACTCAATAGGTATGTGATTTTGGTAAACTTAGGTAGAGGGGGTTGCTCAGTCAACAGTGTCAGCATCTACAAAACCCAAAACCAGTGAAGTTGGCACGTTGTGTAAATCCTAAATAAAGACGGAATACAATGATTTGCAAATCCTTTTCAACTTATATTCAATTGAATACACTGCAAAGACAAGATATTTAATGTTCGAACTGAGAAACTTTATTTTCTTTTGCATATAATCATCAACTTAGAATTTAATGGCAGCAACACATTGCAAAAAAGTTGGCACAGGGGCATTTTTACCACTGTGTTACATCGCCTTTCCTTTTAACAACACTCAGTAAACGTTTGGGAACTGAGGAGACCAATTTTTGAAGCTTTTCGGGTGGAATTCTTTCCCATTCTTGCTTGATGTACAGCTTAAGTTGTTCAACAGTCCGGGGTCTCCGTTGTTGTATTTTACGCTTCATAATGCGCCACACATTTTCAATGGGGGACAGGTCTGGACTACAGGCAGGCCAGTCTAGTACCCGCACTCTTTTACTACGAAGCCACGCTGTTGTAACACGTGCAGAATGTGGCTTGGCATTGTCTTGCTGAAATGAGCAGGGGCGTCCATGAAAAAGACGTTGCTTGGATGTCAACATATGTTGCTCCAAAACCTGTATGTACCTTTCAGCATTAATGGTGCCTTCACAGATGTGTAAGTTACCCATGCCTTGGGCACTAATACACCCCCATACCATCACAGATGCTGGCTTTTGAACTTTGCGCCTATAACAGTCCGGCTGGTTCTTTTCCTCTTTGGTCCGGAGGACACGACGACCACACTTTCCAAAAACAATTTGAAATGTGGACTCGTCAGACCACAGAACACTTTTCCACTTTGCATCAGTCCATCTTAGATGAGCTCGGGCCCAGCGAAGCCGGCGGCGTTTCTGGGTGTTGTTGATAAATGGCTTTCGCTTTGCATAGTAGAGTTTTAACTTGCACTTACAGATGTAGCGACGAACTGTAGTTACTGACAGTGGTTTTCTGAAGTGTTCCTGAGCCCATGTGGTGATATCCTTTACACAGTGATGCCGGTTTTTGATGCAGTACCGCCTGAGGGATCGAAGGTCACAGGCATTCAATGTTGGTTTTCAGCCTTGCCGCTTATGTGCAGTAATTTCTCCAGATTCTCTGAACCTTTTGATGATATTACGGACCGTAGATGATGAAATCCCTAAATTCCTTGCAATAGCTCGTTGAGAAATGTTGTTCTTAAACTGTTCGACAATTTGCTCACGCATTTGTTCACAAAGTGGTGACCCTCGCCCCATCCTTGTTTGTGAATGACTGACCATTTCAGGGAAGCTGCTTTTATACCCAATCATGGCACCCACCTGTTCTCAATTAGCCTGTTCACCTGTGGGATGTTCCAAATAAGTGTTTGATGAGCATTCCTCAACTTTCTCAGTCTTTTTTGCTACTTGTGCCAGCTTTTTTGAAACATGTTGCAGGCATCAAATTCAAAATGAGCTAATATTTGCAAAAAATAACAGAGTTTACCAGTTCGAACGTTAAGTATCTTGTCTTTGCTGTGTATTCAATTGAATATAGGTTGAAAGGGATTTGCAAATCTTTGTATTCTGTTTTTATTTATGATTTACACAACGTGCCAACTTCACTGGTTTTGGGTTTTGTAGTTGGAGAGAGCTTACATGCTCTATAAAAGGTAACCAAACTCTGTTAAATTTTGTATTAAGGTTTTGAAGGGAGATTCTGATTCTTTCTAATTTCATAAATGATAAGACACCCTTTAACCATTTGGTATGAGAGGGTGGCTGGGGGCTTTTCCAAAGCATTAAGATAGCACGCCTTACTATCAAAGCGAGGAAGGCTATAAAATCAGCAAAGTGAGAGGGCAGTGCCTGGTCAAGTCAAGTCAAGTCAAGTCAAACTTTATTTATAGAGCACCTTCAAGAAGACAGCAGTCGATCAAAGTGCTGTGCACAAAATACGTATAAATAAATAAATAGGTAGATAACAATAAAAACAACACATTGAAATAAAACAGTAAGAGTATAAAAGCTAAGGCCAAGACACCAAACAAGCCAACCAGTGGAGAGGGATGAATGGTAACGGATGAAAGTGAAACAAATACTGAAATAGTGCTGGACAGGTCCAAAACACGTGTGCAAGACTAGCTGGTCCTGTATGGCTTCCATTACAGTTAGGATCAATACCAGGATATATGCGAGCTAATTTACTTTTAGACTCTATGAACTACTTTGCATTGGAAAACCCTATGGCACAAATAGAGAAAGTATGAACATGTTTCTGAGCTGATTGCCATAAACAGCAGTTTAATACATGACAGTAATGGCAGAGTCTAAGAAAATATAGATATCCTGTATTTTTAGTATTTTTCATTAAGAAATCTACCATGGCAATATCTGCAGAAATTTTCACAACTGCCAATACTGATATATAGCACTTGAAGCGATTATCTGCAAATGTCCATCACATACAGATAATATCTTTAAAAACAAATTAAATGTGCTAATTTCATAGTTATATTAGATACGGAAATGCAAGTAGATCTGGTACATTGCACAAATAAGTAGGATTAAAGCTATATTGTTTTGTTTAAGTAACGTCTTTTTCTGTGTTTGAGTAAGGGTGGATTATATGTGTAGAAATTAAGTATTATATATAGGTGAAATATTAAGTTTTAATTGTGTATATAACATTTTATAGGCATTATATTATTATTTTATTTATTTATTTTGAACATCTTAAAAAATATACAGTAAAAAAAAACACAGTAGATCAAGATCTGTATAGAATTTTCAGAATGAGTCCTCCCTTTTCTGTTGGAAAAGAGTGTAGGATGAAGTACATAACTTGTCTAGTCCTACCCCTTTTTTCCAAAAATGAACAAATAAAATGTAAGTCTCATGCACTCAAAGAATCATTAAATAATACAGCTTAATACAGCTAACAGCAAAAATGTAACAGGACATCTAAACATTACCCACAGTACAAATCAATCGAATTTTATTTAAACACTATTTCAAAGCACACCTTTGTCTTTATAATACACTGCCTGTCAAAAAAAAGTCGCCACGTGGATTTTACTAAGCCAATAGGTACGAGCCTCCTATTGGATAATTACTGCATGGGCGATTATCTTTCAGCTGGAAACAAGTTATATAACCCCAGCTGATGCAATGAGTAGCTTCTCATTTCTTAAACGACCATGTTGAAAGACCCATCCTGTTGTCGTGGAAAAGATGTTAGTCTGTTTAAGAAGGGTCAAATCATTGGCATGCATCAAACAGAGAAAACATCTAAGAAGACTGCTGAAACTACTAAAATTGGGTTAAGAACTGTCTAACACATTATTAAAAACTGGAAGGATAGTGGGGAAGCATCGTCTTTGAGTAAGAAATGTGGTCTGAAAAAAATCCTGACTGATTATGATCCGCGATCACTTAAACGTTTGGCCAAATCAAATCGAAGAAAAACAACATTAGAACTCAGGGGTATGTTTAATACTGAAAGTAAGAGCATTTCCACACGCACAATGCAAAGGGAACTCAAGGGACTGGGACTGAACAGCTGTGTAGCCTTAAGAAAACCACTAATCAGTGAGGCTAACTGGAAAGAAAGGCTTCAGTTTGCTAGGGAGCATAAAGATTGGACTCTGGAGGACTGGAAGAAGGTCATGTGGTCTGATGAGTCCAGATTTACCCTGTTCCAGAGTGATGGGAGCATCAGGGTAAGAAGAGAGGCAGGTGAAGTGATGCACCCATCATGCCTAGTGCCTACTGTACAAGCCTGTGGGGGCAGTGCTATGATCTGTGACAAATCTTGTGACATTGCAGAAACTGATTGAAACAATGCCACAGCGAATGTGTGCTGTAATCAAAGCTAAAGGTGGTCCAATGAAACATTAGAGTGTGTGACCTTGTTTTTTGGTGGTGACTTTTTTTTTGGCCAGGCAGTGTAGTATAAATATGTAAAAAGTAAAACCATCACTCTAGGATGTGGTTGCCTAATAAAACAGTGTTAATTTTGACAGCACTTTTTAGTTCAGTTTTTGTTATAGTCTTGAAATATATTTTAATTTTAGTCATAAGTTAGTCATCTAAATTGTTTTAATTTTAGTCTAGTTTTACTTGATGAAATTTCACAACATTTTAGTCCACCAAGTCTCCTGTAAATTTAGTCGACTAAAATATGAATTTTAAAGTGTAAGGCATTTTTTATGTTTCTTTGAATTTCTGAAGTCATGATTTACACTTGAATACCACCAAAATGAAGTTAAGGCAGTTGTGATTGGATGTCCCTCTTAACTTATCCAACCTTTCCTGTGACTGGCTATATTTCTAACTTGTCTCTACTTTCTACATGATGAAATTAGGTCTGATTGGATTGAGTCTCTGTCAAACATTTTAGTCTAGTTTTTATTTGTTGACAAAAATGTCAGTTGATGTAGTCTTAGTTTTTGTCCATGTGCACTTGTTTATTTTTTGGTTATAGTCCAGTTTTCATCTGAGGAAAAAAGGTTGTTGACGAAAACTATGACAAAAATAATTATTCAACAAAATTAACACTGTAATTAAAGGGGTAGGATTAAATAAGTTTAGACTTCTTCCTACTCCTTTTCGAGCATGTGGACTTACTGAACAAGCAGGATGTCGTCAGCAGTCTTTGATTGTTCTCGTTGTTTTTGGTTTATGCATGTGTTTGTTTACGGTGACTACCTATGTTTGTTTTTGCATGTTTGAAACTTTACAAAATGGACATGTTGCCTTCAACGTGACAGTATCTTTGTAAGGAACAAATGTTTAACATCAAAAACATTTCCCTCTTGAAAAAAAAATCAACTCAAGAAATGAATCACATCAGAATATCACACACAGAGATTTACTTGCCTTATTAAATGTGAAATTTAAGCCAATTTTTTAGCACTTTCATTGCTTTTTGGCTTTCAGCCATGTACAGTACATCCGTGGTAAGTTCCATATTCGTACAAGTTAATTATGCTTACACATGACTAAAATTATTTAATCTTTCCTGTGATATAAATACAGATATTGTGGTAAAAAGACCTACATTTGCAGACCTTTAACAATACTTAATATAAGGATAACAAGGAAAAACGGTCCTCACATAATTTCACTTTAAATCAATACTTTATATTAGAGATGCACAACTGTGGATTTTTGGTGAAACTTGATATGCCAAAGTTTCTATAGACATTATGCCCGATGATGACGTTTTTGTCAATAAAACAAGAATAAATTTGACTGCAAGATAACGGTTTGTAGCATTTTGTAGTAGAATTTCTCAACTCTTTAGTTTGACTGAGATCCTGTAGTGAACTTTGAGTGCCTCCTTTCATTAAGTCATTTGATACAAATGAACTCAGTGGCATTAAAAAAAAACCTCATTTTTTTCAGCAGATTTCTCAAAATAAGTGATGAGTCACGCCGGACATTCAGAGGACAAAGTCCAAATGAGTCAGCCGACATTCCTCAGCCGTGACTCATACAGTATGCTCCTGTGGGGAACTAAGACAGAAAAAAGAAAAGAGGCTGTTAGCATTTTTGGAATAACAAAAAAAAGGCCAGAATGTGAGTCGTGTTTGGTTTGATAAAAGCAGATCAGCTGGGTTTATATTCGAGTACAAAACTGGACAAAAGTTCTCTTCAAATCAACAGCACACACGCACTCCTGGATCAGCCACACAACAAATGATGACAGAGGAGATCGTGATCAGGTCCAAAATATAAATATGACTTTATTTCACAATCCCGAAAGAGATCAGCCATCCATAAAAGGAATGCTAAATTTCGTCTCTTCTCAAGTCTAAACTGGATATACTTTCAGCAACATACAGTAATTCAGTTTCAAAATAAGCAAGATCATCCATTGTCTAAAACACCATCAACAGTACAGTAAAAACAATATGGTTCACATACATATTTACAACGTTTCTACTAATAAAAGCTTTTTTTCAGGTTTTTTAATGCTGGTGCTAGGTTGTTAGTTTCTCATTGATACAAAGACTTTCCAAGTGGACGCCCACATTAAAGTCATAGAAACATTTACTAATGTAACTCTATCCTGTTAAAAATGTTCTTTCTAAATCGGCTTGTGTAAAAAAGGTTTACATTCATCATTTCTGTGTGTGTGTTTGACTAGTTTGGTTACACATGGAAGACTTGAATTATAAATGGACTTGTGCACAGTATTGGGTTTTTGCCTTCTTAAAATGTTGTGATAAATGATTGGACACAAACGTATCTCAGTCCTTAGAAAGTAAATCTTAAAAAGAAATGATAAAACTGCCTCTGTTTTGAATCATACAACAAACCAGTGTGTGCAGGCGTTTAAAAGAGCACCATGTAAGCAACGTTCAGAATATGACATAAGGTCATTACACTGTCGACCCTGACATCCTGACCTGGTAGCACCAAATGTCAAAGGGTGCGAAAGACCAAAATGTTTCCCCAGCACCAGAGTTAGTGTGAAATATCCCGTGATGAAATGACGTTTTTTCCATAAAAAAGAGCTTCTTTTTGATGGATACGTTAAAAAAAATCCTGATTCAATAGAAGTTGAACCTGCTGGTTCAGACCCTGTAAGAAGGTAAACAAGGTCTTCACAGGGGTCAAGCACCCAGTTTCATCTTTCCCTGTGAACAAGTCGTATTTTCTTGCAATAACATCCTCACTGGATATCTGAGCACCAAGTTGGCAGCACTTTAATGCATGCATTCACACTTAGCATTAATAAGACCTTCTAATATGACCAACCTGTGATTAGACAACACTTTCAACTAACCAGTGCCCCAACGTGAATAATAGTATTTTACCAGTTACTTTAAATTCTTGTTAATGACAAATGAGGGAGAAGGTGTCAAAATGACCTGCTAGTGTCTCAGCTTGTTTCCTTCCATTACACAGATAAGCTGATTGAAGTACTAATGAATGTGGACAAGTTAGCCAATGATAAAGTGAAAATTAGCCAAGCTCATAGCATTCGAATTTATGCCTCAACATGTCCTTAATGATCACCTGTAATTAGCCATCACTCTCAACTAACTAGTATCCCACAATATCAGTGTGCCTCAAAGTGTTTACCAATTCTTTTAAATGCTTTAAATGCATGTTTTTGATAAGCAAGGGGGGAAAAATACCTGGATTGTGAAGAAATTATCAGGTAATTAGCTTGTGGCTTTTCCCTTACATTTTATGTGCAGAGAAGCAAGTAATGCTATCAAACAGAGGTGATTTAGCCACAACAAAGCGGCTAGCAGCCCTATTTTAAAGCTTTTCTCCCTCAAAAATTTGCTTTTAAAGGATGGGCTGTATGGTTTTTGACTATTTTTTCATTGAGTCCCCAACAGGACATACCTCAGAAGAGCTGGATCCCCTAGGACCTACATGAAAAAAACTTGTGCTGTGCAAAATTATCACCAATTTTAAGCACTTTCATGAATAAAATCAAGATAAAATGGGCTTACACACAATCTTGTGCAAAACATCTTTAAAGAAAGTATCACCTTACTGTTTTATTGAAGTGTATATATCAAATTCTGACCACCTAAAAGCTGACAGCTCCCTGTGTCCCTCCTGAGAGCCCCTTTTGCACCCGGACCCCAGGTTGGGAACCAAGGCCATAGAGTAAATGAATATTGTGGGACAGTAGATAGATTGAAATGTAAACTTGATTTAAAGCAAAATGTGACCCAACTGGGCACTGAAATCCTCTATGCGTTTAACTTTTCCCCCTAATTTCACCCACACATGCTTTTAAAGGACAAAATGAAACACTACATAGTGAATATACCTTGCAAGATAAATTATTACTATAGCAAAGTGTCACCAGGATGGGCACAGCTAGCCTTTTAACATGAGGCTAATTTGCCCCTCATCATTAAAATCACTGCACTTATCATGCTGGGATACCTAGTCTCAAGCTGAGAGGCTGGCAGCTCCTCTTTAACTGCATTTCAGTCCCATTATCACCTACACATGCTCTAAAAGGACAAACTGATATGCTACAGAACAACTAAGTCTTGCAGGGTAACAGCTATTTTGAATTGATAACTCAATTCAAAGCAACTAGCCACTTAGCTTGAAGCTAATTTGTCCCCATTCACTCAAATCACTGCACATATCATGCTGGGATATCTAGTGACAAGATAAGAGGGCTGGCAGTGTCTCTTTTCAGGTCTTGATTGCATGCCTGGAAGTTCAAGCTTTGTTACACACAGAGGTGAATTACCTCTTGGTTTTTGAATGCCCAGTTTGGATATTAATGCAAGTTATAAACAGAGTCTCGGGCAAGTTGTCTGAAAGGGAAGTGGTGTTGAAGTGGTTTTCCAATGAAGCAGGAAAAGAGGCAAGAGAAGTCAAAAGTTCGATGAGTTTGCATCTGCCAAAACAGCTTTTGTATTAAGAGTGCAGACAAAAAAGTGGTGTTATTGTGCTGACATTTCAGACACTTCGTGATTTCTTTAAAAACAGAGGTTATAGTAGCACCAACGAAATGTACAGTAAGTTTGAGAAACCCTAAAGTCACACTTGTGCCTCTTCAACCGATGTTTTCACACTTGCAGAAATCTCCAGAAAATTTAAGAATTTTTTTCAGAGTGAGCTGCAAGAATTTTCAGACTAAAGGAGGCCATTGCATACAATAACATATTAATTTTACAAGATCAATCTTAGAGACTTCTACGTGACTGTTGTTCAGAGAAACATTTGGTTTCTACATGTTTTAAGTTTGAAAAAAAAATGCACGTAGGGCTTGAATTTTTTTTTGTGTGCAGAGAATTTAAAAAATAAAAAGTATGATTTTTACTAACAGATACACTACAGCCTTTTTTGCTCAGGCACATTTCTAAGCTAGTTTTTTTTCACTCTGAATATGTAATGATAAGCAACTTTGATGTTAAGTTTGATGTTAATGTTTTGTGACAATAGTGCACTTTTCAGTGTATGTAGTCAAGCCTGCCTACATCCGAACAACAAAATGTATCCTTTGATAACAAAATAAAATCCTACACTTTAATTCTAAGAGGAAAATTCAGTTAAGTTTTGTGACATCTTTTGTGCCAAATTAAGGCAAGACTTGTTATTATGTAATTCCTGTCATCTGAAGTTGTTTTTCTTTGAGGGTAAAAAATCGATTAAAATCGAAAATCGAGTTTTGTGCAGAAAAATCTTGTATTTTTATTTAAGGCTATACTGCCCATCCCTAACTACTAAGTACAAAGGATGCTCTTGTGGTGCCTTGCACTCTGAGTTTTGCTGTTAAATAGTGACAATGTACATCTTCCCACATCTCTCAGATTGTTCTCTTCACTAAAGCTCTAACTCAGACTTAAATGAACAAGACTTTTAAGTCCAGATCATGCAACCACCAAACATCAAAACCCAAAGTGCTCTGCACAACAATGGCTGCCTCCAAGTGAAATTCTGTGTTTTTTAATGTCGTTAAATCTAAACTTTGATATGAAGGATGTTCATGCAAACCTGGTGTCGTCTAAATCTTCAAAGCAACAGTATGTAACATTTTCACCCTGAAATAACAGCTGACAGTTGAACTAAAAATAACTTTAATAGAGAGAATGATGTCTCTCCAAACTGTTTTTTTTGTCCTGCATCTTTCTATGTCATTATCCTCTGTGCTTAAGCCTAAGTAATTGTATAAAACAGTACTGTAATGAGCTAACAAACTTCTTTTTAGCTAAAGGCTAGTGTGTGAACTATTGCTCTAAAGTCAAGGGCAATTCCTGTGTAAGAAACGCTGCCCATGGTCCGCCCCCATTAAAATGAGCTAAATGCCGGCGTCTGGGTGCTCTGTAGAGATGGCATGGATGCCTTTTCTCCTGTTAAAAGTTAAAATGCTGTTAAACTTTTAAAACCAATTTTTTAGGTAGAAAAGTTACTTGTTGCTTTGAACGCAGAGTTCCATTTAACTGGCTGTTTCTCCTGCAAGACTGTTGGTAGACTTCCTGGGGTGAGCTAACGGGTGACCTTAGCAGGAAATGTTAAGGAAAGATTCAACAAAAGAACATTAAGAGGAAGATATTTGTATTGTGTGACTGGTGCGAGCTTAATGCACATAAAGAAGCTTTTTGTCCTATTTCCTGCCAGCCAATATGCTCTTTATCACTTGTTTGTTGATACTGTAAATATGTCCAAACACACTGATATAGTCATAAAACTGTTATTTTAGTGTTGAGCTCTGATGATCCCTCAAGTGTGGGATGTTTTAGTAACTCTGGGGCATTTCAGTTGCAGCCTGTTCAATAATTTTCTTGAAATTTCCAGAAGTGCAAGTATGAAAACATCTAAAATATTTGAATTTCTTTTCCAGAAGGTTAGTTAAGTGCTAATAATGATAAGCACTTGATTGTTGCAGCATTTTACGATTCCTATTCTGCAAAGTTTTTCTGGATATGTATGTCAATCTCAATCAAATGAATGGAAACCCTACAATGGAGAAATACTGTTGATATAAAACCAGGGTTCATGCTTAGCTGTTTTATACACCTCTATCTGTACATACATATCAGGCCTATGTATTGGGACCTTTTTCAAGTTAAGTTTAGGAAAACAAAAAAGTGCTTCTTAATATGCCACACACAGCTGTGAATTAAAGATGAAGAGAACACGAAAACAAACAAAAATAAAAGCGCATTTCTTTCATCGCCTGCTAAGAGGCAGCAGAAAGAAAAGCACGATGCTACATGTGACAATCTGAAGTACATATATGCACATTTTAGTTTCTACAATGTGTGACGTGATAAGTTTGCTTAATGATGGTTACAGTGAGAATGGCACCAATGAAAAAAAGCCAATAACAGAACTATTGGCTAAAAATAAAGAGCATAATCCTGCTGTACAACATAAAATCTGAGCATCAACACATAATGAAGGTTATTATAGAAATCTTGCAGTAAACAGGCTTACACCAGGAATTAAATAGAAATCGTTCTGATCAGAATAAATAATCACATCTTTTTTGTTCTTAATCATGTATATAAAACCAGTTTAAAAATGCTTCAAAGCACCATCTCTTTACAATAAAAACAACACAGAAAAACTCACAGTTAAAAAAGCCAACAAACTTTGGTCTTCCTCGTCGCTCCGAAGGCAGTAAAGAAGAAGGACAAAGTGGAACAAACAGGTTTTAGAAAAGCACAATGAAAACCACATAAAAATGAGAGTAGCAGTTTAAAGTTGAGGTAAGGCAGAAGCACAGGGTGTGAGTGTCTTTTGTGTTTGTGTGTAAAACGTGTCGACTAAGTCCAGCGGTTGTAGGGACCCGTCACCTGTGTGAGAGCGTAGGGGGACACGGTGATGACCCCGTCCCTTGGTAGAGTCCATGCTTGACGTGTGGGGATGTTCACTATCCTCTTTTCCTCCTCCGCCTCCTCCTCGATTCCCTCCTCCAGCGTCTCACCTCCACCGTTCTTTGGACTCTCCCCCATCCTTAACCTCTCCGCCTCCTCCTCTCTGTCCCGCTCACGCTTGGCCATCTTGGCGTCCCACATGGCCATGCCGTGACCCGGCTCGTTCAAGGACTTGTGCTGGTAGAAGACAAGGGAGATGCGGGTGGGGTGGCTGCGGTTTGGGCGGAGGATGGGGGTGGTGGCGTGGAGCTCCCGCCGGGCGCACTCTATGAGGATGGAGCCATGTGACGGTGCCACGGCGACTCCACCTATGTTGTGGTCCAGGAAGTTGTGCTCGCTGTCCGACCATACTTCCTCCTGCTTGACTTCCTCCTGTTGAGGTGGGGGGGTCTGCTGGGGAAGGGGGAGAGGCGAGAGCAGAGGGAGGTCGTGACCCCTGACCCCCCCCCTGACATCTCCGTCAGCTCTGTGGAGTCCATTGAGCCTGCTGAAGAGGCCCTCAGAGGTAGGTCGGGGGGAGAAGGAGGAGGGGGGAGGAGCACTCCCACTGGGGGAGGGTCTGCACAGAGGAGGGCAGTGCTCCTCGTTGGGCTCAGTTTTAAAAGTCCGGCTGTAGTCACTAAGGGCGTTATGTAGAGGTATACGTTCTGACAGGACGCCGTGCTCAGCAGCTGATGGAGAGTATCCGTTCACAGCGTCCGTCACTGCCTTATAAAAAAGAGCTGCACCGTTCTGTCCAAACTGGACCTGGTGGTTGGGGGTGATGACCTCCTTCTGCGGGCTGACCCCTGCATCGAGGGTGGGGTAGCTGCTGGTGCTCTGGTTGTAAGTGCTGCTTTGGTTCCTCTCTGCAGAGAACCGTCCAACGCTGGCTGGTCTGGGTGGAACCCTGTAAGAGCTGTAGAGGCCCTGAGGCTCTGTTTGGGTGGAGACAACAACGATAATTAATGACACCTTCTGAGGACAACAAACTATTAAGCATAAAAAAAGAAGAAGACATAATCTATTTATCCCTCCACTGGGAAATTCAATCACACTCTCTGATGTTGACATGCTGCACACATATAAACAAGCACAAACATGCACTACATTCATGCACTAATGGAGAGATGTCAGAGTGGCCATGGTTACATGATGTTTTTAAATTCGGAATTAAGTATTCAGAATTAAATAATTCAGAATTAAAGTATTCTCCTACGTGTTTACATGGAAATAGTAATTCCCAATTGAGGTTTACATGGAAAACACATTTATTCGCCTTTATTCAATTCCGCTAAAGGTCCGTCAGCGTGGAATATATGCGTCATCATGACAGGACAAGGGAACGAGCATGCGCAGAATGACTGGAATTACCCAAATCCTTTCACACTGAGATACTCCAGACTTACCTCTCTAGTCTGGCTTTTATCTGAATTTAATGTACTCTTCTTAATCAGTTTTAGTAATTTGGGTTTTATCTTACTCTGTTTTAACTTCAGAATTACCCTTTAGTAGTTTATCCTCTTGTTTATCGTTTTTCCCCAAGTTCTTCTTAAGTGTTTAATTTCCCTGTTTGAACATATTGCCATTAACTTTTAGTGTTTTTATTCTCATTACAACGTCTTTTTATTATTTGCTTATTTTTCCACTTCATTTCGATTTATTTTTATTCTGTTTGATGACATTTTTCAATTTTAAACTTAATTTTACCTTCAGTGTCTACCCATTTTAAAACTTTAAGATGGTGTTTCCTCAGTTTGTGCTGGGTACAGAAATTTTGCTGTTCTACTGCTGTCTTTATTTATGATGCGTTTTACCAATCCTGTATATGGATTGCGGGTAAGGTGGGTTAGGAGGTTTTGGTCATACTTCCTTTATCTTCTTTAATTTATCTGTCTATTTGTAAAGCACTTTGTGCTAATTTTTTTGTATGAAAATTGCTATATAAATAAAGTTTGATTGATTGATTGAGTAAACTAGAAGTACTCCAGGAGGACAAGCCTTCACCAAGGCATTTCTGACATTATAAGCCATTATGTTATCTATAGTCAACATCTTTCTATAGTTTATCTATCTATTGTCCCTGACCAGATGTTAGATGCTTCCTTGTAAGAATAAAACCAAACAAACAAGAAGAGCACAAACTCCTGCCAAGGCATTTCTGAAATTCTTAGCCTTCAAACAGAAATGTAGAAACAGCCCTTGTGCAATGTTAACCAATCCTTCAAAATCACCTGGATCTGCATCTGTATTCAGATCACCGCCAAAATCTAATCTCTTCCTGCTTGACCAATGACCAACATTCCTTGAAAATTTAATCAAAATCTTGTGAAATTCTGAGTTATCTTGCTTACAGATGGACAGACAGATTAACAAACAAACAAACAAATGGACAACCACTGGCAAAAACACAACCTCCATGGCCAAGGTGATAACTAACTCACCATCTATGAAGTGCTTTTACTCTTTTTGTTCAAATATGGCAAATGACTGCCTTGACTTTAAACAGACAACAGGTCTTTGTAAAATAGGGTGTCTGACATTAAAAATCCTAGGAACTCTGATATAGTAAAAATCCATATGTCAGTTAGGTATGCTTGGATGTATCCCTGTTAAATAAAGGATTTTCAACTACATTCGAGTACCCTGGACTTACCATGTAAGACTGCCTTTTTCCAAAGAACTTTAGTCTGGTAAAAATCTGGACATTTTGCCATTTTTGAAATTGACCTCTGTCCTTGATCCTTGAGGAGCACATAGTACATTATTTCACCATTACACGCCCTTGTGGGGTAGGATTAGATAAGTTTACACTTCTTCTTTCTCCTTTTCACTCATATAAGCTGAGAGGCTTAAAATTGCAGATTCAGCAACCGTCTTGTTTTATTTTCCTTTCTTTTTTGATTATCACTTATTTGTATTTTTAACTGTTTTTAAGTTGCCATTTACATGATCGAAATAAAGATATCAAATAAAGATATCACTTGATCCAGTGCAGCCCTAATGACTTATTTAAATTACAATTATAAATCCCTTTTTTCATCTACAAAGCATTAAAGAAGTCTTATGTCTTTATGTTACTTTTGTGATCACAGTTGAAATGCTCCATTGATTATATGTCCATCCATCCATCCATCCATCTTTCCATCCATCCATCTATCCATCCATCCATATCCCAGCTGCCATTGGGTGAGAGGCAGGACACAAGCTGAAACGGTCACCAGCCAATTGCAGGGCCACATAGAGAGATAGACAACCATTCACACTCACACTCATACCTAAGTGCAATTTAGAATCATCAATCAACCTAATGAGCATGTATTGGGTTTATGGGGGGAAGATGGAGTGCCAGGAGAGAACCCACACATGCACAGGGAGAACATGCAAACTCCACACAGAAAAACCCTGACTGAAACAAGGTTCATGTGTTCACAATATAAACGATGGATTAACATTTAAAAATCAACTATTTGACCAAATATAAATCAGTTATTTTGGAGTTGTTAGTGTTTTATCGAACTGTTTCTGCATCATTTACACGCATGGTTTACTCCTCCTCTACACAGCTGCTCGACTGATGCACCCAGAGAGATTTTAGATGATGGTTAAAGGCAGATGCTGAGTTTAGTATTTATTTTTGCTTAAATGATCTCTAGTTTAGGGAAGATGTTATATGGTGTTGAAAATATCTAAAACACAAGTGTGAAAACCAAAACACCTTTATGCTGTTACGATGACACGAAAGCCCTTGGCATAGTTACCTTTGTTTGGGGTTTCACTTTTCACCTTCCCTGGTGTGAGAGGTGTCAGGCCGAGCTTCTTCTCCAGTCTCTCTGCTTGAGCCTTTAGACGAGCTTCTTGTCTCATCTTACGGGCTGATTTCACCGGCTCAGCCAGCAGTCGCACCTGAAAATATAAGATTCACTTGTTTTACCATCAGACGGAAGAATGTTTGTTTTCTTAACTCTGGTCTTAAACCTGTAAATACCATATTTCATTTAACTACAAATAAACAATCCAAAATAGATGTCTCATTGCTTGGTCAGACACAGCCTGTCTTTGGGGGTCTTTCAACGCAAAGAGGTGAACTACACTGTTAAATGGTAAATGGACTTGAGCTTATGTAATGCTTTTCTGGTCTCTGACTACTCAAAGCAGCTGTACACTAGGGCTGAACGATATGGACAAAATTTCATATCTCGATACTCATGCCAGATATCTTGATATCGATATGATATGACTACAGCTTCGGTGAAAACCAAGCATGTTTCAGAAAAATAAAAACAGTTTGAAAATGAAAAAGGTTTGTGGTTGGCTGGCCTTAGCGGTGCATTCAGGGGCAATTGTAAATATGAAATTTGTTGTGACTTCCAGAGCTGTACATGCAGGGCGAGAAGGGGGGGAAATCTATATCGTTTATATCGTTGCTTTTTCGATATTAATATCTTGAATGTTCATATCTCAATATAGATACGATAACGATATCTTTCAGCCCTACTTTACACCACAGGTCACATCTACCCATTCACACCTGTTCACTCTCACATTCACTCACTGATGGTTGGAGTTTCTATGTCAGTTGTCCATCAGTATCAACTAACACTTCACGCCCTTTCATGTCCACTGACACAGCATTCGACTTTTGAGATCAAATCAAACACACCATATGCTCTGCACTGGGCTTGAACTGCTGACAAAACAATGGTGCATGGAGGTACTCTACCATATGAAGGAGACACATACATCACATGAGCAAAACTGGGAAAAGCATAACATGACCTCTATAATGATGACTTACCTCTCGAGGAAAGGAGGACAGAACTTGCAGAGCACCACTTCTCATCTTTTCCAGCTGCCCCTCAAACTGACCGAACTCATCCCTGTCAGAAATTCTGTAAAGCGGCAGAACATGGAGCTGCTCGTCCTCTGGGATGTTTCTCACTGCACGGTTATCTTCCTTCGTTAAAGTGCAAACCTGAACAAGATTTCAACCAATTAATCAATCAATCAAACTTTGTACAGCACTTTTCATACAACATATGTAGCACATAAATAGAGAACAAATAGAGAAAGTATGTGCAAAACAAACTTCAATAACAATAATAAGAACAAATAAACCCAAATTAAGCTTAAAAAAACAAAGTAGAACTGTGTGTGTGAGTGAGGAGCTGTGGAAATGCCATCATGAGTTTAAAGTTAGAAAACACTGGAGATAAAAGTGAAAAATAAATCAGAATGTATGTAAAAATAGAATCAAAATAAATAAATTGATGGATGGGCACTTTATTTCAGACTCAAATCAGACTCCATATCATCAAATTTTAAAAGTATAAATACTGATAATTAAATAAAAATAAATTAAAAACACAAAGAGACATTTACCCTAATGTTTTGTGATTGTAAGGTAAATAATTAAGACTGTTTGTGAGAGTGATAAAACAAATAAGGTTAAATATATAATACAATAAAACATGTTAAAACTTTAAATGGCAAAAAAAATAACTAGAGTTACCTGAAATTAAGTAAAAATAATATTCAAAAGCGAGATTAAAAAGGTAGGTTTTGAGTTTGCTCTTAAAGACAGACTTAAATAATCTATGACCTGAGAGAATAACCTAAAATCTGAACCTATGACACTGCACTTTGGTTAAGGCTTGATCAAACTCTAAACTGCTTACCACAGTGCTGCCATTATTCATGTTCTGAGTGTCCCGGTGAGCATGAGCACAGAAATCCACACAGGCTGTGACCCCGGAAAAAGGGCGTCCCTCCCTTTTGCCCAGACGGCACTCCCCTCCTCCCATCTCATTCTCCACCTGAGAGGTAAAAGGACAAGAGATGGCAGTCTGATGTGTGATATATGTCATAGAGGGAAATCTCTGCAAAATGTTTGTAGAGCACAATCTACAAAAGGCTGGTCTAGAGTAAATTTGACGATGTCTTGCAGTCTATTATTAGATCAGCTGCTTAAACTCTGAAGGGATCGTGGTTACATCAAAAGTGAGGCTGTGTGACTGTGAGGAGAAGCTTCTGATCAGTTCTCCCTGATCTCTTGTTGCTAATTTTACAAGATCAGTTTTTCAAGAATTAAGACAAAACAATATCAGAAAAAAGACGATTGCTTTATCTGGTCATTATATGTTCACAATATAATCTTGAAATAACTGTGTTTAGTTTTTTAAGACTCAAGTATAAGCAGAAGCTAAATCAATTTTCAAAAACTCAAAATCTGCCTACTTCAGAATGCACATTATGCAAAACAATGTTTGGTGTGGAGTCATTTAACAGAGATATCCATATAAAGCGTGATAAATAACTAATGCTGAGGAATCCAACTCAGAATATTAGCAACTACGGATGGGAATTGATAGGATTTTAATGATACCAAGGCCATTAAGGATTCTGCTTATCAGTCTCATTCTTTATCGATTCCTGCTAATTTTCCATGTGGACAAATGTTGGCCTATATGGTATTTTAGAGGTAACAATGTCAAACGTTCCTGATCTACCATGTAGCATCGATAAATGATTCTGCAAGCTGCTGCTGTTTCCACTTACTGCCATGATTTTTTCTTCTTTGTTGTCTTTTTTGCAAAGCAGAAGGTGTCCATGAGGATACTGATAAGCAAGGGGATTAAGGATATCGATTCCTTGAGGGAGTTGTTATCAATTCCCAACTGGAATTGTTTTCTGATTCCCATCCCCATTAGCAACAGTTTCATTTTGTCATGATCCTGCTTCTGTTTAGTTAAGTTACCCGTCTTGTGTTCATGTTTTGTGTCTTGTCTTGTGCTTCCTGTTTTATTTGGAAAATTCACCTGTCTTTCCTTGTCTCTGTAGGTTTTGCTTCCTGTCTGGCTTTGTCACACCTGATCCCTGATTGTGTTTCCCTGGCTGTTTCCCATCCACCCTCATTACCTCATCTATTTAAACCCCGTGTCTTTCCATGTCTTGTTGCTAGTTCGTTAGTACCTTGTGTCACGTTCCAGCATTCTCACAGTCTTGTCTTCATCTATTTTTTGATCCTGTTTAGCTTATTCGACTCTGCCTCTAGCCTAGCGTTTTCGATACCTCCAAGACAGGAAGCCTGTCTTGTTTTGCCTTCCTGTGTAGCGACCTCTTTTGCCATTAAAACCTTGATTTTTGGAAACTCTCTTTACGCCTCGTGTCCTGCGTTTGGGTCCTATTTTCTGGTCTGGTTCATGACACATTTATATCCAAAGTAACTCAGAAAGCTTTTTTAATGATCCACTTTGGCATTCTAGTGTTAATTTAGACAGGACAGAAGACAGAGTGGGAACTTGGGGCAAGAGAGTAAAGACGTTGGATAGGAGCTAAAGGTCAGACTAATGCTGCGTTCCATTTACATCAGCACTGGGAAGAGGGGAGTGGGAATGACGTCAAATCCGATATATCAGCGTTCCAGTTACAAAGTTGAAAAAAAATTGCCGATCTACCAGGCTATTGTTAGCCGTTGTTAGCACGCCCTGCATTGCAAAGTTTGCACATACCACATGATGAATGTAATTAACACTATAGCAGCATTTCCATATATACGAGGGCCGATTGATAAGTTGTGAGCCTCATATTTAAGACATATTGCATTATTTTTTAACATAATCCCCTTCAGTATCTATAAACTTTTGCCAGCGATGTTTAAGGGCCTCAATGCCACTTTTAAAGAAGTCCTTTTCTTGACCGTTCAGAAAGTCCTCCACTGCATGTATGACGTCATCATCTGACCGAAAGTGGGCCTTTTGCAATTTTGGGAATAGATGAAAGTCTGATGGAGCGAGATCAGACGAATAAGGCGGATGCTCAATCAATTCAAAGCCACAATCTTTAATGGCAGCCATGCCAATGACAGATTTGTGAACAGGGGCATTTTGTCCATTTTGCAAAAGTCACTTGCCTTGTTTACTTTAGAGTGCTACCTCTTCGACATAAATGACCAAATGACACCAGTCTTCGGGTACACAGCCTTAGACAGTCAGGGAATAGTAGAGCTGAAAAAGGACCCTGCTTATCTTCTTCAATACAAGGCTCACAACTTATCAATCAGCCCTCGTACATCAAATAATACTAAGTGTACGGCTGATTTAGTGTCACAAACACGAGTCAGAAGTGCTAATAAACAGAACGTTACAGGAGCTTAATAACTGTTTACACCCTGGGCAGCCATCTCCGACTGTCAACTCGAGGGTGGTGAAGATCCCCCGACTTCACAGTAGGAAATTCCGACCTCGGTTCCTGTTGAAATTTCCCACTTGGAACTCGGAAAGCCCTTTTTCCCAGTACAACTGGAACACAGCATAAAACCCAGGAGGTCTGCTTGGAGCTCTACAGTCTCAGCATACGGGGGAGAATCAATCATTGAGCAATCAGGGCCTCCCAAATTGTTTCTTTTTCTGCTTAAGTGGTACAAACAAATCTGAGAGTGGCTGATACCAACCCTGATCTTAACCTCACTGCATTAAAATAGTGAGAAAGAGGGAGCAACTTGCCCAGGACTCCACTCAATAGTTCAATATTACACATGCTGATTGAGAGCCTCACTCGCTTATAGATTGTGTTCATTTTTATACCATTACTGTTTTTACTATCATAACTGTTGTTATTATCATTAAGTGTATGCATGATTATACTGTACCCCTGTACAGCACTTTGGTCAACCGCAGCTGTTTTTAAATGTGCTTTACAAATAAACACTGACTTGACTTGACTTACACAAAGAACTTTTGAAATTTACCTTTGTATACATTAAAATTACAGTTTAAAGGTCAGCTCTATAAAGAAGTGATTGTAGCAGCTAAAGAAGTTTACATACCTGGTTTTTGAAGGCCTCAGGAGCCAGTCTTCTGTAAAGTGGTGCGAGGTCAGTGGCGAGATTCTGAAGGTTGTTCTCTAATTTCATCTCCTAGAAAAACAGAGAGATGTATGGGTTTAGAGTGAATAACAGTAGATCAATAAAATAAAAACAACTTAGCTTTTCTGACAGAGCACTGCCATGACCAGCATTATCCACTAGGAGGCAAACATTTGCCAGTCTCACACAAACTCTCTCAACCCTTATTGACAAAACACAACAGTGTTGAAAAGAAAACCCTCACACATCCATTGCTCTATTACACATGCACAAACCCCCCCTCCAAAAATCCATTTTTTTCTCTGAAACAGCTGCATCTGTGAACACAAACAACCAACAATTTTACCCAGACCCCACCTTCCATATGTTCTACCAGCTTCCCTCTATCTTCCCCGTCTCAATCCTTCTCCTACCTGACAGGAAGCTATCTGCTCCTGAAATGTGCATGTGTGAAAACAGCTCGAAACCACTTCCTGTAAGTCCAAGCCTAAAGTGTCAGTTGCAAGTAAGCTAAGTCTCTTGTGGTTTAATTAAATTTACTAAAATGGCTGAAATATATATAAAGTGATGTTACCAAGAGTAACAGTAAAATACTGTTGTCATTATAAGCCACATCATACTGATGACACAAGTTTTGGTTCTAGATAAATACTCTGGGTCATAGAAATGTACTGTAAATGAATAATAATAACAAATGAGGCCTGAATAACCAGATCACATGGTTAACCTAAACCTGACTTTGGACGCTCTCACCTATTTTAGATACTATAACATATTTCTCTGTTTAAAGGGATACACCAACATTTTCTATGTTTTCATGTCTTGCCTCACTCACGAATCCATGACAAGCACATTGACACCACTCTTTCGACTGTGTGTGCAGTAACAAGAAAGATATGGACAGAGCTCGCCCAGTGGTAATTAGCTTAGCTCAAACATGGGGAGTCAATGGGTATAGCTAGCCTTCCTCTGCCTACAGTCATCAGATAAACTCTTCAGCAACTCTAAATGGTCCCGTGTGCTTGTTGTGACTCGTATTTTTTCTGCGTTATGTTACGTTATCTTCTACTATCAACGTATTATCTTCTTCTACTCCTAAACAGAGGCTTTGTTTTGTTGACCTACAGTGGTTTGTGCTAGAGATGTGACGTTCGCAATCAAGTAGGCTCTTTTGAACAGCCCTTTTAAGTGAACAATGAGAAACTGATTTGCGGTTGTGAGTGAGCTGTTCATTTGCGAGCCATTCTTAAATGAAAAGTGCCTGCAAATTTCAGAATGGGTCGCTGAGAATCGGTTCTCATCGGCGTATCCCTTTAATGATGTTAACAGCCAATAACAGTCGGCTCTTATTTATAGTGAGTAGGATCTACAAAATTAAGGTTAGGTCCCAAGTCTCAAACCTCGAGTACCTGTCAGGTCTTAAGACTTTAAGGGCCGAGTCAGAGTCTCTAACTCAAGTGTCCATCTCTGCTTGAAACATCAGGAGGAACTTTGAGGAGAGACAGCACACAAAGACTCCTGTTACTCTTTCTTTTTATGAAGAGGACTCTCTCACCTCTTGCGGGTAGTCTCCAAGCAGGCGGAACTTGCGTGGCACTTTGCTGCGAGCAAACTTGCAGCCGTTGAAGTACATACTCCAAGAGCAGCCGAAGGAAAACGAAGCTCCACAGGTGTCTTGGTCCAGACCCTGACAGGCACACGTACGACTGTGGAGGGAGAGGAGCAGGAGTTAATATTCAGACAGAGCTGGGATGAAGAAACGGCAAAAGAAGGAGGTCCTTACTCTTCATTGAGGGCACAGCGGCGGCTTGTGGGGGATCCGTATCTAAAAAGGGTCTCTGTAAGGTCCTTATAGAGGTGGTCTGCTACAGGCCGAGGGATGCCCTCCCAGGCCAGGATGAGGATCACCAACACAGCGCTGTCACAGTAGTGCCCCGGCCTCTGACGGACCAAACACAGCAGCTTCTCTTCCTCACTGCCTCGCCGGATCACCTGTTGGATTGAAATAATCAGCCAAAGATGAGAGAAAGCAGAGATACAAAAAAATACAAACAGATTAAAGAACAAACTGTTTCAGTGATTTTTCACAGCTAAAGCTAGGCCGTAAGTAAAAACTGCCAGTCCAGTATCTCAACCATATTCATTGACCTATAATTATGAGTTATGTTTCAGTTTATCTATGAAAACAAAGCATAGCATTTAGACTGGGATAAATATAACAGTATTACTAATAAGTTTATATTTTAATAATAATGAATTGATACTCAGCAAGAGAAGATAATCTGCAATGAACATTATACTATTAAAAGTTTGAAGAGATACATTTTTATATGTGTTTAGATAAATAAAAAACAGATAATTAATGACTATTGAGATGGGGGGATTTAATGTTATTTCCTCAAACTCCTCTCCAGATATATTTCAGACATTTTACTTAATGGTATAACTTTTATTCTGCAATTTACTTTTTATTTATATATTAATATTATCTTTGTCTGCATATCTGTTTGTGTTTTTATTTTTTTATCTTAGTTCTTAGTTGTGTTATGGTGATATTGTTGCACTCCTAACATTATAAGAATAAAATAGAGATGCACAAAATTATCGGTTTGATATGGGTATCGGCTGATATCAGCCTAAAAAAAGTTAAGTATCGGTATCAGCTGATATTGACATTTTTGCAGATGTTTACAGCTGATGTATCGGCAACATATCGGCCAGGGGAAAAAAGGTTGTTGACGAAAACTATGACTAAAATAATCAGTCAACAAAATTAACACTGTTGGCTACCCCACTTCAAAAAAAGCTGCACTAACACTTTAAGGATGTCAGGATACACACATAAGCACAAAAACCACATACCCATTTGGCAATTGGACACCCCTGGGAGCTCTTTCCTTCCTTCCCAGTGTAAACAACAACTTCCACCCGTACTGCGTTCCCTTTGGTACCATACCTGTGACACAAAACACACAGAAATAAACCATGAGTGTTTGTTATATACAAATACAGCTGACAACACATTTAGACTCTACACAAGCACTAACAAGCATACAAACCCTGCGATCAATAACATGTGGAAATCCGTTAACATGCATCAGTGCACTGAAGAGAGGTCTGAGCTGTTTGTTAGATAATAAATATATAAATATTTTTGAGCTAATGCTCGCTCTTTTAACTAAATCATACAGAGCAGAGGGGCTAGATGGACCCTGACGGACCTCAGGTTGTTTTAAACAGGCTGTCATCTTGGTTTAAGGGCCCCTCGCTTCAGCTCAAGGGGTTTCCTGTTTCAACATGCTGTGTGTGTTGTGTTTGGTGTGTATGTGTGCGGAGCTCAGACCGGGAGTGAACGTGTTGAGCTAGCTCAGCATTGCTTCCTTTTAATGACAGACTCTTTGACTGTGGACCCGCCCCATTCCTCCACTGAGCCCGTGGCTGACTAGTCGCCTCTCTCTGAGGGTTTAGTAGTAAAACAGCCACATGTAGGCAGTGTAAACACAGCTGTAGTAGTCACTCTACCTGTTCTCCATCAACTCCCTCACTGCAGCCACGCTCGGTCCTGCCCCAAGGTGTGTGTAGTAAGGGCCCTCCTCCTTTTCAATGATTTGATCTGTGGGAAAAAAGCAGGATCTCTTTGTTCAACTTTATTCTTCAACGTATCACATCCTCATTCAGAGGTAAAAACATTAATGAAGCTGCAGAGTTGATTACTTTCACTGAGGGTCTGATAAAAACAAACTTTGGAGTCTGAAAATGAACATTTCTTCTTCATGAAAACATACAAAAGTGAAGCAGACTTCTATAAGTCTATAAAAAGACATGCTGGACTATACAGTTATGTCAATGTATACCTTAATCCTTTTCCAAATTTACTGTTTGTTATTTATTGCCTTAAACTTTGTCTTGAAATTGTATTTATTATGAGGTGTGCTGCTGACCTCTTGGCCAGGTCGCCCTTGTAAATGAGATCCTGATCTCAATGGGAATTATCTGGTTAAATAAAGGTTAAATAAAAATAATAATAAATACAGAAATTAGCAGTGAAAGAAGCACCTGTCTGCAGAAGCATATATATATATTCACATGAAAAAGCTGTTTTTCTGAATTAACAAGATAATAGTCAACATGCCATTTTAGTAGAATTTTAGTAAAGATTGCTTTTAATCAGCTTAATTATTTTATGATCAATAAAAAACGTCTGTAAAATGTTTCAATCAGGGTTTAGGAAAAACCACAGTACAGTGACAGCACTAGTAAAATTGTAAATGTCCGATATGGATAAAAAATACCCTCTATTTAAGTTGTACAAGACCTGAATGCAGGTTCAGACTCTTCCTCTGGCACTGTCTTTAACTGGTTTAAACCGCATCTTATAAGCACAGTGTGTAAAATCTGTCCACCAGGGGGCGCTCAAGTAAACAAAACAACCATCAATGAGTCAAGATATAGTGACCCTGTCACCCTCGCCCACCTCCACTGTTCACTGTTCTTTATGTTGGGGACTCTATTCAGTAAAAACACCTCTCCATGAAACAGAAAATCAGCTTTTCCGTTTCCTGAAAAAACTTAACATTATGAGAGAGAAAAACGCTGGTTTGCACTTTGCGTTAGCTTTAATGTGCTATGAATATGCAAAGCATTCTGTGGCACACTTTAAAGGAAGTCCATTTTCAGAGGGTTTTTTTTCTCTCATTATGTGAAATTTGTCTGTGAAACTGAAATGTTGGTTTGCTGTGAAGTCAATACACGTCATGGTAGCGTTGGTTATTTCCAGCAACCTCACGATACAATATGTATCCCAAAACTGAGGCCACGATACGATATGTATCTCGATACACGTAAATTGTGAACATTGACTATGCTAATAACAGAATTTACCACAAGTTTTGACTTTTATTAGAAGAAGAAAAAGAACAGGGATGAGTTTTAAATGATTATACAACTTGAGAAACTTAAATGTAGGTCCTCAAAGAAAGTAGACCTAAGTTAAATTTGGAACATGTGCTTCATCATGTAGCTTGACTTCTACTTTGAACTGTGCCATTGTTACCATTACCAAAAGTGTACTGACAACAACTGTCAAAACATTGAGGCCTTATTGATTCTGTAGAATCCTTATCGATACGTATCTTACTGTATCAGTATGCGTATCCCCAAGGAGTGCATGGCGATATTTTGCCGTATTGATATTTTGAGCACAGGCTTACGTCATGGAGTGATGTTGTTGTTGACCAGAATCCTCAATTTTAAAAGAGTAGTAACACTGAAGGTGGACGAAGAAGACAACAGCTCTCAAATCAACTTGTGGACATGTATTTAGGGGGAGTTAGGGAGTTACAGGTGGAAGTGAGGGACAGCAAGCAGAGAATAATGGTGGTCCCTTACAGGTAAGCAGCACAAAAAATGAAGGAGCTACAGAAACAGAATGGCAACAGTAGCAAGTCCTGCTTACTTTCACTGCAGAAATATTTCATTGCAATGATGAACAAGTGGTCTCCATTATCCGGCCCGTGTCATCCATAAAAATCAAAACTCCTCCGTCATTTGAAAAATTGATAAATGCTGATATTTTATGTCAAGGGCACAAAGTCTCTGCTTAACTAAGCTGACCTGTTTCTTTCATGGTAACAGTCCATTTGTGTCAGAAACAGATGCAAAGCAAAAAAAAAAGAACTATTTTATTTTTGATAAATGACACATTTGATTCATAAATGTGGACAATGAGTGATAACCTTGGGTTTTAGTCCCAAGTGTCAAACAAAACTGTACAAAAACAGCCTTGTTCCTGCTGCTGAGGCTGAACTAGCTGTGGTGATATTTGTACATGCATATTTATTTAATTATTCAAATCTTAATTTGTTCTACCCTGGCTTTATTCATGGAGTTGTCAACTTGAACTTGTCTTTGTTTAAATGGTTTTGTGAGTTGACATCTTTTTCTCTTTGGCCCTGATTTTTGGAACCCTAAGCACTTTATCATTTTATTATTGTTTTATTTGTTTACTTTCCAACCATTATTATTATTTTTTTTACCTGAGTTAATGGGTTTTAATTGGGGTTATACATTTAGAATTGTCCTCTGCTATGTTGCTGTGTGTGACATCTGTTTTTCGTTCATGTGTTGTGATGGACGTCTGTATCTCTCTGGCTGCAAAACAGGTTTAACCACAGGTACAAATAAAGTAACCTGAGCCTGATGGGGTAAACCATCATGGTTTATTGTACATTTTGTTAATTTTAGAGCCAATATATGAGAGATTTATGGCTAATTATATGGTTAAAGTATCATCTGTTAATATCTACAAAAAATTTCAATCTGCCAATACTGATAATCGACTTTTTAGGCAAACTTCTGCCCCTACAGATATTTCTCTGATTACATTGTCATCCTTATTACAGACAGCAATACATAGGGAGCTCAATATTAGATCATGAGGCCTTGGAAGTCCACATTTGGAGACCAAATACATCAAAACAGGTCAAAAGACTCCATAAAGTATCCCAAAGCCTCCTCCAAATATGGCAGAGAAATGTGGCCTCCTTTTGCATGAACTGCCCCTGAATTAGGACATAGCTTGTGTGCGTATGCACTCCTATGTGTGTGTGCTTGTAAAAGAGAGATACAAGAAATGAGTGCAAATAGCTGAGTTTGGAATTAATCATGAAGTTTCTGTAAAATACTCACTCATGCACTGACAGGATGGAAGATCAGCCAGTTTTTTGGAAGGTGTGTTGAGCAGGTTTTTGGTCGGGGTATCCAGAAAACTCATGGGAGACTCCAGAAAGCTGTTGACGTTATTCTTGATGGGGGTCGACTCTGCAGACTCTCCGTCTGTGGCCGTGGACAGGACAGTGACGGGTCCTGACCTCTCCAGCTTGTAGTAGCCCTGCTGGCTCAGAGGTGGGGACCTCGGGGATCCTGAGAAGCCGTTCGCCAGGCCGTGGTGCCCGTTTGGGTGGCTGTGGAAAGGGCTGGTGTTGGGATCAGCTACCTGAGAAAATAAATGCCTTTCGCACCCTGGCGCCTGTCCTGCAGCGTGACCATTGCATGGATCGTGTTGACCGTTGGAGAGGGACCACTGTTGACTTTCTTGTCCAGGAGTGTGGTGGATTCTGGTGTTAGTGCTGTAGTTCTGACTCTGCGGCCCTACAAAGGTGTGTGCATTGCTGTGATATATGAGTTTCCTTCTCTCCTCCTCAGCTTCGGCCAAGTATCTCTTCAGGTCAATTTGAGCCTGAGGCAGGAACAGGTTCCTCTTGTGGTGAAGGCCTGATTTCCCCAGTGGGAGAATTTTCTGGCCTCTGCTCCTGTGGGGCATCTCTCCATTGTGCATGCGCTTCGAGAAGGGGGTCCTGCCATTGATTCCCTCATTGCTGATCTTCTTCTTCCTGGGCTTGGAAGGTGTGGTTTTTGTTTTCTTCATGAAAGTCTTCTTCTGACTGGGGGATAGCTGTGAGTTGTAGTTGTATTTAATGGCTGACACCGGGGTTCCTTTTGGAGAGTTGATCTCTGACTGTCGGGCCTGGATGATGAAAGCCAGGTTTGCCAGCTGTGCAGCCACCTCCTCCTCATCTCTGTTTCTCACAACCCTTTTGCAATCATCTCCAAACACCCGATTCTGATCTTTTCTGATCTTCACGTCGCTGGGATCTCTGTGGCAGTTCTCTGACTTGATGGGATAAGGACCAAAGCCGTTTTCTTTCCTACTCTGGGTCATATCATCATCAGCATCAAGGAGATCCTGTAGAGACAGTCTTGTGTTGGACGCCTTGGAGCACTGGATGACATTCCCTTGTCTGACCACAGGAGGGCGTATGACAGACGTCTGATGAAGTGGTGAGCTGATGACAGAGACTTTATTGTAGGGGATAGCTGCTGCTGCGGGTTTGGCTTCTTGTGAGGATGTATTTGTGCTGGAGGTGGGAGAAGCAGAAACAGGATGTTCACACTTACTTTCAGCTTTAATGGGCCCTTGGGTGCTTTGAGGTATAGCTGCCAGTTGAGTCAAGGCCTCAATAGCAATAGCTTGCTCAAAACTTAGATTCCTCCTCTCTGCCAAAGACTGCACGCTCGGCAGCAGGGCGCTTGGGGGAGGCTCAATTTTGATAGGCTGGGGAGTCCTATGCAAGCTAACAGGAGTGCTTTTCTGACTGATGTCGTTTTTGAAGTCCTGGGGCTCTTTTTTAATGAAGTGCAAATCATGTGGCTCTGTTTTGATGGAGCGGAGGATGGAGGAACGAGAGCTGAAAAGTTTCTCTTCCAGTCCCTTCCTCTCTGTGACGGACAGACACACCACAGTCGCCAGCGTGGACAGCGGGTCCTCGTAGGCCTCATCGTCATTGTTGCTCAGCTTCGAGGTGGCCTGTTCGTTGATCCACGACCACGGTTCCTCCAGTTTGATCTTCTTCAGCGGGCCAGAGGTGTCATCTTGAGGCGTCTTGAGCTCACTTTCAGAGCTTTCTTTAGGGGATGCAGCGATCGTCTTCTTTTGAGGCTCTGATGAAAGTGTAGTCCTTTTTAACGCAGCTTTCAGGTGAGATTGTGACCCAGTGGTCATGTTAGCACCATTAGGTTTTGTTAGGTTCTCAGCAGAACCGTTCTGCAAAGTCATAGAAGAGCATACATGTCGGTGAAGTGCACTGCTGGTCAGCTCCAGCCCCGGCTCTCTTTTAACAAGTGCTGGCCGCCCGCCTTGGTCCGAAGCCAGGCCGTGGGTGAGCGAGTGGGTGATGTGGGGAGATGGTGTGTGAGGTATGTGGCCTTCCTCCCCTTCATCCTCCTCTGCCGCTGCCGTGTGGGTTTCATCCATCTGTGTCTTGCCTTTGCCATTGACCGACCCACTTTCTGGAACCACCTGAGATGAGAAGAAACAGAAGAGAGGAGTGACTCAATGAGCTCTGGCAGAACATGGTTATTTAGCTTGTTCTAAACAGTCACGGCACAAGGCACAACAGACTGCCTAACAGCATGGCACGGCATCTGTTGCAGCTACTGCTGAGTCTGTGGTAAACATTACAAAAAGCTGCTTCTTTAGATCTTTAAGACATCAATCTCTAAACAGAACAATGTCAAAGGTACACTGTGTTGAAGATTATGCAAACAGCCTTGTATTTCTTCCAGATACAACAAATCCCATTCTCTGAACTGTTTTGAAACACCCTAACTCTCATCCTACACAGTTCACCAAAGAAATAAGATAGTAGAGTTAAATCTGACAACATAAACAAAGTCTCATAAAAGCTGCAGTGAGTTTTCCTAACTATTAATACCTCTGCTATGCAGCAGAGCTTTGGACAGTTCAAGCCAGAGAGAGGACAGCATCCTTTATTATGATTAAGGATGGGCACTGAACACCAATTTAAGCAGGATACCAACAAATAAATAGAAGTGCAACATTCCCTGAAAATGTCATCCATCCATCTTCCACTGCTTATCCACAACCAGGTCATGGGGGCAGCAAGCCAAGCAGGTCAGCGTTCCCAGGCTAGATGGAGATATATAATCCCTTCAGTGGGTTCTGGGTCTGCCCCGGGGTCTCCTCCCGGTTGGTTGTGCCTGGAAAACCTCCACAGGAAGGCCACAAGGAGGCATCCTAATCAATTGCCCAAACCACCTCAACTGACTCCTTTCAAGGTGAAGGAGCAGCGGCTCCACTTTGAGTTCCCTCCTGATGTCTGAGCTCCTCACCCTGTCTCTAAGGCTGAGCCCAGCCACCCTCCTGAGGAACCACTTTTCAGCTGCTTGTGTTTGCAATCTCATTCTTTTGATCATTACCCAGAGCTCATGACCGTTGGTGAGGTGTGGAACAAAGACGAAATGAAATGGGCAGCAGATAATAACTGATTGAGTTACTTGTGAAAAACTTCCTTATCTTGTAATATTAACAAATCCTTAAAAGAAATCCATGATTCACATTCATCCATCCATATATATTCAGATTACTGCTGAAATATACCTGAATGGTCTTTGGCTAATTTTTTATCCAGTGCAATATCATTACTGCCAAACAGTGTTTTCATATCTATTTTTATATTGTATATATTGTTAATGTTAATAGTGTAATTCTTTAGCCCTTTTCATAGTCCCAATTTTACTTACCTTATTCTTCCTTCATTAAGGAAATGTGTATTTTATTTTTTTGCCTATTTAAATTCTGTTATACCCTGGTCTTATTTTAATGCTTTTATCTGATATTCACACAGCTATACTGTATATAAGAGAAACTGAAACTAATTAATTTCCCCTTGGAAATAAATGAAGTTTCCGACTCTGACTTGGACATCACTTCAGTGATGTTTACATCTGGTGATAGCAGAGAATCATACCAATAATGACGAAGACTACAAAACTGTGGGCTGCTTTGTGTACAACAGATTTGTTTGGAACAATAATGCTGCTGGTTGGAAAGTAAACAAGAAATTCTCTATCATAATAGCCTCGATGTGTACTAGTAAGCTGACTTAATGACAGTGTCATGATTAATATTAAGCTGTGATTTTAATTCACTGGTTTAGGGCGATAGTTTAATGAAGGACAGTGATATTCTGTTCAACTTAACACAATATTATTTGGAAGGATGTGAAGTAGTCTGTTTGACACTTCTAACTGTGGAAGTCTATTACAGCAGAGTATTTAACATTAATCCAGTAGTTAATCTTGCTGAGACAGGGCTCTGTAAAGTTGTAATTGGGGTTTTCCCTTCAAAAGTCAGAATATGCAACTCATAAAAACAGTCTTTAATTCTAACACTATAAAATAAAACATGATAAAAACACAGTAGGCAGCTGAGGTTCCCCATGGAGAAAAGCAGAGGGAAGAGTTTCAGTCATTAAATAAGTTTGTAACATTAAAGCTGTCATTATCACCTCTCCCGAAACTCCCTTGTTAAAAATGAAAGTTCTGACTCATTGTTACTCATGACTATCTTGACTGTAACTGAAATCTGAAATCAAGCTCATCTGATACTTGGTGCATTGTTGGTTCTGCTTTTTTACTTTCTTTCAATTCATTTGAGTATCTTCGCATTCATCCCAGCTCACTTACAGAGCTGTGGGTTTGAACCTTGGGACGATCTATGTGCTCACATGTGTGTACACTGCTCTGGTCTTCAGCCCTTGGATCAGAATCCATGGTAATAATATAAATAAGCTGTGCTAGGTCAGATCAGAGTAAAGACTTTAACAGGGACTCCAGTCCTTCCAGAGCAGTGTAGCATTAAAGCCAGAGCTTCACAGCAAACTCAGAGCCAACCAGTGAGCAACAGGAGTCACACACAGTTAATAATTGCGTCACTGCTCAGAGGTTAGTGAGGGCATGAGAGCAATGTGCACGTACTTGTTGTGTTTGTGCTGCGTTAGTAGGTGTGTTCCTGTGAATGCAAGCACATGTGATTACTAACACTGCAGGCCTGTGTGTGTGTCATAAAGTAAGTTATTAACCCACTCGGCATCTCAGTGCAGCCACAGAACTATCTAACCCTTCAAGCTGGACTGGACGACCATTCAAAGGTCCACAGTATTGACCCACTTACAAACCCTGAAAGCATGTTCAATACAAGACTGCACAAACTGCCATAAGTGTACGCAATAAAGACCACAATCCCATCAAGGTTCAGGCAATTTTACCAAGGCTGTGAGGTTTTAGTTTGATGTATTCTGCCAGAAGACAAGATATGGCTATTAAAAACAAGATAAATGATGTAAAACAGTTTGACCTAATATCAGGGTCTCCCTCCTTCAATCTCCTCCTCTTCTGCATTCAGGTCTTCCACTAATCACAGCAGTGTAGCAGGTCTTCTTTGGACAGTTGTCTCAGAACCTCTTTCAGTATTTTATGACTTCTGACACAGACTTGAAATATGTACAGATTTGATTTTGGGAAAAAGGAAAAAGTCACCCGGTGCTACATCAGGTGAACAGAGAGGGTGCTCAAGCTCTGTGATTAGATATTGGCAAAAATCCAGTATTGTGAATCCCTAACTGTATTACATTATTAAAGGGATACCGCAACATTTGTTTTGTTTTCATTTCTTGACTCATTCCCGAGTCCATGACAAACAGATAGACACCATTCTTTGGACTGTGTCGCAGTAACAAGGAAGAGACGGGCAGAGCTCGGCCACCGCTAATTAGCTTAGCTCAAACACTGGGAGTCAGTGGGTAGTGTTAGCCTGCCTCTGCCTACAGTCATCAGATAAACTCTTCAGCAGCTCTAAACAGTCCTCTGTGCTTGTTGTGACACATTTTTTTTACAGGCCATATTACGTTATCTATTTTTAGACTACGATTAGCACTTTATGTGATTTTTTCAAAGAAATACATACAACACAACTGGGCGCTTGCTCAAACCATCGGGAAAGTGTTTGTAAGTAAGTCAACAAAACAAAGCAACTCCACGGTTTGTGCATACACCCTGTGGTTAAGTTTTGTATGTATTTCTTTCAAATTTTTTTTTTTTAACTTTAATTAAGCAGAAAAACCGAACTGAGATTAAAAATCTCATTTGCAAGAGTGTCCTGGCCAAGACAGGTAGCAGCACATTTTCAGAATTACAGACATAAAACACTAACAGACACAGATACGTCAAATCAAACAATAAAGTCAAAGTCACAGGGAAAATTACATAAAGTGTTATTAACCCACTCGGCATCTCAGTGCAGCCACACCACTATCTAACCCTTCAGGCTGGACTGGACGATTACATAAAGAGTAAATCTTTGTCTAAAAGTAGATGACATAACATAATGTGGTAAAAACAAAACAACAACAAAAAAAACGAGTCACATCAAGCACACAGGACCGTTTAGAGTTGCTGAAGAGTTTATCTGATGACTGTAGACTTAGGCAGGCTAACACTACCCGCTGACTTTCAGTGTTTGAGATAAGCTAATTAGCGGTGGGCGAGGTCTGCCTGTCTCTTCGTTATTGCGCACACAGTAGAAAGAATTGTGTCTATCTGCTTGTCATTAATTGGGGAGTGAGGCAAGACACAAAAACAAAAAAATGTTGGGGTATCCCTTTAAGTCAACTATACAATTTAACATCCATATTTGTCCCACTATTTTTATGTTTTCAGAAGATTGAATGACATTTTCTTGCTTGTTTGGAGTATTTCTGAAAATGCTCATATAAAGCTATCTTCATTACCTCTCATGGTAAATGAGCCAAAAGCTTACTGCAGCCAAGTTAAGCTGTGTCTTATTTTTGGATTTAAACCCTCATCATATTCACAAAGTAAAGCCCTCAGCAGAGGAAGAATGATTAGAAATGCAGCAGTGTGACAAAGATAAAAAACACAGCATCATGTGCCAAGACTCAGCTGACAAAAGGATCTTAAACACAATGAAGGAGCTGGAGGATATGTGTGCATTAGGAGGAAGTGTGTGTGCAAACTGTTTATATTTGTGAATGTGTTCCTGTGAGACACATCCAGCTTTACCTCTAATGAACTTACAGGACTGCAGGGCAGCTCCAGATTGTTTTTTTTTGAGTGTTTACCTGGCATAAGCCCCCATGAAACTCAAGCACTGATGCTGTTTAATGTAGTTTACAACAGGAGATCTGAAGTCAAAGTTGACAGATGAGAGGCAAGAAGCAGCAGAAACACTTCAGTATAAACCAGACTCCAGCTCACAAACACAAGAAACAGAATATACTGCTTTGTTTGACTTTGGCTCCGACCGGACGAAAAGCTCTGATAAACTAAAGTAGGAATGTGGAATTTCCAGGTCAACTCAAGATACGATAAGAAGAACAAGATACACGCTATAATATAGAACATTGCATGTTACTACATAACCATTGCAACTCAAAACCACTTTCTTCTATTTTTAGTCTGTCTGGATTTGTTAAATAATTCATAGAGAGCCTCCATCCTTTCAAGCACAAATTAAAGGCCTCTTTTTGCTGGACAACCTGGTCTACCAGAATATTTATGCTTTAATAATGTTAGAGTGGTGTAATAAAAGCTGTATGACCATAAAGACAAAATAATTATAACAATAATAATAATAATCTCACAGAACTTCAATCACACACAGATCAGCGATGATCAAACCATTAAAAGCCAATTTCTTTAAATGAACTTTTAGAAAAAAATCAATTCATTCATTTTCACTTATTCATTTAGATTTTTTTTAGCCCGATCATATTATCTGGATGCCGTTTCCATATCAAATGTTATAAAGGGCCACATTATATTATTCACATTTCCCTCTTAAATATTGTGGGAACTGACCCTTGGAGCTCCCAATTAACTTGACACAATATAATCAATATATTTCACTAGACCATCTAGGCAACAGCCCATAGAAAGTGTTTGGGAATGGGCAAAACCTTTCATAGCATGTCTGGCAGGTGATTGGACCATCCTTCTGTCAATCAGATTCATTCGGCGGGTGCTACTGCCACGGTGTAAGATACAAAACATGAGCCACTACGTAGGAAAAACTATCGTCAAAACATGTCTGAAGTGGAGTAAATATGTTCTATCCATAAATTATTCCAGTCTTGTTATCTGTTTTTGGCACTAATGTAGCTCTTTTGTCAAACAGTAAGTTGTACAAGGACAGCATAAAAGACTTAAACCATTAACTCACTGATTATCTAAGACCTGCTCAAACTCCTTGATTGTACTGAACAAAGTTCGGCAACATGCATTAGCCTATTTTCCATCTTGAAAGCTGAGCTGAGGTCTGTCAATTTAACATATTCTGAGTTGTCCTGTGTAAAATAGAAGCAGTGTGTTCATCAGGCATGTGTAGTGAAAGAAGAATTGAGCCTTGTGACATCCCACATGTGATGGCAGCTGAGAGAAGTCATGATCCCTCACTTGTGGGGACGAAGGCACTGAAAAAAAGAGAGATGAGGCTTTCTACCAGGGCTGAAAGCTCTCAATCTAAGTTGAAAAAAACAAAAGGTGTTAAAGGCAGCACTGCGGTTTAGGAGGATTAATACTGAGCAATCTGCTGCATTGGTTTAAAGACGCTTGTTAGATTGCTAGAGGAGATCTGTTTCAAGGCTTTGTGAAGTCAGACAGAGAGCGATTGTTTGGTTTGATGACCTGCTCTGAAAGTAGTCGATGCTTTTGATGAGTAAATTTGACAGCTCAGAAGTGTCTCTATTTTCTGTTTGACTATAAAGTGTGACAATCATATTATTGTTGTCATAGAATATCAAAAAAGGTCAATATTTGCTTCAGCTGTTGAAACAATCGAAACCAATGACACTGGAATAATGTCTACCTCGTCTGGTATTATTTATCTCCAGTCAGTTTGCTTAAAATCCATAAAACATGCTGTTCTACATACAAAACCATGTAATTATTTCCACAGAGCTGGCAGTGGTGAATCTGTTGTTCACTATTGTTAGCCTAGAAAGCTGAAAATGTTTCTAATTATGAAATTTGTTTGACACACACCAGGACATTTTTACAACACAGCACTTTGTGTATGTTTCTATCAATTACGTGAGGGGAATTAAGGACTATTACTAAAATCTGGGATGCACAATATTTAAAAAATAACACAAGCTACCATCACAGAACTTGAAATGAATAGACCTTTTTTAAAATTTCAACTGTATATTTTGCTAATAAATCACACTTAATAAATACAAAAATAACAAATGTAACATGTGCATGACATTTTAAAACCGCCTAATTTTCCAAAACTTTGACCTGAATGGGGTCAAAGTTCACATTGATGCTGACAGAGAAAAATAAAGACTTGAAGATGCCTGTAAGTATATTGTTCCCATATAATGTATTAATCTGTGGTAAAAAATTATTGTTAGGAATAACTGAAAGTAAAAAAGTAGACATACAGTGTCGTATGTAGCCTATCAAATGCATATATCGTAATTTTTCATATAGTTCACACCCTCTTTTATAACACGCACCCCATTCTTTCATGCTTTTCCAGGAAAAACGCTGTATTCATAAATAACACGCACCCACATTTTGCCCAAACCTTACTCTCTTAGACAACTCAAAAATTACCTTTATTCAAAGTTTTAATCAGCGAAATGACAGTATTTTCTCAACAAATATCGTACACGATTTTCTCTCTCAACCGGATGCAGAAATACCTTGTGCTTCACGCATGTGCACTTACTCGATTTATGCCAGAGTATGCGCAGTCGTAGTGTACCAGCCAATCAGGGAGCAGCTATAAACATGCCGATGTCTTCGACCAATCACAGCGCAGCTATTTCGGTCCCCTTGCTCACAAGATGGCAGCTCGCAGTTTACACGTAAGTGGTACTGTAATGCTTGAGAATTACACAATCATTACACAAAGTTAAACTAATTAAGACCCAAAATATTGGATTGGAACAGTTTAACAGTCAGCTTTATAAGAATTACAAGAGTTTGGCGGTAATGTTTCGCAGAGAAAGAGAATATTTCAGCTTTTTGCATCAGATGTGTTGTAACTGCGATGTTGGTGAGGTGAAATATTTTACATATTTTGCTTGTGCTTCTGTTTAACACGCACCGGAAAATTAGACCTTATTTAAGAACAAAAAAATGTGTGTTATATATGAGAAATTACGGTATATATGAATATTTTAATTATTACATTTTTATTACTTAAGAACATTAAATCAAGCAAGTAGCCCTCCATAATACTCCTCATCTTTAGGGAGCTCTCAGGTTAAAAAAGGCTGGTAACCCCTGATCTAGACTCTCCTGTGGGATGGCACAGCAGGGGAGTGCATGATTGCTGGCTTTAATCCTTATGTCTACCAGGGTCTTTCTGTTTGGACTTTGCATGTTCTCCCAGTGCCTGTGTGAGTTTCCTTAGGGCACTCTGTTTCCTTCCCACAGACTAAAAGCATGCTTGTCAGGTTATTTGGTGACTTCAAACTGCCCTTAAGTGTGAGCGTGGCCCTGTGCTTGGTTGTTGACCGGTCCAGGATGTACCCCGCCTCTCGCCAAATGTCAGGTGCGATAGGCTCCAGCCCCCCTCAACACTGAAAGGGATAAGCAGTATAGATAATGGATGGACAGACAGACTTTCCTATAATAAAAGCTACTCGTTACTCTTATGGTAACAGACTATTTTTCCTAACAGATAAAAAGTAAGACAAAGAGCGTTTGATTCTACCAAATTTAGTCTTTTTCAAATACAGACATTAGGTTATAAAACCTGAAAGTGACTTTTAAATCAAATATACATTCTGTGTTTCCCTGAGATTTTCGTTGACTGGCTGGTAGAGGTTCCAGCAGGGGGTCTGATTGGGGTTGTCATGCGCCGCTCGATATTCTGATATCAGTTCAAAATTGGGGGTAAAAATGTATATTTGAATTGTAAACATACATCTGAATAACAGCAGGACATTAGGGAGCCTAACACAGTGAACAGCCCAAACCAACAGAGGGTGCTCCCAGCACAACCTGACTGTCCACTGCTCTCTTGACCTCAGCAACGAGCAGTCAAACCTTGAGAAAATGGAAGACAGGCAAAGCCACACTCAGCAGACAATAATGACACAGAAACATCTGAGGAAAGCTGTGAGGAAGCACTCTGGGCTCCACACTGCTGTTGGCAAAATAACAAAGACTGGGCTGTGTATTGATTACGTGCAAAGCAGCTGGCCTACTCCCCATCCATGACAAATCTGTGGCCCATTTGTTGGCCTTCCAACCACCACAGCCCAGCGGTGCCTCGTCAAGTGCTCAGCCCCATGGGACAGCATCCATCTTGGCAGTACGCCCGGCAGAGTCATGGAAAGAGGCCATCACAGTCAAGATTGTAAAATTCATATACAAGAACATGTGACCCACCGGTGTGGCCTCAGAAGAAGTAACAGTAATATGATTTAATGGAAATGCCTGATGTCTGCGCTGCAGCCAGGCAGGTAGGGCTGAATGATTTTAGGAAAAGATCTAATTGCAATTTTTCTGGCAGATATTTCAATTCAATTCATGATTTTCTTCAAATCAAACTTTAGTGCAATATTTACTATGTTTACAGTACAGACGACAGTAAGAAAACCAATGATCAAAAGCACAAAACACATCATCATCTTATATGATGATAAATGATCTGTTTTCATTATTTAAGGGATAATCAAACTTTTACTTCTAAACAGAGGCTTTGTGTTGTTGACGTGCTTACCAGTACTACCGTAAATGCAAATTGCCTGCAAATTTGTAAAACAGTATGTGTAAAATAGTTGACACTACAGATCCTGGGTCAGTCAGGAGCACTGCAAAAAATTACAGCTTTGGGGATCATAGATTGCGTGTCTGAAATTGGGATTTTGATCTGAAAACGATGAATCTTTCAGCCCTACTGGCGGGGGGGAAAGAGACTTTGAGTATTAGCATTGAGTATATGTCTGACCATTCAAATTCAGTTTTGGCCAAAAGTGACAGCCCTACTATCTATGTAGCTGTTTATGATGAATCAAATCTGGAGATTATACCTGATTAAAATGGGCGAGCTAAATGATCACTTAGTCTATCCCCTGATGTGGTTTTCCTGATCCCTATCCCCGATCTACTGCACTCCTCGTGGCTGTCAGAGCTGTGCCGTACTACTACTACTCAAAACACACCGCTGATGTAACAGATATCTGCAGCTCAGGCTGAGGCAACCCTCACACTGCTAGTGCAACAGCGAGGGCTACTTGCTCTGCACAGCATGTGGAAATTGACCCACCAAGACGTTTAAATGGAAGCGCGAGAAGATGCGTGAAAACAACGGGGAGCTGGCAGAAAGAGAGGGGAGAGGCGGTGCGTCTGCCACAATAACCTGCTTTAAATGACAAAGCAGGACTGGCCGGCTTCCAGCACTGCAGCAGACAAACGCGTGTCTCCATACACGTGTGTGCATGTGTGTCTACCAGTGAACCCCTGTGTTTGTGCAGACTGCAACAGCGCTGCAACAGCTTTTAATTATCTTACACTGAGGCTTGTGATAACTGGAGCCCTGATGTAGGATACAAACAGAGAGTCATGTGCTCCTGTTTAGTCACCGTGTCTCTGGGGAAAGATGGATCTGTGATGTGGTGCGGCTGTGTCTTTGTGTTGTTGTGTCTGCCTCGGGGTGTCTCTCGTGCTGTGCTGTGTTGGCTCAAAATGCAAACAGTCGTCTCCTTTTTATCTTAGACAAACATGTTTGCAACCGCTGCGTCTGTGAGTGCTTGCAAAAATCAACAGAACACATGCACGCTCTGAGACCCTCACTTAGCAACAGAAGTGTGACCGCCGGCGTCACACGGATACCAACAACATACCTCGCTCTCTAATGGGTCTCCAAGGAAGATCGATGAAGTATGCGTCTACTGTTAAGCAAACAAGACGACATACAAACCCTACAAATGAACATGTTAACATAAGACACGTGGAGTTCATATTGGAGCAAATTCATATCACAAACTTTCATTTGGTTTCTGTGCGAGAATTACCAGCTTTGAACTTCAGAGAAAAACATCAGAAACACTAAAAAGGCGTGCTTCCTTCCTGGCTGAGAGAGTGAGTAGTGGCTTGTGCATGTTCTCTCTTAAAACGTGAGAATTTCCTTCATTCATAGAGTGAGCGCTTCCTGTCTGCGCTCAACTCAATGTCACGTAGTCAAGATATAAGAATTACCTACATGATAAAAAAGAAGAGATAAAAAGGCTTTACAGTGGTGTAAAATCCTTCAAACGACAGCACATGAGCAGGAGTTAGAGTTTAATTAACCATAATCTCATATGCATTAAGATCTCTTATGCAACCACACAATAATAACACCATCACTACAGCAGCCAAACAAGCAAAGCCTGCCAAATTACAAGTTACGACCCAAAGCTTACGAGCTCTCCACTTCTTTGCGAAGCTTTCGGGAAACAGCAGGTGCAGAAATATGGCTGCAAGAGAGAAAAAAGGGGAAGCAAAGAGACTCCGAAACAGACCTGAAACAGGGGTTAAGCCAAGAGGAGTGTGTTACTGTGGAAACTGACCTCTTTATTGACTTTGTTGCCACATCCTTTAAAGCTCACCTGGAAGAGACAAGCCAAACACTCACAAACAGAAGCCCCCCATAGGAACAATAACAACACCAGAGTCCAAATATAGCTCTCCAATCAGATAAATCCGGGACGGCAGCAGGAGATACATCAGAGGATAACCTCTTGATGAGCTGCACTGTAGCCGCCCCCATCTGCAGCGAGACAAAAGACCCCAGGGTGAGCACTCTTTACCTTGTCTGTCCTCAGAAGAAGCCCCTCCACTTTAGGCAGCATATCCCCTAAAAGGTTCTGGTGGCCATCTTGCTTCGCCTTCCTCCAGCCTCAAAAGAAATTGCTGGCTACAGTAGCCGTGTGCAGGGCAAAGCTCCTGGGTGTCATGACTAGGGCGACTGCGAGCCGCTGTGGCAAAGTGCTGCTACGGCAGACGCGCACCAGCCGCACGCACACAGAGACATATAGACACACAGACGTAAGGGATGCCTTTCGCAGACGCAGACAGAGACTCATCAGCCAATGGTGTGAGGACCTTAGCGGCTTGTAAATTATCTTCCATGCCTAGACTCTCCTAAACAAAGGATCCCCTATGTGGGCTCTTTACTCCAGCCCTACACACACGGACTGGAGGAAAGCTGTGGAGCGGATACTGCACACATGCTGGATCAGGATCAGAGGAAAAACAGCTCCATCTGTGAGGAGAGGTTAACCCCTCACTGCTCAGTAAAGCTGCCTTGAGCTTCCGCAGGTTTTTACTCAGTTTTTAAGATAACTGCACGAAAAAATGATAAAACTTAAACAAATATATCATAACATTGCTAATCAAATGCTCAAGAGGGCTGCTACATTAGAGAAAAAATATAATTATGAGTATTTAGAATATTAAAAACACATTTAGTAACAATTACAAAGAAACATCCGCATTACGGCTGAATATAGTGGAATAAACTATTGTAATAATCTTTACCTCTGCGATAAATACTGCAATATTAACCTGACACACCAGATATATCAGATATTAGATTTGATAAAACTTTATTTATCCCTTTGAAAGACCTCCTAAGGGAAATTAAGATTCCAGTAGCACCATTTATAGCAAATAAAAAGATACATAAAAAAGACAGATATAAACAGAAATGTAAATAGATATAGATATAATTAAAAATAGGAATGTGGCTACTGACAGTACAACTCCTCACTAGGTGGGAGGAGGAGGAACAGGAAGACTGAAGATGGAAAGGAGCAGTAGCCAGCCAGTAGCCATATTTCTATCTTTATTTATATTTATTTTTCTTTCTATTATTATCTATTTTATTTATCATTTTATCTGCTATAAATGGTACTTCTGGAACCCTAATTTCCCTGAGGGAGTCTTCCAAAGGGATTAATAAAGTTCTACCTAATCTAATCTAATTTAATCTAATCTAATCTAAACTAATCTTACGTTATTCACATTTCGTTCTTGAATACTCACCCATGCATGCTCCCAATTACCTTGACACAATTTATTTCACTAGTCCATCTGGGAAAGAGCCCATAGAAAGTGTTTGCGAATGGGCACAACCTTTCAAAGCATATCTGGCTGTTGATTGGATGATCGTTCTGTCAATCACATTCAATACAGGCCAGTCAGATAATGTAGTAGGCAGGTGCTAATGTTGCAGTACAGAGTGCAGAACGCAAGACACTTCGTAAAATAAACCTCGTCAAAATGTAACAGGAGTGAAGCAAAAATATCTTTTCAACAGAGAAGGTTGTAATGTTTTTTTTTGTTTTGTTTTTCAATGAAAAAATGCATTCCAGATCTGATTAAACTGCTTCTGAAGCAACAACTGAAATCAGACCTTTGACTAATATTATGAACCACTAGTAGATAACTACAATTTGACATCTTAATCAAGAAAAAATAATGTGCTTCAAATAATTTTCTGGGTTTTTTCAGGGGTTCAAGTAATTTATGAGCTAAAAACAATGTCCACATTCATAAATATGTCCTCATTTGTGTCAAATTGCCTCTGCCAACAATCTGACTTGTCCTCCTGAGTGAAGAATTTCTTATCTGTACTTACATAGAACGAGTAAGTCCTATAGAGGCTTACATGTCCTTCCGGTCTATAAAAACTATGAACAGCCGATAGGGACATAAAGTACTACGTAGTACTACTGGCTAATGCTAAACACGTTTTCGCTCAGAGCCAGCGTGAGTGAAATGGAGAAGGAGCACAGCGAGACGCATTTGTCATGGCCCTGGCAAATTTAAAAGCCTAACACTAATGATTCGATGCAGTTTGCAGTTTGTTTGAAATAACGTACTTCTTCACCAGAAAGAAAACTCTAAGAAGTGTTGGATGACATGTTGACATAGCTTCTAGGCACATACCGCCTACTGTAGAGTTCAACGCACATTTGAAAAAGCGGAAGAGCACTATTTGTTTGAATGCAAAATACAGTTTCACCACTAGATGGGAGAACAAACTACACAGTGAGGCTTTAAAGAGCTTCTACATACTGGGGTATCAACCATTACAGAAACAAAAAATTATGTTGTTACCAATGCAGTTATTTCAGGGCAGCTGTGGCATAAACCTTACATTGGGTGGTGGTCTAATACATTTGTTAAGCAGTGTACATTTTATGTGCAGGAACAACACAGCCTCCGTATGCTGCAGTCTAAACAATGGTAGGACTTCATACTGGTAAGACCATCTTTGGGGCGAGACCTCTTGGGGACAACAGAGTGGTGCAGGAATGAGTCCAAAAAAATGTAAGTGAGTAAGAATTTAGCTCTTCCCGGTTCCCAACTCTCCATAGTAAATGGAATTTAGAGTACTGGTTTTGGATAAGTGCAGTGAACATGCAGTGCACCTGATGTTGCCTGGTTTTGAAATTCAAAGCCTTGTTGTGTGTTTAAGACGATGGTTGCTAACTAACTGCTAATGGGGACTACAAAAATGGCTGGGGAACCCAACGGCAATCATTGCTGATCATTTTTTTATAATAAATAATTCACTACTGCTACAGCCATGAGGATCAACTTGATCAGGTCACTTGACTTCGAGGAAACTCTTGAACACAAGGTCAAACTACGATGTTATAACCTGGAAATATTGTAGTTGCTTCTACATTGAACCGCCATGTTGTAGTTTCATTGTAGCTCACTATAGCTTTTCACTATTGCTGATTAATCTGAGCTTTGAAAATCGTAAAAAGTGGGTTTGTTTGTTAAGATTATCACAAAGAGCAGAACATGTAAGGTTCATAGTTTTCTGTTTGCTACAGAGCTTATTATCAGCAAAGATCCAAAACACTGAAAAGGTCATAGGCTTTTAGCGGGATTACAGTCAAGGGATCCAGCATGATGCTAACTTTCCTTTGGCTTACAATAAAAAAGTCATCCCTGCACCACTTTTTAAACATGAGGAGAGGGTGAAGTCGTGATGCCTTGGACTTTCTGCTTGCTCTATCGACCAGAGACATGTTTAACACACTAAAGGGAAGGGCTGCTTGACTATGGCAAAAATCATAATCACGATTATTGAAATAGATATTGAGATTATAAAAACCAATACTCAGATTTTGAAATACACACCATTTGCTTCCATTGACCTGGTCTTTAACATTACAGAACAGGTAATATAAAGAATGTACTTGTAAAAATAAAAATACCTCACAATAATGCTAATATCTTGATTACCCAGTTTCATAATTGTGGAAGGAAGTTATTGTAATCTGGATTAAAATTTGATTAATTGCCCAGCCCTGCTAAAGAGCATATTAAACTCAAAACAGCATAATGTTGGTTCTTAAAACAAACAGCCATTGCTTTTTCCTTCAGCCTGTTGGTGACTTGTAGGGCTGCAATATGGCCTAAAAAAAAAATCCCTGTTTTTTTCCCATAACGCTAGTTTTATGATCTTAGATTTTTTTCCCTCTGAAAAAAGTCTCCTAGTGACACAAAAATGACATGAATCAAGTTTTGCCTTTATGTTGTCAAACTATATTTCAAAGCCAAACACAATTTCCATCTTAAAGTTAAGGGCTCTAATTTCGTAGACCAGGCACAGGCGTGGCGCACCTACCCTGCGCCGCGACTGCGCTGCGCCAACAGGGTGTGTCCAGGGCCTTTTGCAAGTTTCGCGCACCCACGCCTCCGTCCTTCCCACCGGCACAAGCAGCAGAGAGGGAGTAGAGAAGGCGTGAGTAGGTTTAACACAGCCGAGTGTAATCTTCATCAATCAAATGAACGCCTCCCCTTGCCTTTAAATGCGCCGCGGGCGAGGCGCAGTGACAATTTCACCTCCGTGGCGAAGAAGGTCAGAGCCGCTGTCACTTTTGCAGGAACTGGGAGAGCAGAAAAGACCAGGTTGGAGCTGGCGAGCTTTCAGCGCACCTTTCGCGCATTTTTTTGGCACGAAATTGTCACTGTGCCAAGCTGAATCTTTTGACACCTCCCTCTGGTGTGCCGTCACACCCATCTCGGCGCAGTCGGTCTACCAAATTGCCAAATTGGCTGTGCACGGTTGTGCGCCGGACAAAATTACCACTGCGCGGGGTGCGCCAGGCTGCGCCACCCTGAGTTGTGCCAGGAAATTAGAGCCCAAAGTGTGTGTCAAAAAATGTTGATTATGTAGTTAAAACTTAGGCAGGTTTGTCTACATAAACACTGAAGGCTGAGGTATTTTCATAGTACATGAACATGAAACTCTCTGATCTGTATTTAATCTCATTTAAAAAAACAAATACAAGTCAATAAAAGTGCTTGTACAAAAGCTAACAGGGCCTACCATCATGAAAAACTGTCATTTTTCAGTATTTATATTTTCAAACATTGCAACAACTTACAACTGGAGTAAGTCAAGAAAAAAAACTCAATTTTTAATTTTTAAATCTTCTGCAGAAAATAATTTGAATTAATCGATTTAATTGATATATTGCCCAGCCCTAGTGGCTTGGTATGAAGGCACTGCTGTAACAGATGCAGTTTGAGTTATAGCCATCAGCTCCCTTCAGAATATCTGTGCCAGGAGGAATATATGCTTTCTGAATTATTTTGGATTAAACATGTGGTGTTGGTATGAAGCAAAATGATGGCCCTAAAAACAGAATTATGACTTGTAATTTTTGATGATAAATCCAAAAGCAATGTTACTGCAGAGGTTTTTCATGCCCTGCAGTCTTAGTTTCCTTCCTTCTTTTACTTTTCTTCTTCCTTCTCGTCTTAAAGCAGGTGACGTGTTTTTGAATTTTTTCTCATTACAAACAGCATAAAGCGTCATAGCGTTTCAAACAAATAAACCAGCGAAAGCTTTGTGGCTGCATATTTGTCTTTAATTCCCACATGGTTCAGACATATGGTGGAGTTATGTGGTGGGAGCAGAAAAGAGGATGTTCACAGCACCTACTCCTCTACGTCTGCTCCACTTATTCTCTCCCATCCAACCCAAGATCTTTTATTACACTTCTTCAAGAGTTCCCAGGAAAAAAAAGATTTGGTTAGGGAGAAAAAAAGAGTTGAGAAAGAAGAGAAAATCTGTTTTGAGAGAGTAAAGCACCCCCCTCTCCTTCCTAAAGACGAGCATGTGGCTAAGACGCTGAGGTCACACGAGGACAAGGAAGCATGAAGGCAGCCAGAGTCAGTGCCTGTCCGTAACACTCCAGTAACCAACAGTGTGTTTGATTGTGAAAGCAGGGAGCATGTGGCTTAATCCACACACAACCATGAAAACTACATTAGCAGAGTGTCAAACTAGGTGATCATTCAACCTAAAGAACTCAATTATGGGCCATATGAGAGATTGTTAACTTAGGACTATGACTATGATGGCTGATTCTTCATCATCTCTTTGGATGAAAATATAATCCATGCTTCTGAGCCTCCAGAGCAAGTTTTAATATTAAAATCTAACAGTGGTTGGTTGCTGGGCAGTTCTTGTCACAGTGGAGTGTTAGACTGTCCAGTGTTCAGTTAGTCAGTTAGATGCTTATAACTTATCACAGCAGAACTGCTGTGTGCTGTGGTTTCATGGCTAACATATGTGGTCCGAAAGCAAATATTTTTAACAACATTGCCTTCAAACAATGCCAGACAGTTCATGTCCTGACATTTTTTTTCATGAAAGTGACAGCTGAGTGTAAATGTTTTTCTCATCCAGTATGTCGGCTGTATGACTTCAAACAGGCTGTTCGCACATCACTCTATTAAAGCTGACAGCTGGTGCTCCAGTGGACATTTATGGAAAACACCATCTGCACAGGAACAAGTCAATTCTGCATTCTCATGTGGGGATGCTTCAGTTTTGAAGACATCAAAAGAGCTACGACAACACTCGATCAGGAAATGACTTTATTAGACTGATATGTTTCTGCTCGTGCTCTTCATCAGGTTCATCCAGAAACTCATTGGAAACACGAGTTCAATAGCTAACCTCTTAGGAGATGTTTGTGATGTGGTTCTTGATCAGAGCTGGCTGGCCCATCAGGCAATGTAGGCAAATGCTAAGGGCGGCGTGGCCTCCCGGAGGCGCCACAAAATCAAGAAAAAATTCACCTTCAATAAAACTAGTTACCTCCGCCAAGAAAGTTATGTTTTCACCAGGGTCTGTTTTTGTTTGTTTGTCTGTTAGCAAGATTACGCAAAAACTACTGGACGGATTTACATTTAAATTTTACCAGAGGTGTGGTTTGGTCCAAAAAGAAGCCATTTCATGTTGGTGCTGATCTGCATATTTGTCTGGATGCAAAAAATTCCCCAAATTTTCCAAAAATACCATAAGTTAACATTGGATCATATTTTAAAAAATCATATCTCTGACGTCACTTCATGGATTCACTTCAAAGTTTACAGGATAATATATATAACATATCTCGATCTTCAAGGTCAATTTCATCTGAATCAGATCCAGATTGACAGCATAAAAAAATCACTGAAGTTTATAATGGCAAATCCCATTCATTTCTCCTCGGCTGCTGTGAGGGTTCTGCTCCCTGTACGTAATTATGGGAATTGTAGTTTATTTGCAAACTGATGTCAACGTTTTTCAAGCCTATGTCACTACATTTCCCAGCTTCCCTTGCAATGCCAGCGGAGGAGTTCTCCACATGGACAGACACGAGCGGAGACTCAGCCACTGTAGTAACTGAGCTGCTTGGTGGAGGTCTGCGCTCTCAGAGTGCTTTTGTAGTTATTAATATTAACTCTCAAAATGGAAAAGCTCACATTGATTCAAACATAAAGCAATGCCCAATTAATATTACTACAAACGATTATACTAAATAAGTAAATTGGGTGACATGTTATTTTATATATTAAAGACAATGGTAACAACTATTAACCTTGCAGTGCAGATGGACCAGCCTGATTCATTGTCTGAGATCACACAGATCACGCAGGATCTCTTTCCTTTCTATGCACCTTGAAAGTTGAACCTTGAAAATCTTTCTTTGGGGGTGTTGCTTTGAAACCAGAATCCACAAGTATCTGCTATGTTGACAATATTGGCCAATAGCAAACAACGTGGTTAAAGCTGATGTCAGTGGCAGGTTTTATCTTTTGTGGGAATTAAATTTTAAAGCTGGAATCTAGAAATCTAACAGATTCAGAGTTTGACAGTCTGATTTTAGGAGGCAGAAATCATATGTGGTGACAGTGTCCCAGTTGGATGAATATGACATCTGTCAGAGGGTTGAGGGCACAATTCCAGCTGCTGCATGATCATGTTGATTTGTCCTTGGGCAAGACACTGAATCCCTGCATTGCTGCCACTGCTGTGTCAGTGATATGTAAATGGCCATGGAAATGATAAGCAAATACTGATGGACAACTTACACAGAAACTATGTCAACGTTTAAGTATAAGTGCGTAAGTGCTTTGAGGTGTGTAGACAAAAGAAAATGTAATTAATCTGCTTTTATGCTCAGACAGTAAGAGAAATTGTTGGTATAGTGGGAGAACTACACCAAAAGAAGAACTGGAAAAAAACACTGGCTCTAGTATCAGCAATTGATAGCTCTTGGCCCCATGACCAATCCAAAGGGCCATAGGAAAAAGAGCCTCAGTTAGCACTGACCACTGAATGGAGCTGCAGCACAGGCTTTTTGATAGTTCATCTCTAAAAAAGTGGCATGTTTAGATTAGGACTGGGTGATATGGACATAAATTTTAGCTAGTAACCCAAGTTTACATCCTATGAAACCAAGAGAAAAACAGCTATTTAGTGAACTGAAAATTTTAAGCCCTTGCTCAGCGACTTATTTAATCACTTAGATCACCTTCTTTTATATTAAGATATCAACACTGGTGATTGTGTTTCATTAAAAAAATCAAAATAATCTCTTTAAAACATGCAGTTGGTAAACTTCACCATTGTGTAAAGCAGGGATAAGAGCTTGTTCGGGGGAGTGCAACATCACCTGAAAGCTACCATTGGACCTACTTGTTATTATAAACATATAAATATAATATATTAGCACATCCTCCGTCTTTTCCCCTAAAAGAAATGACCACAGTGACCCAAGTTTTGATACAATATGATGCCATAGGATATGGTAAAGTAGGGTACAAGACAATATGATAAAAAATACAACTCATGTTGTGTAAAAAACACAATTTAAAATTAAGAACTTAAGTTTCCCACTAGGGATGCAGGATATTACTGGACCGATATCAATATCAGAATAGGTAACAGACCATATAAATTGGCCATAAATGTCCCATATATTGGTTGTAATATTAGCAAAACGCACACTATGCCATAATGGCTTACCTCATCATCACTTATATAATTCAAATAAAATTTAGTGAAGAATAAAATGAAGTTTTTACTTGCTTCATAGTAGTTTATAATGATATAACATGTCAGTTTTACTACAGTGGAGGCTTTGTGCACTTGACAAAATACCTGTATCATTATTAGAATTGGAGGTAATGAGTTTTAAAAGATCAGATATTGGCAGAAATCCAATATTATCCATCCCTATTTCACACCCTTTTTACTACTCCTAGCTTTAACCAAGAAATAGTCAAGTGTTCTGGATAGACACTTGCAAGATTAGTGTTTTCGGATTATTTTCAACACTGCTTAATCCTGCCTGCATTTCATTCACTTGACTAAGATGCTGCATGTGAGAATGAGCTAAGCTTTTATTGGATCTGAAAACATTTATGATGTCAGCTTTGCCTGTAGTGTTGTAAATTATATATCTCAACATTTATGGTGGCAGTTGTGGCTGAGCCCTTCTTTGAATGGTAATAGAAGTATCACAGGTAGTCTTGCAGGTTTGACATTTATGGAGAAATCTACAAAGCAGACTATAAAACAGGTTACACCAATCCAAACAAGAAAACACACCTACTAACTGCTATCACTTAGATTTAAACTGCCATGCAGCCATGCCTGTCATGACATTACACTGTTAAATGCCTCAAATGCATCCAGGATTACAGGCTGTTGATTCAGCAGGCAAATACATCAAGGGACAAGGACCTGATTCTTCCTTTGCTGCAACAAAGTGGAGCTTAAAGAGAAGTATGCAGCTTTTACCCTGGTTGTTGCATTAGTTTAAGCAAACATCTCAACTCCTGAAAACAAATGTAACATCTATGTAGTGCAATACACTTTAAAATCTGAAAAAGCATCAGACTATACACATTTTAGACTCTCTAAACCCAACAATAAGGAGAGTATGAGTTTGTATATGTGGGTTTTCTGCTCTCGAGGCTTTTCAACAGTCCCCCTCCTTCAGGCACTCCATCCCCTTATTCTGAAAATACTCCACAAGCACCAATAATCCTCCCTACCCTCCAATTTCGGCCCTTTAAGTGTCCCATATGTTTTTTCCCTTTTAACGGCAGTCCTGCTCTCATTAGGAACAAGTAGCCCAGACATTAATCACCCTAAGCTGCAGTATATGAGCATGAGTGTGAGGTAAAGAAAGCTGTTCTAAACCACACTCGTAAACTAAGTCTGACACATCTGGAGGCTGACCCACTGGAGACCGGCCCGGGGATGGAGCGGTGCCAAACGTGATCACTGCCAATGGTTGTCATTGCAGCCATTACTGCTGATGCTAATGTAAACTCGTCTCTCATTAGCTTGGGAAAGCGGCAGATCTTTGACACAGTCAGGAATTTGAGGGCGTTTTTTTTGTTTATTCCTCAGGGGCAGGAATTTCTACCGATCACTTTTAGGGAAAGACAGCAGTGGAAAGATGCATCATAACAAAAAACAGGTGTTTTTATCAAGAACCTGAACTATACAGGGTTTTAAGATTAAAAGTACAGTTTTTACCATAAGGGTTTATCATTGAGTGAACTTATCTGTTTGTTGAGGATAAAGCAAAAAGACCAACAAACATTTTAAAACTGAGAAAAGGCATCTGCAAATGCCAATGTAAGGACTAAAGGCATGTGTATCCAGGCTGGGCCAGTATAAAGCTGGATTTCCTCGAGGATAGCCTTGAATCTATTAAGTGTGTGTTACCTGAGAGGAAACAGCAGTGCAGCTCACATTCAGCAGACTCCAGAGGCTGCTAAAACTGAACAATACTCAAGCTACATTTCCCAAAGAACATATGTGGACTCAACATTTTAAAGGGATACTCCAACATTTTTTTCTTGTCATGTCTTGCCTCACTCCTGAGTCCATGACAAGCAGATAGACACCATTCATTAGACTGTGCGTGCAATAACAAGGAAGAGACAGGCAGAGCTCGCTCCCCGCTAATTAGCGTAGCTCAAACACTGGGAGTCAGTGGGTAGTGTTAGCCTGCCTTTGCCTACAGTCATCAGATAAACTCTTCAGCAACTGTAAATGGTCCTGTGTGCTTGTTGTGACTCATTTTTTTACCGTGTTATGTTACATCATCTTCTACTATCATTGTATTATCTTCTTCTACTCATAAATAGAGGCTTTACTTTGTCGACCTAAATCCTACAGATGTGACGTTTGCGAACGAGTCGAGTCTTTTGAATGGCACTTTTAAGTGAACGATGAGAATTGATTCGCAGTTGTGGTTGAGCCGTTCGCTTGCAAGCCAATCTTAAATTCAAATTGCCTGCAAGAACAAATGGTTCACTAACAATCTCATATCGGTTCTCATCGCTTACTTAAAAGAGCTGTTCAAAAGATTGGACTCGTTTGCGAACGTCATATCTCTAGGGCAAACCACCACAGAATTAGTCAACAAAACAAAACCTCTGTTTACAAGAAGAAGAAGATAATACGATGATAGTAGAAGACAATGTAACATAATGCAGTAAAAAACGAGTCACAACAAGCACACAGGACTGTTTAGAGTTGCTAAAGAGTTTATCTGATGACTTTAGGCAGAGGCAGGCTAACACTCCCCATTGACTCCCAGTGTTTGAGCTATGCTAATTAGCGGTTGGCGAGCTTTGTCTGTCTCTTCCTTGTTACTGCACGCACAGTCAAAAGAATGGTGCCTATCTGCTTGTTATGGGCTCAGGAGTGAGGTAAGAAACGAAAAGAAAAAAAGTTGGTATACCCATGTAACTTTATTTCTATTTAATTGCTTTCTGCACTTCCTTTGGATCTATCTAGCCAATGTACTCACAGTCACACAGATACACACTGCATTCATTTTATGCTTTCTTACTTCCTGAATGGAAGGTTAGTTACCCACAGGTGAGGCTATTTTATGGATACAATGGATTCAAATATAAAAATACACAAACTCTCAGAGTAAGGGTGTTATGCAACACACTAACAGCCATTTCTTAGGAAGAAGTGCATCCTTAAACCCCACCCCCTGAACCCACATGGACTTCATTTAAATGCCAGCAGTGGTCAGCCTGAAGTCAAAGCAGCAAAAGACAGAACTGAAATCAGATCTAAATATTTGTGGCTTAACAGCAAAACACATTATATAAAACATATTGTTGTCTGTTAAATACAGTAGTTAAGGTTCCATAGTGTAGTGGCCATCACATCTGAAAATCTGAACACACTTAAGTGTCAAACATTGTTTAGATTTTGTGGAAGTGACTGCAGAAGTTGCTGGAAGGAAGCGTTCACCTTGGTATGAGGGAGGACAAAGGTGAGTGAGTCCATAAGCTAATGTAAACACACTTGAACACACACTCAGCAGGAACCACTAAGCTCCAACACCATCTCACCGTGACACAGGAAGAGGTTAACTTCACTTTGTCGCAGTTAAACGTGCTGAGTCAGCAGGTTAGCAATATGACTGCACGTGTTCACATGCTCCCACAAACAGCGCTCACACAGGCACTTAGCTGTGTGTGCAGACAGATGCATGTTAACTGCAGTCATGCAGTGAAGAGTGACAGCAGTCAGTACACCGAGAGGCGCTTCTTTCCAAACTGAGATACTCCCAAAGGCGAATGAAGCAATGTAGGGAATACTCATAAAATAAATTTAATTTAGGTTTTTAAAGTTTGAGGGGAGTTAGTTTCTGCCTCGAGGGAAAGAGTTCAAGTATTGCAGGGTCCTGTCATGAGCGAGGATAAAGTGGATCATGGGATTGATGGATGGGCTGGTGCAGCATCAACTGCAATGCAGGCATTTTACCCATCTGCCATGGCGAAGAGGGAGCTGTGCCTGAGAGCAAAGCTTCTGATATACTGATCTATGTTACAAATGGTAAATGGTTTATGACTCATAAAAAACTTTCCTTGTTGGCAGAAAACTCAAAATACTCAAACACTCCAGGTTACACCTAACCCTTCAAAACCATTCAGGTTGCTGTGTGTGCATTTCACTAGTTCATCTGGGAGAGAGCCAACAGAAAGTGTTTGAGGAGGGCTGAACTGTTCAGAAGCATATCCGACAGGTGACTGGATGATTGTTCCGTCAATCATCATTTTTTACAGGCCAATCAAATAATGTCATAGGCAGGCGCTACTGTGTTACAGAACTTGAGCCACTTCATAAAACAAACAAAACATGTCAGAAGCAGAGTGAAACTATCCTTACTACAGAGGACTTTGTCGTGTTGATATTTGCTTTTTCATTTCATAAATAAATGCAGTCAAAATCTGATAAAACTGAAGCTGTTAGCATCTATGCTCATCTCTATAAGTGCAGTCACTTCCTGCCGTAATCTCGCTCGTCTTTCTCACCTTTTCCTACTCAAAAACTGCTCTGAGTAGGCCGTCCTGCTTTGGGCTGAGCACAAACGGTGTAGATTGGAGCTTGTCAAAATGGATCTGCATGATTACAGACATTGATTCAGGGAGATCCAGCTGCTGCGCAACATTCCTCCTGAGTGAAATCAATACATTAAAGGTATTAATCTTCCGGTATGTTATGATGTGATTCTTTTTCTGGGGTCACCATTAAATTAAAAATGGATTTTTGATTCAAACTGATTCACAAAATTCCCTAATCGGTAAAAATGTGTTCATGTCGGGATCTGCTTCTGCCTGAAGTGCACTAAGATGTTGTTTAACTTGATTTGACGAAAGAAAGCTAAAAAAAAATTTGCTCAAGATAACAGCTCATTAGTTCATAATGGTTGCATCACATAATTAAATAATAATAAATATACACCGTGGACAGCCTAAAACAAAACAAAAAGTCCATATTATATGCTGATAGTTTTTATATTTTAATATGTGTGCTTTGTTTTGCTCATTGCTGTTACATTTAACTTGCTCTGGCTTGTTCTGGAATTATGAAAACGGCCCTAAATTGAATAATTTCAGTCTTATATTGAGACGCGAGGACGACCAATCTGTCAGTTGGTGTGATTTCAACCATATTTTTCTTTGTCTGAGTGCAAATCTACAGTTAAGGTCAGGGTGTCCAAACTATGACCTGGGAGCCAAATGTCTATTTTGACTGGCCCTGCAGAACAAAACAAAAGGTAAAATAACATTAACATGGGCCGCATTAAAACATGTAAGTTGTGCCTGACTGATGTAGAAAGCCAAAAACCCAACAAACAGCGTGAAACACTCTGATTAACTTTATCAAGGTAGCATGTCGAAGCATATCGTGTCCATCATTTTTAAAGGGGTAGTTCAGGATTTTGAAGTAGGGTTGTATGAGTTGCATGGCATTAGCCTGAACATAAGCCACAGTGACACAGATCAGCACTGCATCTGAACAGAAACAGTTGGCACAGAAGCTAGGGCGATATATTGCTGCAGAATTTAAAGTGAAAAGGCCCAAAAACAGTGAAGGTAATTGCAAACTACACTCAAAACATTCCCAACCACTTACTTTCCCACTACCTAGGCCCTTTGTTTTGGCATGACTTCCCTACATATCAGAGCCAATGTGTCCTTATATGAATGATGAGGAAGGGGGAAAACAGCCAAGGCTAAAAAAGAGCATGCCGCCTAATTAGACAGAGGTTCTCCATAGGTGCTTAGTCTATATTCTAAACCAGGCAGGCCAGGTTGATGCATGACTAAACTCTAGTTCCCTCAGAAGGAGGTCATTGTGTGCCCTTGGTGAGATTTGAGTGGCATTTCTTTTGGGGGGCAAAGTCAGGTTTTCTTTTCACCCCGAGAAACCAAGTGGCACGACTTCAAAGCTTATCCAGGGTGCTAAGAGCCTTACAACAGTGAGGACATGGAGCAAACTCAGAGCTGAAAAAAACCTGAGAGGGCTCAGGAGGGCAGAATTAGTGGTATGAGAGTTTAGCTCTGCAAATAGCAATCTCTCAAATTATAAACAAACAAACTCACACAAAAATCCACCACATGTTGAAATGAATCTTTGATTTATTTCTGAAGAAATGACTAAATATGCACTGTGGTAAACAGACATCATCTGCCCCGACTCTTCCAACATTAACTCACTGTTTCTTTTGGATGTGAGCCTTAAACCTGGCACAGTCTGAGCCTCACATCTGCTCTGATGTATGGTGGGCTCAGGCCAAAAAACAGAGCCCCAAATCAAATAAAAACAGACATTTCCCCTTGTCCTCAGAGGCTTTTTATCTGGGCCACTACCCAAGCCCTGCAGCTATTACAGATAACTGCCTCAGAGGTTTGCTTTAATTTAACTGTCTTGGAGGAGTTTGACAGAAAATACACAGCAGTATTAATAAGAGGAGAGCTCATCTAAAGAAATATGAGTCCATACTAGAGAAAAGGGAGAAGTATTGGTAGAAAGATAAATGACAACACACTCTGCCTGGTCATTATGACTTGGCACTGATAAAAGTTGGCAGTGTTTCTGACATCTTGTAAACCCGCCTTGCCGCCTCGCTCCCTCGGTACAGCAGAAAAAAGGGTGGATGTCTGTCCTTCAGCCCACTGCCAGGGTGCCCACGTGCTCATGCTGTGGAGGAACCTGAGCTTGTTTTTATGAAAGAAGACGGCACACTTCTTCATGAAAAACAACCAAATTCAAATGTATATGCTGATTCAGACAGTTACATTAAATAGTGGTTGCTGTGATTGTTTATTGCATTGAAATGTGCCTGACACTGTGGATACCTGCCTGTGCGGTTTTGGTGACGTGTGCGCACAGCGCGCCTGTCAGCCAAATTACCACTGCCCAGGGTGCGCCTCGTCTGCGCCAAGAATAGACAAGGTTGAAGCTGGCGGGCTTTCAGCGCACCTTCCGCACCGTTTTTTGGCACGAAATTGTCACTGCGCCAAGCTGAATCTTTCGACACCTCCCCCTGGTGCGCTGTCACACCCATCTCGGCGCAGCCGGTCTACCAAATTGCCAAATTGGCTGCGCATGGTGGTGCGCCGGAAAAAATTACCACTGCGCGGGGTGCGCCACCCTGAGTTGCGCCAGGAAATTAGAGCCCAGAGTCACAGAACAGCAAACCATCAGTCAAAGCATCTACAGCCTGCTTCATCTTCCTCAAATGCCTTTAACCTGCACTTAAAACGACTTAAAGAGCCCAGCTTTCCAGGACACAGTTTTGTACGTATGTATATATCCTTACCACCATTACCAACTATCTTGTAAAAGGAAAACACTACCACAATGTCCTTAAAATTACAAATTTTATTTTGTTTTTAAATTCTATTTCTTTTTCTGGTTTGTTTTTTTTACCCTTTTTCTTCTGCTCTTGCTTACTTGATATCCGATAAGAAAATCTACCTCCCCAGTTGTGCTTTACATCAACCACAAACTACTGAAACCTTTCCTGTTCATATATGTCTATATTTTGTCTGTCTGTAACAATGAATTACTGTTTTATTTTATTTTTCTCTCTCTGTTGTCTCTCTTGTACAACTGTTTTTGTTTCTATTTCACAAATAAAATAGAATAAAAAAAGAAGTACTCTATCACGCAGAGGAGACATGTACAAAAAACAAAGGGGCAGAGAAAACTAAAAGAAAAATGTAATCTGGATTTTTTACAGCACAGTGTAACAAATTGTTTTTGATTGTGTAGCTGTGTTGTAGACAATAAACAGATAGAGAGCCTGGTTTATTATGATTCTATCAGGAACAAAGCTTTGCACAAAATGTGTCTAATAACAAAAGACACGCACAATTACCTAACTAATCAGGGTAATGAGCGCAGATAATGTAGATAAATGCGCCACGCTGCAGCCCTCCATCTCTTACAGACAGCCCTGGCTTTCCTCTGACCCGTTGCTAGAGGGACAATCTGCGTAGTAACCCAATTACCTGGATGTGGGTTACGGAGTTCAAAACCTTAAACCAATAATGGTGTGTGTCTCCTAGTTATCTTCCCTAAGCCTCATTTTGACCCAGAGAGCACTCCAACAGACAACCGCGGCAGGTCAAAGGCCAACTCTAGACAAAGAGATTGCCATGGCAACCATCAGCGCTGAAGACCTCCTCTGCCGCGAGTGTGCATGAGAAAGAGGGAAAGGAGGAGGCCAGGCCTGACAGGAGCGTCTGCCGGGACAAATCACTCTCCTTTTACTAATACCATTAAGAATAATGAGGGTGTTTCATCAAATAATGGCCTGAGCACTTGGACTGCCACATGTGTTTAACAGGCAACCCTTTTATCACAAACACACGTAAAATAATCCACAGTTGTGCAGGCAAATACAGTTTTTACTATCTGTTTAAAAAAAACAGACACTGCTGGGTGCTGCAGGCTTCCTGTCCTCCCTAGCAGAAAGCTATTTGAGGCATCAGCAAGTGTTTTCCTGATACACGTGTTATCTCAGCTGGGTGACTCCTCTGGCAAATGCATTGCAGCAGAAAAAATAAAAAGACAGAAGAAGTGCAGGAGATAAATTTGACTGCAGGAGGAGCTGTGCTGAGCTGGCAGGCTGACCGGAAGCATGCACACAACTATTTGTAAAAAGTATAGAGTTCACCTGCAGCTGTGTTGAGCTGAACTGGATGCTTCCTCTGCTGTGTAATTATGGTGAACCACAGGCCTGCAGTGTACCTCACCAGGTGCATGGTTTTGATAAATACAGTGGCAGAGGCAGACACCAACACTCACAGATAGTATTCATCAGTGCCATATGAGTGTGGCACCATGCAGAGATATTACAATAACATATTTCCCCTAAAAGCCTGATACTGATACTTTGAGTTGAGTGATTAAGGGACTTCCTTTACTGTACTAGTGTTATGAATAACCCATTATTACTGACACAGAGAAAGATTTGACCTATATAAAGTGACAAAGGCTGAAACAGTGTTGTTTAGTTTGATGAAATTGTATGTGATCTTGGGCCTTATCTAAAGGGATACACCAATTTTTTTTCATGTCTTACCTCACTCCTGAGTCCACGACAAGTAGATAGACACCATTCTTTCCACTGTGTGTGCAGTAACAAGGAAGAGACAGGCAGAGCTCACCTGCCGCTAATTAGTTTAGCTCAAACACTGGGAGTCAATGGGTAGTGTTAGCCTGCCTCTGCCTACAGTTATCATGCCTAAAGACAAGCTTGTAAGTTGGTCACTAAAACAAAGCACGTCCCTGGTGGTTTGCGCATGTGCCCTGTGGGTTAGTTTCATATGTATTTTTAAATTACATAAAGTGCTAATCTTAGTCTAAATAGACAACGTAACATAACGTGTTAAAAAAACGATTCACAAAAAGCACACAGAACCATTTAGAGTTGCTGAACAGCTTATCTGATGAGTGTAGGCAGAGGCAGGCTAACACTTCCCATTGACTCCCAGTGTTTTAGCTAAGCTAAGTAGGAGTGGCTGAGCTCTGCCTGTCTCCTTTTTGTTAAATAAATTTAACAAAATCAATGCTAATGTTACTATTGCTAAGCCTGTTGCCATGGATGCACACAGTGGTTGTCCATCCTGACCCACTGGTGCAAGGTAATGGGTCAGGATGTCTGATGCATCCTGATAGTTCTTCCCAAAGTAGGATAACGTTCAGGTATTTCAGGCATACTGCTGATTTTGCAAATGTCTGCATATTAAACACTTAGGGATGAGAATCGAAAACCAATTCCAGTTGAGAATCCACTACAGATCCCTCAAGGAATCAATATAATTGGTCTTTTTGCTGATCAGTTCCCTTATCAAATCCTTCCACTGACAGGGGTCAGGAGTGGTCAAAATTGTGGCTTAATTTCCAACGAAAAGGCACTTACTACAACTTGCATTTATCTATGCAGCACCGCATTGAATTCAGGAGTGTCATGTTTTTAATGTTGTTGCCACTGGAAACCTACAGACTAACTTTTGCACACACAGAAAATCTGCAGGAATTGATAAAGGGATCATTTGAGACTCAGATTGACACACAGAATTGTTAATGGCATTGGCATCTATAAACTCTTATTAATTCCAGTTCCTTTAAAACTGTTTGATTATGGCAAAAATCATAACTAAGATTATTTGAACAGATATTGGAGATGACAACACATGATTACTTACTGATTCTACAATGTGCCACCTACAATGCATGCACTTTAAGGTGTTTTACACTATCAATATGAACATCAAAGAAGAGGCAACAAATGAAAATATATGTGGCAATATATGTGGCAAAAACAAACACAAATAACGATGGTTGGAATAAAAGACGAAACATGTTGCATGTCTAGAGGCACAGTAAACTTTTAGTCTTAATTATTTAGTTTTAATAATTGTGGGATTGATATTAAAACTTGATTAATTGCCCAGCTCTAGTACATATCACATTTTGGCCACATCAGTACGTACGGCCTTTGTTTCTGTCATTTCTTTGCATCAAGAGAAAATTTTAATATGTTTTTTTATATTATCATTCAGGAAAACAAATACACGATGATACATTTTGTGTCCATAATGCTCAGATTCAGGGACCTTCAATTTCTGTTGCCACTGTATTTGCACATGTTCCCCTTTTGTTCGATTTTTACCTGTATCTAACTTTACATTTCTGGCATCACAAAATTACTACAAAAGACATACTAAAGGCCATATCACAGCATTTCATCCAGTGGTATAAGCAGTAAAGCATCCCTGGTTGAAAGGATGACGGTGTAGCTGTGCATGGTTAAACCAGAGAGTAAAACACTTTGTGAGCCAATGACAGCGGAAATCATCTGACCTGCACAGAAACAGCTTGGCTCTATAAATTATGTATTTCATGACATATTTAAAAGCTCCTGTGAATCAAATGAACTGCTGGTACAGACTGCCTGAGGGGCAGCTGCTTACACATCGGGTGACTTCCTGTTGGTTCAAAGCTCATGACAATGACAGTGTAGAGTTATTTTTATGATTTTGCTGAGGTGTAAATTGAATACATTATCAGAGCGTTGACATCTTCATTGTTGGTCCATAAAGAGTGAGGCAGTTATGCAGCCTACAGCTCTAAACATGTCAGGACGGTTTCAGTCTTATCACTCCTCAAATACTGGAGCTTGTGCACTCTCTGAACTTCACTATTTTGTCTTTGGTGTTTTTGTGATAGCATGCCTTTACAGTACGTGTGTGTATGTGTGTGTGTGTGTGTGCTTGGGGCCATGTCTTAGGCCATATACTCCCTGCCCACTGGAAGGCGAGGCCACGAGGGGGCCATCGAGCCTGAGTGAAACCAGACATTTTTAAAAAGAAAGCTCCATTCACTGTGCTCACACAAGACCCAAGGAAGCTCACTGAAGCTGTCTTTAGTTTTTAAAGGATCATCCTCACTCTGTCTCAGCTCTGCTTTGTGTTGAGTTTAGTTTGACAAAATTAAACAAAACCAAAACACAGCCACACCAGCCAACGAGGCACACTTCGGTAAAACCAGGAACAGAATCCACATGTTAGTACATGATTCCTCTGTGGCCTCTGCCACTTCTCCATTATCTCGAGGAGTTGGAAATATTAACTGCAAGGGTGTGTGAGCTTGATTAGCAAGACGGGCCAGCCAGTATGTCAAAGTATTACTCATGAAGTGAACTCTTACAACCTCACACTGCAGTTTTTTCAGATGTGGATTGTAAATTTAGGACAGAATGAAGCTTGCTCCACCTGTTCAGCATAAAGAGGATACAGATTTAAAGATTTCTCCTGAACCGTAACAAAGGCAGGGTCATATAAAATATAGTGGTTATGGGAGTTTACTGAAAAAGTCAGCTCTTGAGTAATCGTATTTCCTTAAAATCAAGTATCTTACATCAACAGACCTGCTGACGGCTCACTTTGTGTTTTGTGGATGCTCACCAATACTCAAAACTCCAGTTCTTAATGGAATAACGAGAGAGTAATGTCAGAGGGTTTGACTGTTTTTTGACTAATGTCAGCCCTGTGATAGGCTTACAACGTTCTTAGGTGCAAGAATCTCTTTCCTAATGACAGCTGAGGAATGCCCCATTGACACTGAACTGAATAACAGTGTTAATGTTGACAGCACCTTTAAATTTAGATTCAGTTTTAGTCTTTTGCCTAAAATATCTATTAGTTTTATTCATAGTTTAGTCATCTAAATTGTTTTAATTTTAGTCCAGTTTTAGTTGATGAAATTTTACATTTCAGTCGACGAAATCTACTGTAAATTTCGTCGACTAAATATGAAGTGTAAAGTGTAAGGCATTTTTTATGTTTCCTTGAATTTCTGAAGTCCTGTTTCACTCTTGGATGAAATGAAACATCTAATAACCCTTTATTGAATACTAGTAAAGTTTGAATGTATAAATGAACAGAAACAAATTTAACTTTGGCGTGAAATGCAATCACCTTTATTTAGACTACCAGGCAGAGCATCTCAGTTACAATACCAGTAGCTCTGATTGGATCGCTCCCCAACTTATCCCACCACCACCAAGCTAAATCAGCTGTGATTGGATGTCCCACTTAACTCATCCAACTTTTCCACACAACCAAAGTAGCTGTGATTGGATATATTCCTAACTTGTTCCTACTTTCTACATGACCAAATTAGGTCTGATTGGATTAAGTCTCCGTCAGACATTTTTGTCTAGTTTTTATCTGTTGAAAAAAATGTCAGTTAATTCAGTTTTAGTTTTTGTCCATGTGCACTTGTTTTTATTAGTCACTGTCTAGTTTTCATCAGGGGAAAAAGGTTATTGATGAAATAATTAGTCAACAACATTAACAGTGCTGAACATGTGGTACAATTAAAGGATGGATAAATACAATGTGTTTGACAAAATCTGGATAATTTCTGCAAATTTATTGACCATAGTACATTGTCTGTAAAAAAAAATGTATTTCACAGAACTGGAAAGACACTAATCAGATGTGTCAACCCTCTTATTAGAAAAAACAACAAACATCCAAAAAGCCAAACAACATGTATTTGATTTTATCGATTAAGTTAAAAACCAACCCAACATTGCAGTCTCAAAATCCATATAGAAATAGACTTTTTTCATTTTGTTTTAATATATGCCAACTAACTTCGATTTCTTCTTTTTAATTGAATAGCCTTGTTTGATTTAGAGAAGCTCAGTTCATTTTATCTATTTATTTCATTTCGTTTAGTTGCTATTGTTGTTTATCAATTTGTTAAACCTTGAAATACAGCCATGCAGTCATGAAAGTAAAATATGACCTGCGATAAAGCTGTATTTTTGTGGTAATAAACTTCCATAAAAATATTATGGCAAAAAACTTCCATTACTTCAATTATTTTGGGTTTTAAAAGTGTAAATCATGATGGTCTTCAAAAATTTTTCAACCTAAAACACAAGCGCTACCACTGTCTCTCGCAGTTATACTGACAACATTTCACCCGACAACCCAGTCAGACTGTTTCACATACCCAATGGATATATTTCACTGAACAGTCTGGGAGACTTCCCAAACAAAGTGTTCGGAATAAGCAGAACTTTCAAAAAGTGTGACAGGATGAAAGATCAAGTGTTTCTCCCTGTCAGCATGTCTTAGCCCAGCCTGTAGCTGCAGCCTTTTTCTCCTCAAAGAACGCTGGCTGTTCTGGTCATTTTCTGACCAAGGAAAAATGCTTTGATATAAAATGAAGAGTTTAGCATCAGCCTGCTTTATTGTAATTGTGTAATTTGGGCTAGTTCTTTCCACTATTTTATTTTTTTATTTTACTTTCTTCTTGTTATTACTCTTTGTGCAAAGATATATCTGTACATGTATGTATGTATACATGTATAATTGATGGTGTATGTATGTGTAGGTATTTGTACTTATGTGTATAAAGAGAATTTCTCTGTAAACTCTAGTGACAGGAATACCTGTGCAAGGATGTATGTCTACACTCAGACAAACATTTGACTTTTTTCTGTAAAAATAGATTTTTCATTATTCAATACACACCGTCGACAGATGTCAATCATAATAAAAAAACTTTATGGATAAAAAAAACATTCAATACATTTCCCAGCCCTACCCTCCTCATCATGATAACAGAGCTGACAGTGCAACCTTGCAGCAGCAGGTGTAGGCTCCACCCCGACAGTTACTAGAATCAAACAAAACCTGTTTCAGACTACAAACAAACACAACGCATACGGGACGCCAGGTTGTGTGATGACAGCGAGGATAAAAGTGGAAGCAACTGGCTCTGTGGCTTCAATAGGAGTGGATCCACAGTTGCATCTACAATAATCTGCCACTGAGTCTGTGTCACACTCACACGCACGCACAAACACACACTGACCCACATTTCAGGCCATTCCAAATAATGTGTGTAAATCTCTCTACTCGGCCTGATCTCTTCCTCCTCGCCCCCTCTCGGACGCAGAAGTAGTGCTTAAAGGTCGTCAATACTATTACTGCAGGTGTTATATAATCAGCCCTAATCGGCCCCTGCCACTGCTGCAGCTCCGAGGGCTCCTCTGCCAGCACATTTACTGCACGCACGTTTGCACACGCTCGCCCATACAGCCACATGGACCCCCACGCACAGTTGTTCGCACTGAGCCCTCCCCCAGCCACATGGTCACACTGAACTATGGACACGCTTATGAAGCTCCAGCTGCTGCCAGGATCTCCAATTCCCACCCACCAAAATGATGGAGGACAGATCCACTAGCCTTCTATCCCCAGCAGGGATGAACAGTATTACTGGCATGATATCAGTATCAGCAGACAGGACAGAGCTGCAGAAGTTTAGAAAATCACTTTACTGGGTGAGGCATCAAGTTTGTCGAGTTTAAAGGAAAACCACAACTACTTCAAGACGAGGTTTTAAACATTTTCTGATAATGTTTTAAGTGAATTTTTCAGCCACGTTTTTAACTTCTGAATACATACCATGCTCTGCTAATGCAGTAACAACTGTTTTAAAGAGGGGATGTCTCTTTGTTTAGGTGTTTACTAGGGACTCAAATTAGTTACTAGCTGATTGTGAAAATCAGGGCTGCTGCTAAAAAAGATGTTTATACCGGTATAGCCAACTTTTCTTTTCTTTTCATGTCTTACCTCAGTCCCGAGTCCATGACAAGCAGATTGACACCATTCTTTTGACTCTGTGTGCAGCCAGGGCTTGACACTTAGCATTTTCCCAAGTAGCACGGGTGCTACCAAGTTGAAAAATCTAGTAGCACACAAATATTTTTAGTAGCACAACGAAAAGTTACCCAATAGTGTGTTTGTCTTTAATACAGTTATATGCGGTCAATGAGGAGGCATTTGTAAGCAGAATTATTCAATTTATTTGAATAAAAAACATACACTAGTACACTAGCTTTTTAAAGTGAATCCATGTGCACAGTGCAAAGGAGTATTATCAAAACAGCAAGTAAAATTCTCCAAAGAGTGCAGAGAGAATAATACTGTAACAATTGTCTGTTATTAACCAGTAATCCTAACCCAATACTTTTCTCCAATAGACTTAAGCTTATTTCAACTGTGTTATAATAAACAACATTCAGGTAGTTTTTACAGAAGGTGCTTGAATTTTGAGGGGAGGGGCCGGGTCAATGTCCTTTAATTTCAAATGAAATGAACCAATTAGTTACAACCAACTCGTTGTAAATGCAAAATCAAAGTCTGCTCAGTCTCTTTAGACACAAAGGATATCACCCCAGCAGCTTTTATAATCTGGTCATCTGGCCCGCTTGGAGGTCAGAATCAGCCAGCGGTCCACTGCAGTATGTTCTAAGGGAGAAGATAACGTATTTTAAATCATTTTCAACTCATCTTTAATTTATCAAAACAAATACGCAACTATACAATGCTTAAATTGTGATTTTGTAATATTGAAAGCTCTGTTTTTACTCATCTTCTTAAAGTGATATATTATGCCGAGGTGCAATGAAATGCAATTTAAAAATGGGCATTTCATTGCACTGTGGCATAATATATCACTTAAAGAAGATGAGTAGTATATAAATAACATATTTTAAATCAATTTCAACTCACCTTTAATTTATTTACTTTCAAAACAAATACGTAACTATACTAATAAATGGTTTGATAAACATTAGTTTATAGAGGATTTTTTTGTTATAGACTATAGCTGCATTTCTGAGTGATTCAGACTGCACTTTTGGGCATCTACACGTAGCCAACATTAATTACGTCAACATGCTAAGGATTATAACAATGCTGGTGCTGCCGATCTCAGCTGCCCAGTGTGAGAGAGGTTTTTCAGCCCAAAACCGGTTCAAGAATTCCACAAGAAGCAGCCTTGCAGTCCCGACAACCGAAGACTTGATGCGGATCAGCTTGGAGGGGCCTTCAGTTGAGGAATTCGATCCAACTCCTGCGCCTGCTTGTGTTCGTCTGTACCGCGCGTGGGGCGGTGCAGGCATGTCAGGTGTACTGAAGGCTAGCTAGTGGCACAGTTAGGTCAATGAAACAAACGTTTCAAAGCTGAACATGTTTTCAGCTGAGGCTGTGTTCAAGAACACCACCGGCCACAACTTCCAACGTATGCAAGACAACATAAACCATGTTTTGAACGGTCATTTTTCGTAGTCGCACGGTGCTACCAAATGCAAATCACAACTCGCATTGTAATATTTTTAGTAGCAAATGCGAGTACGTCCTCGCACTGTCAAGCCCTGTGTGCAGCAACAAGAAAGAAACGGCCATAGCTCCAGTGAGCTGTTCGTTTGGAGCCATTCTTAAAAGCAAATTGCCTGCAAATTTCAGAATGGTTCACAAACGAACAGTTCACTCACAACTGTGAATCAATTCTCATCGATCACCTAAAAGAGCTGTTCAAAAGACTCGACTCGCTCCTGAACGTCACATCTCTAGCGCAAACCACATCGGAGGTAGGTCAACAAAACAAAGCCGCTGTTTACGAGTAGAAGAAGATAATGCTATGATAGTGGAAGATAACATAACATAATGCGACAATTAAACTAATGAACTAATAAATGACCAAACTGCAAACACGTGTTGCCAACAGCCAATGAAAAAGAGAGGGTGGGACACAGGAAATAGTGTCAGAGGCAAACAACAAATTGATGCATTACTGCCACCAGTTGGTTTGTTCACCCATTAAACTGTCACCCTGTCAAATTTTCAGGAGATGTTGGTAATGGCCCAACTTAAAAATGATTAGATTTTGGTGGTGATCCTGATAACCGCAATTAGCAAACGATAATTTTTGCTCAATAACAATCTAACTAATGATGATATCAACATGATTCTGAGTGCTAGGTGTGTGTTTTCAGGGTCAAGGAATCATATTATGATGGTAACTTTATCATGGAACTATTGCTTATAGATGTAACAGCAATGTGTGAGCTACCTTGGTGGAGGTTTAAGGTCTCCGAGTGCTTTCTAGTTCTTATTGTGTAATTTATTGCTTTAATCTTTTTTTGAGTTGTATTTATTATGACATAGGCTGCTGACCTCTTGGCCAGGTTGCCCTTGTGAATGAGATCCTGATCTCAATAGGACTTATCTGGTTAAATAAAGGTTAATTAAAAAATTGTCAAAAATGAAGCTGTAATTTTGACCACTTCTGCCCCGTCTGCTGAGATTTTTGACCTCTTTGTAATCATTTCTGCTGATGTGATTTTTTTAAAAGTAAACTCAAGACCTACCATTTTTGTCTGGCTTTTAGCTGATTATATTTATTATTGTTTAATTACATCTATTTATTTTAACCCTCTTAATCTGTTTGATTTCTCCATTCCAGTTCAGATTTATTGTTTGGAATTTTATTTTCCTTTCATTATCCTACTTTAGCAGATTTTATTACACATTTGGTGTTTGGCTATCTCATTTTACCACATTATTATTTTGAATTTTATTTCATTTATTTATGTACTTTTTCCTATAGTATTTTATCTTTTTTCTTATCATGATTTTTTATTTCATTTTAGTCTTAGCTCCTGTGTTTCCTCATTTTTAATTCAAGATAGTGTTTCTTTAATTCTCTTTTCTGTGAGAATCTCTTCTTAATGTCTTTGTGTGTGTGTAAGTGAGTGTGTGTGCTGTATGTGGATCGTGAGGGTGGGTAGGGCCTTGTATTTTCATTGTATTCAATTCTCTACTTTTATTTATTTTATTCATTTTCTTTTCATGTATAGCAATTTGCTTTGTGCTACAAGACTTTGTATGAAAAGTGCTATACAAATAAAGTTTGAATGACTGATGGATTGATCAGATGCCGTTGAACTGCAAAAAGACATGTTAAAGGAATTGATAAACAAGAGGACTAATGATATCTATTCCTCGAGGGATCTGTTATCAATTCTCAACTGGAGCCGCTTTTCAGTTTCATCCCCACGCCTCTGTTTAAAAGCAATCCTTATGAGCACACACACTCTAATACACACACAAACTTAAAAAAAAAGACACACTTCACCCACGTGCTGCTGCCGGTCATGCGACAGCGCCTTCTCATCTGGCACGGGGCATCACTGACATTTCAGTTGCTCTCGAAATGACACCTAAACTATACTCTTTGTCTGACTCACACAGAGACACACACCACACACACAGGCAGCTACACTTTAAATCAGTGAATTCTCAATCACTTAAACAGGGGATACCATGAAGTGAAGTTAAGCCAGCACCAACTGAGAAAGACAAATTCAAAGTGGAAGTGAAAGCTTCTGTTTCAGGCTCATTCGCCGCTCGCTGTGGGCGTCTGGGAAACCTCTGAGATCAAAAGCAGCGATGCCAGACGGCAGTGAGCGCTCGATTTTCTGTTGCTTTTGATCAGCTGTTTAGAAGGCAACTAGCTACTCCCTCTCTGCTCATTGCGTAACTACCTCCTCAAGGGAATGAAAGAAACGCCTGACTGCAGCAACTCCCCTCCTCTGTGGTGCTTTTGATGTAAGAAGCCTCACCTGAGCGGCAGAGAGAGTCAGCGCCGATGAAGGTCTTCTCCTCAGCTCCACGCACTTCCTCAGCTTACAGATCTGGTGTCCGGTCCTGCGGTTCAAACAGCAGCTGCACTGTCCACAATTGATCTTCCTCAAGCACGGCTCGCATGCCCCACACCTGCTCCGCTTCTTCCTCTCCTTCCTCTGCTGTTTCCTGTCGGCCCACTGGGGCATTTGGGTGCCATCCTGCCCCCATGGTCCAGGTAGCGGGATCGGCTCTCCGTACCCTGCCTCTGATTCTGTGTCCAAAGACAGAGAGGAGCGGGTGCTTTCCGAGCTGAAGGAGAAGGTGGAGCTACTGTCCACTGAGGGAGTGGAGATCTTTGGCAGAGAGACAACACTTTCCTCACTCTCGGCTGTCGGGGCGTCCAAGTTCAGCTGGGGAACGACCAGCAGCGAAAGCGGAGGTCTCTCTTTCTGATTAGGTTCTCTCTCTTTGGTGTGCGTCTCTGCTGGTGTGCAAGCGTGTTTCTCTCTTTGTGGAAAAGGACTTTTCAGGTAGTTTGAATCCGTAAAGTTTGTCGATCTACAGGAGTCGTTGCGCATGATAACAGGTGTTTTACGTTGCAACTGCACAGCCTGCAACTTCAGGGCAGTTTCAAGACACCCTATCAAAGGTGTAGCACCATGAAAGGAAGCTTGCACGTCTGCTTTGCTTTGACTCAACACCTCTAAATCAATCCATTCAGAGATGGTGGCAGCTTTGGTGGGATTTGAGGTAGCAGTGTTACACACCTGTACTTCTCTCACAGGTGATTCTGTTGGGCCGTTCTTTGGAGGAAGTGGATCTGGGTGTTGAGTGGCTGGAGTGCTAGGATGCAAGTCAGCAGGATTGATAGAAAAACCATCCTCCTTCTTACTTCTCCCTCCCTCCTCTTCGTCAAGATCAGTCAGCCTCCCAACTATCTCATCCATCTCTTCTCGTCTCTCCTCCTCTGAGCTCTCTCCTCTCTCATGATTTATCTCCTCGGTTCCTCCAGAGACAACCATCACTCTCTCATCTGCAGTCTCTGTGTTCGCTTCCTCTTGAGGGAGAGTACACACATCATCTTGACAAGGAGCTTGATCATCCCTTGAAAGATGATTAAGCTTATTTCTAAGGATGGATGAGCTGTCATTTTGCTCTGAAGTTAGCGCTGCAGGTTCAGAGGGGCTATCTTTGAGTTTCAGCTGTCTGTCAGCACCATCACACAGAGTCACACCACTCAGGCTGCTTTCATTGCTGTGGCGGGCTGTGTTTTTGTCTTGTAGGGTTGCGGTGCTGTCACAGCTGCCCTGCACACAATCCTCAAGCGCGACATCTCGCGGTGGTGAGTCTGCTTTAAGAGGGCTGCCCTCTGTGGCATTGCTGATTCCTTCACTCTTATCTCTGATACCCACAGGAGCTTCAAATTCAGTTTTCAGAGCCACCGGAACCATTTCTCCTGCAGCGCACGCATCCAACTTTCCATTTTCTGCATCATATGTTGAATCATTCATGCCGGTGCTTGAGGACAGCTTCCTTGTGCTTCCATGCGTGCTCCCTCGGCCCCCTCTCCCGTTTCTGCCTCCTCTGCATGCTTTTGGAGGCTGGCAGGGAGAAACAGACACCTGCGTGCCCCGCTGGGACTTCCTACGCCCTTGGGGGTCTTGGAGCTCACCAATGGGCTCAGGCAGATTGCTCGTCCGTCTAAGCCTCGCAGATCCTGTTACACTTGAGGCATGGTTAAATCTGCCCAGCGACCTCCCAGGCCCACTAACACCTCTGCCGCGGGGACTTGGTCCAGACTGCACCTGAGCCCTGGTCATCAACCTCTTCGGCTCAGCGGGGGTTTTCTGGGGCTTCTCTGCCGCTCTGCCTCTGGGTTTGTTTGAGTTGCAGGTTTGCCTCTTGGTGCTGATGACTTTCTGGGCACTTCCTCTCCGAGCAGGTGTCTGTCTCCTTGTGGGTTTAGTGGAAGCAGGCATGGCTGAGGGTGTGGAGGGGAAGGACTTCTGGCAGCCGGCATGGGAGCTGGATCAATGTTTACTTTTCCCTCAGGATGCAACTTACTTTTTTAACAATCTTCTGCTATTTATCCTTGAGTTGAAACTTATAATGCACACATTGTCCTATTATTCCAGTGTGTGGCCTAGGAAAGACAAAGAAATAGAAGAAATTAAGATCAGAGTTGTTTAAGCACCTGTAAACTGTAATTTGAGTATATTAGTAGCATTAGAAACACACCCAAAAACATCATTTACAAGGAAGAAACTAAATGTACAATCTGTTTGCTCTGTTCATTTCTGCCCCGCCTGACATATCTACAAGGACAGAAAGGTTAACAAGACAATAAATGCATTTCAAATAAACTATATATAATGTCATACTTTTGTATGAGGGCACATATAAAGCACACAAACACAAACAGTGAAGCTTTCTGCGTGTCTAACTCGACTTTAACAGTTTAAAGGGCAGGCACGCTGAGAGTGGGCTCTGGCCGGAGGTCGGATCCTGTTTTTCTCTCTGTGCCTGGCGGAAGAAGTGTTATTACGGTGTAAAAAAAAACGTCACCGTTTATTATTATTAATACACTTGACCGCTGCCCTTTAAAGCAACTTGAAAATAAAGCATATCTATTTGTCTGCGAGGTTTTATCTCCACGTTTACGGCAGAAATGCTTTACATACCAGAGAGACAGTTGCACTGTCTGAACTGCTAATAATACTCCGCTCCAGAAAGACAGCGAGACCTTGTATTGGTTTCCCTCCTCGACAAATATAGACTGCTGGCAAGTTCAATCCTCTCCCGGCGGTGACACATGTCCATGGTACACGCACCGACATGGGCAAACACCGAGATGAATGGTCGCTTCACAATGTGCACCGTGTCGTCTTTGCCGGAGCACGACACCCCTTTAAAAATGTAAATCCCTCTAATGTCAATCCATTCAGGGCAGCCCCGCTCCCTCCACCAGACGCAGCAACCTACGGTCTCTGCTGGCCAAAAACTCGTCGTCGGCTCTGAAGGGGAGAGAGGAGGCGAAGACCTGGACTGGACTCTCAGCTGGAGTGTCCCGGGACCTCAGGCTGCACCTGTGCCTCTGAGAGCGGCCGCTGGAGGGCGCTGAAAACGAGGAGCATACAATGAATAATATTAATGCAAACATTTTATAACGGAAAAGAGACGACAGTCAGGAACAAAACATTCAAAGAATATTATCTATTAATGCAAACATTTTATAACGACAAATAAACAACAGTCAGGAACAAAACATTCAAAGAATATTATCTATTAATGCAAACATTTTATAACGACAAATAAACAACAGTCAGGAACAAAACATTCAAAGAATATTATCTATTAATGCAAACATTTTATAACGACAAATAAACAACAGTCAGGAACAAAACAGACAAAGAATGTTATCTATTAATGCAAACATTTTATAACGACAAATAAACAACAGTCAGGAACAAAACATTCAAAGAATATTATCTATTAATGCAAACATTTTATAACGACAAATAAACAACAGTCAGGAACAAAACAGACAAAGAATGTTATCTATTAATGCAAACATTTTATAACGACAAATAAACAACAGTCAGGAACAAAACATTCAAAGAATATTATCTATTAATGCAAACATTTTATAACGACAAATAAACAACAGTCAGGAACAAAACATTCAAAGAATATTATCTATTAATGCAAACATTTTATAACGACAAATAAACAACAGTCAGGAACAAAACATTCAAAGAATGTTATCTATTAATGCAAACATTTTATAACGACAAATAAACAACAGTCAGGAACAAAACAGACAAAGAATGTTATCTATTAATGCAAACATTTTATAACGACAAATAAACAACAGTCAGGAACAAAACAGACAAAGAGTGTTATCTATTAATGCAAACATTTTATAACGACAAATAAACAACAGTCAGGAACAAAACAGACAAAGAGTGTTATCTATTAATGCAAACATTTTATAACGAGAAATAAACAACAGTCAGGAACAAAACAGACAAAGAGTGTTATCTATTAATGCAAACATTTTATAACGAGAAATAAACAACAGTCAGGAACAAAACATTTAAAGATTATCTTTTAATGCAAACATTTTATAATGGCAAAAAGACAACAGTCAGGAACAAAATTATCTATTAATGCAAACATTTTATAACGACAAATAAACAACAGTCAGGAACAAAACAGACAAAGAATATTATCTATTAATGCAATCATTATATAATGACAAATTGACAACAGTCAGGAACAAAACAGACAAAGAATGTTATCTATTAATGCAAACATTTTATAACGACAAATAAACAACAGTCAGGAACAAAACAGACAAAGAATGTTATCTATTAATGCAAACATTTTATAATGAGAAATAAACAACAGTCAGGAACAAAACAGACAAAGAATGTTATCTATTAATGCAAACATTATATAAAGACAAAGAGACAACAGTCAGGAACAAAACAGACAAAGAATGTTATCTATTAATGCAAACATTTTAAAACGACAAATAAACAACAGTCAGGAACAAAACAGACAAAGAATGTTATCTATTAATGCAAACATTTTATAACGAGAAATAAACAACAGTCAGGAACAAAACAGACAAAGAGTGTTATCTATTAATGCAAACATTTTATAACGACAAATAAACAACAGTCAGGAACAAAACAGACAAAGAATGTTATCTATTAATGCAAACATTTTATAACGAGAAATAAACAACAGTCAGGAACAAAACATTTAAAGATTATCTTTTAATGCAAACATTTTATAATGGCAAAAAGACAACAGTCAGGAACAAAATTATCTATTAATGCAAACATTTTATAACGACAAATAAACAACAGTCAGGAACAAAACAGACAAAGAATATTATCTATTAATGCAATCATTATATAATGACAAATTGACAACAGTCAGGAACAAAACAGACAAAGAATGTTTTCTATTAATGCAAACATTTTATAACGACAAATAAACAACAGTCAGGAACAAAACAGACAAAGAATGTTATCTATTAATGCAAACATTTTATAATGAGAAATAAACAACAGTCAGGAACAAAACAGACAAAGAATGTTATCTATTAATGCAAACATTATATAAAGACAAAGAGACAACAGTCAGGAACAAAACAGACAAAGAATGTTATCTATTAATGCAAACATTTTAAAACGACAAATAAACAACAGTCAGGAACAAAACAGACAAAGAGTGTTATCTATTAATGCAAACATTTTATAATGAGAAATAAACAACAGTCAGGAACAAAACAGACAAAGAGTGTTATCTATTAATGCAAACATTTTATAACGAGAAATAAACAACAGTCAGGAACAAAACAGACAAAGAATGTTATCTATTAATGCAAACATTTTATAACGACAAATAAACAACAGTCAGGAACAAAACATTTAAAGATTATCTTTTAATGCAAACATTTTATAATGGCAAAAAGACAACAGTCAGGAACAAAATTATCTATTAATGCAAACATTTTATAACGACAAATAAACAACAGTCAGGAACAAAACAGACAAAGAATATTATCTATTAATGCAATCATTATATAATGACAAATTGACAACAGTCAGGAACAAAACAGACAAAGAATGTTATCTATTAATGCAAACATTTTATAACGACAAATAAACAACAGTCAGGAACAAAACAGACAAAGAATGTTATCTATTAATGCAAACATTTTATAATGAGAAATAAACAACAGTCAGGAACAAAACAGACAAAGAATGTTATCTATTAATGCAAACATTATATAAAGACAAAGAGACAACAGTCAGGAACAAAACAGACAAAGAATGTTATCTATTAATGCAAACATTTTAAAACGACAAATAAACAACAGTCAGGAACAAAACAGACAAAGAATGTTATCTATTAATGCAAACATTTTATAACGACAAATAAACAACAGTCAGGAACAAAACAGACAAAGAGTGTTATCTATTAATGCAAACATTTTATAACGACAAATAAACAACAGTCAGGAACAAAACAGACAAAGAGTGTTATCTATTAATGCAAACATTTTATAATGAGAAATAAACAACAGTCAGGAACAAAACAGACAAAGAGTGTTATCTATTAATGCAAACATTTTATAACGACAAATAAACAACAGTCAGGAACAAAACAGACAAAGAATGTTATCTATTAATGCAAACATTTTATAACGACAAATAAACAACAGTCAGGAACAAAACATTTAAAGATTATCTTTTAATGCAAACATTTTATAATGGCAAAAAGACAACAGTCAGGAACAAAATTATCTATTAATGCAAACATTTTATAACGACAAATAAACAACAGTCAGGAACAAAACAGACAAAGAATATCATCTATTAATGCAATCATTATATAATGACAAATTGACAACAGTCAGGAACAAAACATTCAAAGAATATTATCTATTAATGCAAACATTTTATAATGGCAAAAAGACAACAGTCAGGAACAAAACAGCCAAAGAATATTATCTATTAATGCAAATATTTTATAACGACAAAGAGACAACAGTGTGTATATATGTAGCAAAACACAAAGATTATTATCTTTTAATGCAAACATTTTATGTTTAACCAAAAATACACATAATGTTCTGTGTATAACACGAATATATATACACACAGTGTTCATTTGCCACCTGAAAACATGACAATGCAGTACCTACTAGTACAGCAACTATTTATGCATTGCATGTTTAATGCTTAAATATCTAAAATTTGTGAAAAAAAAAAAAAAACAGTCAGAACAAGTATTATAAATGGAGCTGGTCTTCCTGGCCAATACCTGCCTCTGTATGTAACCTGGACCAGGGATATACAACAGACCTTTTACCTATGTCTGGTGTAACCAATAAATACAGCCCCTTGTCCAAGCTGGTGAATAAAATGAGGATAAAAAAAAGTAGTTGTGTGTTGACTTCAACAAGTTAAACGTGGTAAGTTGTTCAAATTTGTCCTAAAGGTAGAATTTTCTACAATTCCAAGAAGGAGGTTGTCTCTGCTGACGTTTGCTACTTGGCTAACATTGGATGGCAGGTGCAGGTGCAGGTGCAGCTGAAAAGACCGGCCCGCCTCATGCAGCATTTGGTCTTGCTTTCACTCAACTGTTGACACGGCGCCATTTTCCTCTGACGTCACGTTTTGGCGGGGAGACCGCACCCCTGGTTCCTAGCTAGAAGGTACTTTAGCTAGATTATTATGAATTATAGACATACCAGGCCCGTAGCCAGCCTTGTGAAGGGGGGGGATCTTTTTTTTCTAAAAAGTGGTCTTTACCACCCGCCCCCCTAAATACACAAGCACATTTCATACCTTTTAATTTATACTTTTTATTGATTACACCTTCACTTTTACATGACTTTTCTCTCCCCAGTTGTCTCTCTGTTTTCCTCTATACGTCTCTGTTGCTCTCCTCTGCTGACATGAATGAATATAAATTAATTAAATTTAAGTGTACTACCATCCAAACTTTCTTTTAACATGAATTAATTAATTGAATTAAATTTAAGTGTACTGTCTCTATATCATTCAAATTTTCCTTCAAATGTTGTGATTTGACCATTTTTTGCCACTATAGGCATACTTTCTCTTCTAATGTGGCAGTGGATGAGCTGTTACTCATTACATTTGGTACAGGTGATTATTTTTAGATTAATGTTCAAATCCCAAACACAGCCTATTACAGCAACTTTCACCATGTAATAAAAAAAATTCTGAAAATGGCCACTTTTCAAATGTATAATTTCCCATTTTCAACCCTCTCAGTGCCAGTGTTTCTGTGGCTTTCTCCTTGTCTGTCTCTCTGTTGCTCACCTCTGCTGTCTGTTGTCTGTCTCTGCTTCTCTCTTCTGCTGCATGTCTCTGTCAACATGCATTAATTCATTGAATGAATAAACATGAATGAATTTAATGGAAATGCACCATCTCTATTATCATCCAAACATTCCTTTTACTGTGAATCAATGAATTGAATTAAATTTAGGTGTACTATTTCTCTATCTATTCGGACAGTTATCTTTCTCTTAGTTGTAGCTCTCCTTGTGTCTCTGTTGCTCTCTTTTATTGTCTGTCCATCTCTGTTGCTCTCTTTTGATCATTTCAAAATTAATTTGAAATTAAATTAATTTTAATTTCAAAATTAAAATTAATTTCACACACATACATATGGTAAACACAGAGAATTATAATGAAGTTGTTTTAAAATGTTATATCTTAATGTGTGTGTGTATATATAATAGACATCTTCAGCTATTACATAACATCTATCCTACTGATGTATACATATCCAGATTTTCTGATATCGATGACAGCTGTACCTTCTGTAAAAAAGATCAAGAAAGCATCATCCTTTTTTTTTTTATAAATGTCCATTTTGCATCACCTTTTGAAAGATTTGGGACATTTTCTTTTCGTTAAAACTACAGCCAAGTATCACTTTTTTGAGAAAAAAAATAATTTTTGGCTCCTTCTCTCAAAGTAATAAATTTAACATAATTAATCTCTTCATATTACTTGATAAATTACATATATATAAAGTCAGAATATCCAAGGCAACCCCCTCGTTCCCATCATTTTTAATTGAATTAAAAATCTAATTTGAGTGTGTCACATATCAAATCCAACAAAAAATAATCAGCTATTCAATGTTATTCCAATTACATTAAGTGAAGTTGTCTGTCATGTTAATTTGCCCGTGTTTAATTTCCATTTCTTTCTCTAAATTTATTTACATTTACTTTTTTATGTACAAATATATATTTTGCCATTTCTATATTATCTATATTAGTTATCAATAATTGTACATTATTAATTTATTCATCTGCCCCCTGGTTGTGCGCGGATCTTAGTGATGACGTTGGACAGAAACCCGTCTACTGATAATAAAGTTAAAAAAAAATGATGCTAACAGAGCTAACGGAGCTAATGACCGCTAATTGATACACGTCAGTCGGTGCCTGGACTTAGCACCTTACCCATTTTCGGAAATTCTCGCCGATATTTTGGGACATAATAGCCGCAGTTTTCTTTGGTTTTCTTTCTTTATCTTCCTTTTTAACCATTTTCTCGTTTCCTCTTCTTCTTCTTCTTCGTCTTCTGCGGTTATAGGGGCATTACCGCCACCCACTGGACTGGATTGTGAACAGGAGCACAGGAGAAATGGACGTTTGTTTTTGCAACGTTATAGTTGTCTGTCAACTCATGCCCCAAGGTCCCCAGACTCGGTGCTAGGGCTTCGATCTGCTTAATTACTTTTCCTTTTTTGATCAGGTTAGAATGATTTGGAATAGTTATTTAAAAGGTGACAGCCATTTATATTTATTTATATGACATGACAGAAAACCTTCACCGAGGCGGCGGGGGGGCTCTGGAGGGGGGGGTTCGAACGAACCCTTCGATCCCCCTTGCCTACGGGCCAGCATACGTAGCTGGGTTTTTGCTTTCAAGAAATGTAGCTATATTTCAAATGTTTGAGTTCTGCCAGTAGTTGTTTTCAAACTCTAGTTAACTAATTTTACATCATATATTTTTTTAAAGTTTTAATTAAAAGAACCACAGTCCTAGTTTTAGTCTTAACAGTTTAATGGTTGACATTAACAGGATTAAGTCCTTTTAAACCACTGTTACCTGCAAATTAATGCACTCAAACAATTGAGCTAGCTAGCAGGTAGTTGTTATGTGCACTTGTTTTATTACTCTTGCTAGTTTATTTTACATCATATATTGAATTAGCCTTAAGTTAACAGTTAAGCTAACAGTTTGGTACTCGCCATAAGTGCTATTAAGAATATTTAAACCACTGCTGTCATTGAATTGGTGGATTCAAAATACAGCTGGAGAAGTACTGGCATCAGCTGTTTTATCCCTTGTTTAGATCTTTAGACATTGACATTTTAGACATTGACATGAAACACAGCATTACCCCTGGTTTGACATAGCATGGATTATAGTCATTTGAATGTGGTAAATCATTTATAATTAGCGATAGAGGATCTATTGGCAAGAATCTAGTGATACAGTAGGATAATTTTGCAGTACAGGGGTGATGATAAAGTAGGTGTACAATAAGTCCTGATACAATAACAATGCATTATATCCTGACTCCTAAAGCAATTTTTAAATTTTGCTACCTTCCTTTTTTTTTTAATTGACCAATATTTTTACTCCAGATTGATGGAATTTGTGGGAGATATGCTTTGTCAAAAAGCTGATGCTAATTTACCTTCTTTCTCACCAGAAATATTTCTAATGTGAAATACCATATAAAAAATGGTCATCAAAAACAAAAAGATACTGAATAACTTAGATAAATAAACAATGTCATTAAAACCAAAGGGTACAAAGAAAAGAAAAGCCCATGGAGTCACTGAAAATTGTTTTTTAAAAGAAAATTTTGAATTGAAACAAATTCATAGATTTTATGGTTATTTTACAGTCAAAAAAAGCTTCCTCTAAGTCAGATCTTTCTGAAATAATACAAAGAAGGATTTTGCTTTTGACCCTGAAAGGGATAAGCGGTATACATAATTAAAGGATATGAAAATAAAGTTTTTTTTTATCATTATTATTAATATTATTGTTTTTCTTATTAATATTATATTAATGGATGTGGAATTTAGTAAAAAGTGATGTCAAGCTAATGAGGAGAGCACTATCCTCATTGCTGTTACATTTCGAGTAGCCAGAGATAATATTCCTTTTGTAAAGTACATATTAGAACAGATGTTTACAGAAAAATAACATTACATAACCGTGGCAGCCATTTTTTTTCATTTTTTTTCTTTTGAATACATTTTACTGAACATTAGAAGATGTGCAAAGGAATAGTCAAGTGCTTAATAAATATAATCGATCAAAATATACCATAAGTTAGGACAAAATAAACATAGTGGGACAAATGAGTTGGATACAAAAAATGGCATACAAGTAATACAACCTGAAATAGTGTTATTTTTTCATTTCAGCAGTCTCTTTAAAAATTTCAGTTCTGTTGTTTTTTTACTGTCTTTAAAGATTGTTTTGTGTCATTAATGAATTGAGGAAAGTTAGAGGCACATTATTTTCACTGCATTTGTGGACATGAAATTTACCTTTTACATTGAATTACAATGATGTGTTTTGCACAGCAGATTCTCCACTACATGAGTCCTTAATGAAATAGATTGAGTTCAGTGACAGAATAAGTGTGTTAAAGATTCTACATCAACATTACAAAAGGTACATTTTGGGTATGTGTCTGAAAAATCAGAGAAGTACAGATGGTAGGGTACATGTTGTGCAAGATCTTCATATGCAACTCTTTGACTTGGTTAGAAATGCAGAATTTGTAACGTAATAACCATGTCTGTTTGTAGCCAGTCTGTGTCTGTGAAAATCATACTTTTTTATTGACAAAATATATACAAAAGCAGTACAAAAGATCAGGATAAAACGCAGTTACAAAACTTACAGAAATTCAATATAATACAAAAAAATACCTAAAAGTAAATTATTTGGTCTCGAGGTTGAAAAACGTTCAGGCAATGTTTTTCACACAAACTTCTTGTTTGGGTCGCTTTGTGTTTTAAACTTTTTTCAGTATTTTCTAAATATGATATCAATATGGCTTTGAAATCTGTGAAAATTATACTTTTTATTGAAAAAATCTATACAAAACAGTACAAAATTTCAGGATAAAATGCAGTTACAAAACTTACAGAAATACAACAAAAATAAAACAAATGACTTATACCCTATAATAGGTCTCAATGTTCAAAAAAGTTCAGGCAATATAAAATTTTTTACATAAACTTCTTGTTTTGGTCGCTTTGTGTTTTAAACTTTTTTCAATATTTTCTAATACGACATTAATACTGAAAATCATACTTTTTTCAACCAGTCTTTATTTCACTGTACATGTCAAACATAAAAAACAAAAAACAAAACAATAAACGTACAACAAATGGGATAAACCAAACCAAACATTCCAGAGGTCAAAAGTAAAAATGAAATGAAATGAAATTTGTATCTGTGAGAATCATACTATTATTCCGAGGCGGCCGTTCGTACGTCATCTTACGTCATAAGCGTGCGACTGTTTTCTGCCAGAGCGTCAGACGTCTGAGAGCGAAGGACACGGATGTTGTTACAAGAGCCTCCAAAGTGCCTCAGGTTCTTTCGTAAATACAGTAAATGTCGGGCTTTCAGAAGAAAGCATAAACGTCGAGCTGTGGGACGATGTTTGACGGTGTTGGAGGTGAATTTACCTTTTAGACGGAAACTCCAGCGGAAGTAGAGGAGCGAAGGAAGCCTGCAGCTCAGTGAAGGAGACACTTTTCTCCAAAGACCTAAATCTGCCGACCTCTCTCTGCCCAGACCAGGAACTTGTGAGTATTTCTGTTTTTGGCACATTTGGACCTCAAGCTTGATTTGTGTCATTGCATGTCGTGACCCTGTGAATAACGAACGTGACATTATTGTTATTTTTATTAATGTTATTATTATTATCACAGCATGTTCCTCATATTTTACAGCCATGGATGTGACAGATTCCTGAGCAGGAAGGATGACATCTGAGGCTTCGGTCTCTGCTATCAGCAGCCGTGCCAAGAGGGACTATTACTTTCTCCGCTCTATATTAGCAGGAGGTAAGTTCTGACATGTCAGTGAATACCACCAGATACACGTGTGCGATGATGTGATCAGAAGAACTTTGCATTATGAGACAGGTTGGAAATTTCACACCCATAACATGTCATCCACTACCTTATATACACCTCCTCCTAAGGGGACTTCACTCATCTCCTTTATTTGCCACCTAGAAACTGATGTAAGCACAGGTGTCCGAATAATACAGAAAGACTTCACCAACATGTGCTCCAGTTTATCTACTATTTAACTGCAAGTTTATTATCAGGCCCTTAAATTAAAGAAGTTAACAGACAGTTTTATCACATCTGCTTGAATCTTTCATGAAAAATTAAGCAATAAGATTGTTGCAATACTGAAAGTACAAATGTTACATCAATCTAATTCAGTGCAGACAACATCAGTACCACTTTATGTATCACAGCATCGAGATGAAAGTCCTAAATGTACTATGTTATAAATATTTCCATATCTATATTCCTCAGTCTCCCCTTTAACTACTGTTTAAATGTATATTTCACATACACTTTGTACGTCACAATATTTATGTTGGATAGTTCTATTTGAAATAATTATCTAAGACATCCTGTAAATATCTCCTCTTCAAATCATACCATACTATTTGCACGTTCTGCCACATACTTTCTAATATCAGTCCTTTGATTTACATTTACATTTCTATTTTAATTACCGTTAAAACCATGTTTGATTACCTCACTTTGTCAGTAACTCACGGTGATGCTGCTTATTGCCTGGAAAAGCCAGAAATATCTGTCTGCTCCTCAGAAAAAGCAGCAGCAGCCCCTCAGACGCAGGCGTGCATGTGCAGTTTGCAATGTTTGGCCTCTGAAAGTGAAAGGATGGTGGTTGGTGCCTGCACGCTGACTCTGTATCGGAGATTTTTCCCCCCCTCGAAATGGACCACTGCTGATCGTTCTTAAATTCATATTATTTTTTTAACTAAATGAAACTTGTTGAATGATTTCAGTGTGTGTATAAGTACGTTTTGAACACTTTGAGCAAATTGCAGCAATACTGCGATAACAATAATAACCGTGACAATTTTGGTCTCAGTAACCATGATATGAAATTTTCATGCCATTACATGAATCTTGGTACCTCGTTATCTTGGCTCCTGTTAGTTGGTGGGATATATCAGGCAGCAAGTGAACTTTTTGCCCTCAAAGTTGATGTTAGAAGCAGGAAAAATGAGCAAGCATTAGGATTTTAGAGAGTTTAACAAGGGCCAAAGTGCGATGGCTAGATGACTGGGTCAGAGCATCTCTAAAGCTGCAGCTCTTGTGGGGTGTTCCTGGTCTGCAGTGGTCAATATTTATCCAAACTTGAACAGTGGTGAACTGGGGACAGGGTTGTGGTCATGCTGACTGTACTGTCATACATAAGTACTGCTATGCTATGCACAATAATTCCATTGACTTTAAAGTAAGAAGTATTCTATGTATGTACATAAACTCTCTATTTTAATATTATGTAAATATTATTTATTCTGTTTGTGCCATATTCAGCCCGGTGATGGTATTTCAATCGTCTCTGTTCTGTTTGGTATGTAGGTTAAAAGACATTATAGAAATCTTGAATTTAAATTTAAAAAATGAATTTTTTCAACAAGTCAATACCTTAAACGTATCAGTTTATTTAGACATTTAAGATAGTATCCCTATTGGTCCTCCTGAGTAAAGGATGTAAACCTGTTGTAAAATAAAACTGCTTTATTATCAGTTACAGTCATGAAATTGTGTTTTTTCACGTTTTTAATGATCTCAAAAATTAAAGATTGTACCTTTTAAAAAATATTGGAATTTGGGAAGTTGAAAAGTATGAGATATTCAACATTTTGACAGTCTTAAAAAAAACAAAGCTTAAATATGATAATACCTTATTAAAGAGCATTAGTTCACATATGCAGAGTATGATCACAATGTTATTTTTGTTTGCTTTTAGAAGAAAGAGTCAGTAATTCATAAGTCTGATCCTCCTTTAGGTCCTCTGTTATATTTGAAATGTATGATTCAGTCAAAGATCATTAAAAGGCTTGTTGGTCATTTATCTTTGTTAAAATTTCATCTCAGATTTATTGACAAATGTAATGATTATCATTTCATTTGTGTTTGGTTCATTGTAGGTGTAGCAGCATGCTGTGCCAAAACCACCATTGCTCCTCTGGACAGAATCAAGATTCTTCTTCAAGCACAAAACCCCCATTACAAACATTTAGGTAAAATAACAGCAAACATGGTAAACTAACTGGAGTTTGTTTTTCACACGTCTGTGACTGACACTCGTGTTTGTTCTGTGCAGGAGTGTTGTCCATCCTCAAAGCTGTGCCACAAAAAGAAGGCTTCCTTGGCTTGTACAAGGGTAACGGGGCAATGATGGTCAGGATATTTCCCTACGGAGCCATCCAGTTCATGGCCTTCGACAATTACAAAAGGGTACTTTAAGTTCCTTCAGACACTAAAAGCAGTTTGTAACACTGGTTGTAGGTAGAGCCATTGATGGATGTTGGTTTGGGAAGTGCGATATGCTTTTATGTTTTTGCTGTCATGTTTGATATTGCAGTAAATAAATCTGAGTAACTGCTGAGTCAAACTGTAGATGTTTGATCCAGCTGTCTTTAATATTTCACCTTTACAGCTGTTAAGCACACAGATTGGGATCTCAGGGCACATCCACCGCCTCATGGCAGGATCCATGGCAGGTTCGTTATCACTCTCAGGCTCAGAGCACACATTCTTTGAATTCTTTCTGTATCATGGACAAAGTAAACATTTGCTCTTTAATAAAAAAATATTATCTTAGTATTACACATTTCACAATGCAGCAAATGTTAGGATTGCGTTGGGTTAATGCCAGATATTTAAGAAAGGTCGGATATTTGGTCATCAGACAGTAGACAGTAGCCATATTTATACTATATTTATATCTGCAAATTGTTTTTACTTTTTGACATGATGTGCACTCTTTTTTTTTTTTTTTTTAACTATTCTGCTATACAATGCTGCTGGAATCTTAATTTTCCTAAAGTCTTCCCACAGGATTAATAAAAATTCTGTCTAATCTGATCTCATTCATTATTTAAAAAATGAAATATGCAAAAACACTTCCTCAGTCCTTTAAAGACTGATTGATTGAATACTTAATTTTATTTTTGGAAAATTCAATCAACCAATCAGTCTTCTGCTTTTTTAAAGCTTTTTCAAGTTTTCTTCTGTTTTTCTGTTTCAGGGATGACCGCTGTCATATGTACCTATCCTCTGGACATGATCCGATGCAGACTGGCCTTCCAGGTGACGGGGTATCATCGCTACACTGGGATTATTAATGCCTTCCAAACCATCTACCTTAAGGTCATTTATTTTTCGTCTTCTCAAACAAAAACTTCCTCTACAAATACATCATTAAACCTGCTAAACTAGTTTTTATTTTTGTTCAGGAGGGGGGTGTCCTCGGCTTCTATAGAGGACTTACTCCAACACTCATTGGAATGGCCCCGTATGCAGGTGATCACAGAGCTCCATCATCACTCTGGATATTAGGGTGAAATGTTACCTCTGTGTTTAAACTAGACTCTCATTTTATCCCGAAGGTTTCTCATTCTTCACTTTCGGCACACTAAAAAGCCTCGGCCTGAAACACTTCCCAGATCTCCTGGGACAGCCCTCCTCTGATAACCCTGATGTTCTGGTCCTGAAAACCCACGTTAACCTGCTCTGCGGTGGGGTCGCTGGTGCCATTGCGCAGACGATATCGTAAGTGATTTTGAGGGACTCAAGCCCATGGCGAACATAAACAATAAACAGTTGATTACACCGATAGGGAGATGATTGATGTGGCATATGTATCTTTTTTTAAGGTACCCGTTGGATGTAGCAAGGAGAAGAATGCAGTTAGGAACTGTGCTTGTAGACTCTGAGAAATGCACGTGAGTAACAGCTTCATGTTTTGTGACATTCTGATACTGTTTGATTAAATTCATGGTAGTTCCTGCAGACAGCACACATATATTAGTGTGGCCATGACAAACGATCCAGGTGCTTTTTCCTCCATCAGCCATCAACAGAAATGACACCATTTAACATAAGTTCATACTTTTAGACCAGTTAAACCCATTTTAATGGCAGTTCAGCTAGATGCTACTGTATTAATCAATGTCATTCTCTTCAGATTTTATTTATTATGGATGTTAATGTTAATATTAGATTGATTTCTCTATCCATGATTGTATTGATTATACATCCATATATATCTTTAAAACTATAAAGACATGAGGCTCCTCTTGAAAATGAGATGCCACATCTCAAGGGGCTTACCTTTGATAAATTTATATTCAACAGAGACAAATATGGTGCTGTACAGATTGAGTCTATATTCAGCAGACACAAGTGTGGTTTTAGTCCCTTTGTCTCTGCCTGGATGGATACATCTATGGATGTATGTATATGTATACAAATATATAGTTGTATGTATTTGTATATATGCATATATGTGTATAAATTATTCTATAAAGTGAGGAGTATGGCTTTAGCCTGCTCTGTTGTAAAGTGCCTTGAGATAACACTTGTTATAAATTGGTGCTATACAAATAAAGATTGATTGATTGGTGAAAGAAGTATTAAAAACTGTTCTTAAAACAATACTGATAAACTGCATTGTTCTTTAGATAATCATGAAGTTACTTTCACCTTAACACATTGAAACACAGTCACAGACTCAGACGTTTAGTTCTCTGCTGTGTTATTTTTGGTTAATCCATAATTCTGGATTTTCTGCACAGAAAATGTGACCCATTTGAATCATGCTAATCCCTGAAAAACAAGTTAGAAGGAGTTAATAAGCTGATCCAGTGAAATGAGAGGATTTTTAGGACTGTTTTAATATTGAAATCATTTCTAAGAATTAATAAGGATCTTTGTTCATTTGAACACAAGAGAAGAAGAAATTTAATTGGAAAACTAGTGAGTCCTCTCGGCTGCATGGTGGGACATTGGCAGGAAGTTTGCATGATTTAAAAATGATTTACAAAGTTAGGGAGTAAGAAAGTATAGGTGGACTAGTATATCACAATATTTTGCAGCACAATTCTGTATTGATATTTTTATGTAATAAGTGATTTTTTTATCTTTAACTATTTGATTGAATATCAGTATTTTTGTTTTAGCGCAGCCTCCAGCTGCTGGTTACCCAAAGACATTCAGCCATTTGACTCAGTCCCTCATTTATTGTTATTATTTCCACACTTGAAATGACAGTTACATTCATAAATACAGCTGAACCATGCAATATATAAATAACACTGATTTGTAACATTATTTTTTCATGCTTACAATATTGTGGGTTCTTCATGCTATAAAAATACTATTTAGAGAAAGAAACTGAGATGCATTGTCCTGTTTGTAGGATCACAACATATCATGGTACATAGAGGTATCACAGTATTGTCATTTTTGATAAATGTTGTTATCCAACCATTAAGTTAATGCATGTGCAGGTTAAAATATTTGAAAATAAAGTGACAGCCTTAGTCCAACACTCTGAAGATGGGGTTGCAATAAGCCCTCCAAAAAACAAAGAAGAATTAAAACATTTCAGGGGTGGACAGTAACAAAGTAGATTTACTTGAGTACTGTACTTAAGTACAGTTTTTAATATCTGTTCTTTACTTGAGGTTTTTTTATGAACTTGTGACTTTACTACACTATATTTGAAAGACAAATATTGTACTTTTAACTACATTTCTATGAAGGGTCTAGTTACTCGTTACTTTTGAGTATAGCTTTGAAGCCAGCAGATGAAATTTCTTTTCTCTTCTAAAATACGACCTGAGTGAGATTTGTTCAAGTGGTGAAGCCGTACCTGTACCTCGTGCATGCGCTACGAATACAGATGACGATTCCACACCAGAGCATCCATGGCCACATCTGAAGGAGGGGTGTTAAATAAAAAAATGAAAATGGCTATGGTTGTCCTTCAGTCGATTCAGTTGTGTTTCAATAGACATTTCTATCGGCGTCATAGCATATTTTGCAAGCTTTTTTATCCTACAGTTTCTTTAAGCAGGTCAATGCAGTCAGTAGGTTGTTTCAGTCATTAGGTTCTGTAAATTCATTGTGGCAACAATACAATAACGTGTTGACATTAAAATGAAAATGTACTTTTAATGCTTAAGTCTTTTCAAAAGGAAGTACTCCAGTACTTTAACTTAAGTAAAAATCTGAACAATTTTCACTTGTATTGGAGTAATATTTGACCAGGAGTATCTAAACTTTCACCCAAGTAATGGAGTTGAGTACTTTGTCCCCCACTGACAAACTTTAACTACTGGGGATTTTTACCAGTAATCTAGAAAACATCAATAAATGAGTGGAGCTTGACTTGGTCCATAGAGTCATAAGGTGAGATTTTTGTTTAAATGAAAACAAAGTGTGAAAACAGCCCTTAAAATATAAGTTTGCATATCACAGGACCACCCTTCAGCTGAAACAAAGTTTAAAACATATTCAAGGGTTATTTACAGTTTTGACTCCTTTTAAATTCTGTTTATTTTTTCTTTTCCCCAAACAGAACGATAAAGAACACCCTGATGTACGTGTACAGGACATATGGAATCAAGAAAGGACTGTACCGAGGCCTTTCTCTGAACTACATCCGCTGTGTCCCCTCCCAGGCCATCGCCTTCACCACCTACGAGTTCATGAAGCAGGTCCTCCACCTGAACTAGACGTTGGTCAGACCTTTGAGTCTGCAGATGGGCCTGTGTGTGCCTGAGTCACTGAACAAATCGATGCTGAATGACAACATGATGGAGGATTTGCTGTAATGTTTTTAGTTCTTCATGTTGGACCTGCCTTTCATTTGAGTTCACTGGAGGCATCAGAGGCGTCAGAGCTGAAAAGGGTCACAGACTGTGAAGCTCACCACAACAGCTCTAAATGTGTGGAAACTCCCTTGTTCATGCATCCAGCACAGATTCTCACATTCTTATGTTATTTCTCTTGATTTCCAGGCCCATTTTTTAATCATCACAAGCCTAAGCAATCCTTAATTTCTGTTGGATCATTTTAATTTTTGCCAAAAAAAGGGAACTCAGTGATTAATCACCGCTGAAGATTTAGTTTATCAGATGACTTTTTTATGACCATAATTTATCATAATATTATCATATCATTTTCCTCTCAATGAATGATAACATGTTGGTTCAGAAATCATCAAAATAAGCTCCTGATTTGTGGTTTTTGGTTTATTGAAGACATTGTGCGTCCTTACATTTTCAGCGTGGATTTTCAATGCAGTAAAAAAAGTAAACCTACAGAAAAATGCAGGGACTGGATTGAGGAGACTGATGATTTATTGCCAAACCTCAGTCTGATCAGTTACTGTCTGTGTGTTCACTGCTGATGTTTTTTTTTTTTTTTTTTTTTTTTTTTTTTTTTTTTTTTGTGTGTGTGTGTTTTTTTATGTTTGTTGATATGCACTGAGAGGTTTACTTTGTCGCTTTAATGATATCAAATAATAATCAGCAGTGATCAGAAAGTTGTTCAAGTGTGTGTCATGTTTCAAATGAATGTGAATGTGGTTTGTTTTAAAGTGGTAGAGACGGAGGAGAAGTTTGCACATCACCACTGTAGCTTTTTCTTCTTTTATTTATTGATTTAGCGACTTGTTGCCACTGGGTGGCAGCATTGAACATAAATTGTATTGTTTACAATCAGAGCTGCAGCAACATTCATATCAATACAATAATATCATATCAAATATAGTTTGATTATCATTTTTTCATTTCTTTTATTTATATTATTTTTTTTTACCAAACTAGTAGTCTGTTGGTGTTTTATTGCAGGCTGAACAAACATTACTTCAATCCTTAAAGGCCTTTATTTTGCTGCCAATGTTTGCTGTTGCATTATCAGTTTACTGTAACAGATTGTTTTGCCTTCTTTCAGTTTTAAGTCTTGCTTCATGTTTCTGTGGTTTACTGAGTTTTGTGCTGCCTCAACTTGCAGGAAGTTCAGTAACGAGTTCAGTAATGATAATTTTGTTCCCCAATATACAACCTTCAAATTAAAGTTCATCTGACAACCAGTGAATGTTTTGTTTGAAGTAGCAGGTGCAGACATTAAAACTAGACTATGACACATCTCCAAGTAAAACAAAACATTAGAAATTAAATTATAGATGCAACGATACATCGGTTTAACTAGACAACAAACTGAAGAACTATGTTGACACTTTCTTGGATGATTTAACCCCTTAAAGCCTGTTGTATCATGTTTGATACATGCTTTTATGATACCTTTATCAAATCAATATGATCAACAAATTACTAAAAGAACAGTGGGTTTTTACAGTTAGATAAATGATAAAAATGTCCTCAAGTGGATCATCAGCTGCCAAAAACGCCTTATGTATCAAATGAGATAAAAAATATATGTTGAATTTCATGGAAATTTTGATTTATTGGATCTCAGTAGAAAGTGGAATAAACGTTTGAGCTCCAAAAAATTAGAATTTTCTGGCTATAATTTGTGTTTTCAGGCTAAAAAGGGTTAAACGTTAGTCTTTAACATTATAAAACATGATAGTCATGCTCCTGTCTTCTTTGGAGTTAAACAAATGCTGCTTCATTTATGATTTTAAAGGTCCCATGTCCTGCAAAATGTCTTTCTTTGTTTAATGTTGCAAAAAGGGGCTTGGGGAGCAGAAGAACATTGACCTGACACATCAGATGAACCATTCATTGTATTTCACTAATCCATCTGGGAAAGAGTCCATAGAAAGTCTTTGGGTAGGGCAGAACCTTTCAAAAGCATATCTGGCAGGTGATTGGATGATAGTTCCTTTAGTCACATTTATAATGGGCCAATCAGATAATGTAGTAGGCGGGCTCTACTACCACTGAGTAAAGGTCAGAACATGAGCCACTTTGTAAAACAAACTCTCAGCTCTCATGCTTTCTATAGAGAAGACTGTAGTGTTGTTTATTTTTAATTTAATAAAGAAATACAGTCCAGATCTGATAAAACTGCTACTGAAGCTGTAAGCATCTATGCTAATCCCTGTCTGTCAGTCTCCTGCTGTCGTCTCGCTCATAGCTTCACCTCTTCCTGCTCTAAAGGACTCTGATTGGGCTGTGTTGCTTTTGGCCGAGCACAGACGTTGTAGGTTGGAGCTTGGCACGATGGATCTTCCTGGTTATAGACATAAAATCAGAGTGATCCACCTGCACTGCAAGGTTAAAGAAACCTGATACCTTTTACTAAACTCTCAGTTCATGGAGAAATGCACTATGCTCCTGAAAACACTCCAGTTTTTACTTCCTGTCGTTTATGATGTAATAACTGTACAGCCTCCACCTACAGGTGTGTCTACTGCTTGTCACAGGCAGACTTCACGACGATTTTGAAGGTCTGGACTGCGGCCTGTAACCCCTCTTCGCCCCTCCCATCAGACATCCTTAGGCAGACAATCAGCTCAGAGCTCATTAGCATAGCCTCTGTTAGCATCCCCACCCTCTCAGATATGAGTGTTTCCAAAGGGGAGGGAGAAAGAGCTGCATCTGATCCTCTACAGAGATGAAATGTTCATTGTTTTATTCTACTTAGATGAAATCATTGCCTTTTAGACACCCAAGACTTGATGTAAACGGTCAAACACACAATGACATGGGAAGTTTAATGAAGATTTGTAAGACTTCAGACCATTAAACTCTATACTGCAAAATCTCATATTTTTCAAAATATGTTTTTTAAGTCAATCAAAAACACTTGTATAACACTTGATTTAAGCCACTTCCCCTGATATATCCACATAAACATCTTACATCAGTCAGTAGAAAAACAAACTAGCTGCCTGAATTGTCTGTATGAACTATTCAGTCAAGAAAAAGCATTTTTAACTTTTGTGTTCAGTTTATGTCCTTTGTTCTAATTAATTGAAATGAACTTTCATACAAATTGTCACTATTCAATATTAAATTGATTGAATTGAGATGTACAAAGATGTTTAATAATATAAAGCTGTTTTATGCATTTCTTTTTACTTGCGGGGCGTCGGTGGCGCAGCTGGATAGTGCGCTTGGTCAGTGATCGGGAGGTTGCAGGTTCAAGCCCAGCTCTGGGCGACACATGGCGATGTGTCCTTGAGCAAGACAGTTAACCCCAAGTTGCTCCCACTGCTGCGTCAGTGGCGTGTAAATGGGCATGAAAAGGGTGCGAATGTGTTAGCTGATACTGATGGATAACTAACATAGAAACTCTGAACCATCAGTGAGTGAATGTGAGAGCAAATGGGTGTGAATGGGTAAGTGTGACCTGCGGTGTAAAGCAGCTCTGAGTAGTCAATGACTAGAAAAGCGTTATATAAGCTCAAGTCCATTTACCATTTACCATTTTTACTTGTAACAGTGACTTAAGGCCATTTATTTGTCTTTTTACTTCTTAAGAGGGGATGTTTGTTTAGCTTTATCAGATGAATGAAGTTATTTAATCTTGGATGTATTTGAACTGGACTAAGACAGTAGCACTAGAGGGAATTTTGACATTTAGCAGTGCAAAAGTCACTTGGCTCAAAGTTGTGACAAACTAAATACATTAAGTATATTAAATTGTTCATCAAAATATGTTGCATTTGCTTCGAGTCTTCAAATGTCCGCTTTGAGTAGTCTGGACCTTAGGTTGTGAATTACTGCATTATAATTAGAGATGCCCAATTGTGAATTTTTGCTGATATCCAAAATGCTGTTATTCCAAATTCTTCTGTAGCTGTTGCTGAAAAATACACACCATGTTTTAATCACTAAGAACACAAAGTGTTTCCTGTACTGTAGGATATATCTGTTTCTCTTTAAGTCAGGCCTAGTTGTATTTGATACATCATGAAACAAGACAAACACTAATACAGCAATATATACTTTTCTTTTTTCCTGCTTAAGCTATTCAGAAATGTAAAATGAGAGTAATATCTTTGGATTACATTAATATCATATGAAGAATGTGTTGTAAAATATACTGGCTGTAAATTCACTTTTACTTGGACTGATAATTCACTTTTGAAGGCAGCACCTGCCAAAACCAATATTGTGCCGAAAACATTGTACTAGGGACACACAGTATTGTATTTTTCTGTCGTCTTGATATGCCAATATTTCTGAACTCATCTTCACTGATATGGATATTTTTGTCCGGGGCACAAAGTCTTTACAAAAACTGACTTGTTGTTTTCAAAGTGACAATCTGCTTGTGCAAAGACCTGATGTAAAACAAGAAAAACAATCTTTAACTCTTTTTTTAATGTCCCCATGCAGTGATAAGGTGAAGCATCATTTGTGTGTTTTGCTGATATTTACAGCTGATATATGGCTGACATGATTGGCCAATGTATCAGCTGTAAATATCAGCAAATCTCAAATATCTGCTAATACCAGTTTTTAACTTTTTAGACTAATATCCCAAATACCAATATTCTACAAAAATATTGTGCATCCCTATATTGAACACCTCTGATTAAAGTAATGGAAACACTAAGCTAGACTTCTGAACACTCTGACAGCTGTTTTCTTTTTTTGTTTGTTCACTGAACATCTTGAAACCTTTGGTGAGTAAAGTTGTAAATGAAAAATAGGGTAAAATCTTGGTTATCCTCTAAAATGTGAGAGAGCAGGAGTTTTATTTGGCAGACTAACAATAAATGAACTGTAGTATCAGCTGTGGCGGCTCACCGCAGTCTGAGAGCATAATCACCGTGTCATTGGTGGGAAGAGGCAGCTCTCATGTTGGGAAACAAATTACAGTTTTTATGAATATTTCTGCCTCCTCTGATGAATCTCATCCACAAACATTTACTCACTCCTCTGTGATTGATGTGTTTGCTTTTAAGTGCATGATTTTTCACATTTGTTGTTATTTTCTTAAATTTGCAGTGTCATATCAGTCTTCCAATAAAACATCAGCTCAGCCTCTGCTGCAGATGCAACAAAAGAGCTAAAAGGTTTGAAAATGTTCGTTTTATTGAAGGAAATGTCTTTAACAGAGCACTGTTGGACTGTGTGTGTTTTTTATTATTTTTTTCAGCCTTTTTTCTGCACAGGTTGTTGCTTTACTTTTACAAATCGCGTCTAAATTACATTATCACATAAGTTACTTTAAATGAAACAACCCTTGTGTGTATATTTTGTATTTTAAAGGGATATGCCAACATTTTTTTTGTTTTCATGTCTTGCCTCACTCCTGAGTCCATGACAAGCAGATAATCACCATTCTTTCGACTGTGTGTGCAGTAACAAGGAGACGGACAGGTGGTGCCAGTGTGGACGTGCTTTGTTTTGTTGACCTACTTACAAGCATGTCTGCGGTGGTTTGTGCATGCGCCCTGCAGTTTAGTTTAATTTGTATTTCTTTAAAAAAATTACATAAAGTGCTAATCTTAGTCTAAGAATAGATAACGTAACATAACGTGGTAAAAACACAAGTCACAACAAGCACACAGGACTGTTTAGAGTTTCTGAAGAGTTTATCTGATGACTGTAGGCAGAGGCAGGCTAATGCTACCCATTGACTCCCAGTGTTTGAGCTAAGCTAAGTAGCAGTGCAAGCTCTGCCCGTCTTCCTTGTTACTGCACGCACAGTTGAAAGAATGATGTCTATCTGCTTGTCATGGACTTGGGAGTGAGGAAAGACACCAAAAAAAAAAAAAAGGTTGGCGTATCCCTTTAATGTCAGCTTATGACTCCCCTTCTTAATTATTTTCATGCTCAGCAAATATGGAATCTACAGAAGCACTTTGCAGTCATATGAAAAAATAGCTATTTATCCTTAAACTTTTATAAGAAAGCATGTCCCCATTATTAAATTAAAGTGGTATTGTGGCGCATCAAGTTAGTGCAAGAAAGTTGCTGGTTTCAACTCCCAATATCATTTAGAAAATTAAACTGAATATTTGATTTTCTTTAGTTTTATACAGGACATTATATTCTCCAGCCCTTGTGGATTGACGAGAGGTGAGGTGTCTCCCCTTGAGTAAAGTTACTCTGAGCCAGTAGAGAAGAAGGATCAGGTTTGTAGTTTTTCTGCAGTTAATCGTGTCTCTCTGCAGTGGCCCCAAATAGAGCAGTAAGGGGCTCTGGTGCTGATTTGATGTGTAAAAGCTGAGATCAAGTTTAAAAGATTTCCCTTTACTCTATTTACTGAAAGCTAGAGCAGGACCAGTACACATGAATAAGAGGCTTCCACAGATCTGACACAGTACAGGCTGATCGAAGTGCTCTGCTTGCTTTAAACTGGGTCAGACAATGTTGATCACATAAAGAAAGTTTATCTTTTTAAGAATGGAAGAATAACAGACAGGCAGCCTCCATATTAAATATCTGTGAAATATGTATCAGGAAAGTAAGACTTCATTCAGAGGTCATCAACCATTTCCAGTAAAGATCCCTTATGACACCTTCTCTGAAATTTACTGAAAAAAACACATCTAATAGTAACTTTTTAATAGATAATGTTTATTTTCACAGACGTGTAAGCTAGAATACACATTCTTTTATTTACCAAATACCTTTTAGAAATGATTAAAGTCACATGTGCATCTAGCAGCTTGCACAGCTGATGACTATAAAAACTCTTGACTTCATGAGTTCAAAACAATGTAAGAATGTGAAACATTTTCAACTCTCTGATTCATTTGCTTACTGGAAACTAGTCGGACAAAGGGGAATCAGTTTGATCCTATGAACCTTGATAACAGGGGGATTTTTCAGACTCATAATACCATGGAAATAGTCCTTCCTGTGTGCCAGACTTAGACTGAATTCACACCCAGTGTTAAAAGATCTACCAGATATTTCCTAATAATCCAGATGTAAAGGTCAGCGGTCCATTCCTCCCCAGACTAGCAGGTATACACACCCATAAATTAGTGTATAATGTCTACCTGGAAAACCACACTGAGACTGTATGGTCAATTTGCATTTTATATAACTGAAACCAGAACACACTGACTGTTGTTTGATGTTACACCCTGATTTGACTGGTAAATATGATGATGTGTAGAAGATGACTGCACTCATATGTTCCCTGGAGAATAATGACCACTTCATTACATCTATTTAAAAGACTTTTCAGAATGAGAGGCTGTTTTTCTGTTTTCAGTCTCTAAGGACAGAATGACTTTTGTAGTAACATTCTCTTGTTGCTTGTAGACAACGACCATGAATTTGATATCAACTCCTCAGAGCAGACACCTTTTCTCAGGCCACTATTCTAATGAAGTTGGGACATTGTGTGAAATGTAAATAAAAACATAACACAATGATTTGCAAATCATTTTCCACCTGTATTCAGTTAAATACAATACAGAGACATGACATTTAATGTTCAGACTGACAAACTTGATTTCTTTTTTGTAAATATTTACTCATTTTGAATTTGATGCCTGGATCATGTTCCAAAAATCTGGGACAGGGTCATGTTTACCTCTGTGTTACATCCCCTTTTCCTTTCAACAACACTTTGGGAAGTGAGGACACTAATAGTTGAAGCTTTGTAGGTGGGATTTTTTCCCATTCTTGCTTGATGTGCGATGTCAGTAGCTCAACAGTCTAGGGTCCCCATTCTCATAATTGCACTTCATAATGCACCACATATATTTAAGACAGGTAACATTCCTTTACTACAAAGACTCACTGTTATGACACCTGCAGGATGTGACTTGACATCATCTTGCTGAAATAGACAGGGACGTCCCTGAAAAAGAAGTCACTTGGATGGCAGCATATGTTGCTCCAAAGCTTGCATGTACCTTTCAGCATCACTGGTGCCTTCACAGGTGTTCAAGTTACCCATGCCATGGGCACTAACACACCCCCATACCATCACAGATGCTCCTGAACTTTGCTAACAACCTGGATGGTCCTTTTCCTCTTTAAACATGAAGACACAACATCCATGATTTCCAATAACGATATGAAATGTGGACTTCTCCGACCACAGCACACTTTTCCACTTTGCATCAGTCCGTCTCAGATAAATCAGGTCTAGAGAAGGGTGTTGTCGTTATATGGCTTTGTCTTTGCATGGTAGAGTTTCAATTCGCACTTGTAGATGTAGCTATGAACTGTGTTAACTGACAATGATGAAAAGTCATGGGCATTCAATGTTTTTTTTCCCCCTTGTCGCTAACATGCAGATATTTCTCCAGATTCTCTGAATCTCCATGTCATGGACCGTAGAGGATGAAATCCCTAAATTCTTTGCAATTATATGTTTAGAAACATTGTTTTTAAACTGTTGGATTACTTGAACAATTCTTCACAAAGTAGTGAACTCATTCCATCCTTACCTGTGAACAACTGAGACTTTCAGGGATGCTCATTTTATACCCAATCATGACGCTCACCTCTTTCAAGTCAATCTGCTCTCCTGCTGAATGTTCTAAGCAGGCAATTTTTGAGCATTCCTATATTTTCCCAGTCTTTTGTTGGCCCTGTCCCAGCTTTTTGGAACATGTTACATGTATCAAATTCAAAATGAGAAAATAATTGCAAAAAATTATAAAGTTTATTAGTTTGAACATTAAATACACTGCCTGGCCAAAAAAAAAGTTGCCACCAAAAAAAAAGATCATACACCCTAATATTTTATTGGACCGCCTTTAGCCTTGATTACAGCACACATTCGCTGTGGCATTGTTTCAATCAGCTTCTGCAGTGTCACAAGATTTGTCACAGATCACAGCACTGCCCCCACAGGCTTGTACAGTAGGCACTAGGCATGATGGGTGCATCACTTCACCTGCCTCTCTTCTTACCCTGATGCTCCCATCACTCTGGAACAGGGTAAATCTGGACTCATCAGACCACATGACCTTCTTCCAGTCCTCCAGAGTCCAATCTTTATGCTCCCTAGCAAACTGAAGCCTTTCTTTCCGGTTAGCCTCACTGATTAGTGGTTTTCTTAAGACTACACAGCTGTTCAGTCCCAATTCCTTGAGTTCCCTTCACATTGTGTGTGTGGAAATGCTCTTACTTTCACCATTAAACATACCTCTGAACTCTACTGTTGTTTTTCTTCGATTTGATTTGGCCAGTCGTTTAAGTGATCGCTGATCACTGATCATTCAGGATTGTTTTCTGACCACATTTCTTCCTCAAAGACGATGGTTCCCCACTATCCTTCCAGTTTTTAATAATGTGTTAGACAGTTCTTAACCCAAGTTTAGTATTTTCTTCAATCTCCTTAGATGTTTTCTGTGCTTGATGCATGCCAATGATTTGACCCTTCTTAAACAGACTAACATCTTATCCACGACAACAGGATGTGTCTTTCTACTTGGTTGTTTAGGAAATGAGAAGCTACTCATTGCATTAGCTGGTGTTAAATCACTATTTGCCAGCTGAAAGATAATCGCCCGTGCAGTAATTCTCCAGTAGGAAGGTTGTACCTATTTGCTTAGTTAAATCCAAGTGGCGACTTTTTTTTTGGCCAGGCAGTGTATCTTGTCTTTGTAGTGTAATCAGTTTGATATAAGTTGAAAAGGAATTGCAAATAATTGGATACTGTTTCTATTTACATGTTACAAAATGTCCCCAACTTCATTGGAAATGGGGTTTGTAAAGCCTGCACACCTCCTCTGATGATACATGGAGGGAGGACGGTGGTATTGTGTCCTGAGCTCATTCACAGCACAGGGAGAGATCAGATTAATCACAACGCAGCAGAGGGGTGGGAGCTGTTCTGGTCTCTCACACCTCCCTCCTCCGTCAGGTTACACATTCACTCAGAGTTTGTGCAAGAGGAATAGGAGTAATAACAGTTTTGAGTAATAAGAGGAACCTGCAAGAGCATGAACTAGAATATTGATATTTAGAGGCACCGCTTTTCAACAGATTTTGATTCCTGCAGAATTCAGACGTCCCCTCCTCGTCCTGTGTGACCACCATGCCTTGTTACACAGTAACGGTGTCCACAGGGAGCCAGTGGTTCGCAGGTACAGATGATTACATCTACATCACTCTGGTGGGCACAGAGCGGTGCAGCGAGAGGACACTGCTGGACAAACCTCTGTACAATGACTTTGAGAGGGGGGCGGTAAGTTTTCTGACACTCGTGGAGATGTTAACATTTTTACTTAATGTTCAGTGATCAGAATCAGTGTCATTGCACAAACTGGGGGGTATCTGTTTTGTTTATGTGCTGACACAAAAGAGGAAGCACTAACGCTTGTAACTTGAGTCTGCTTTAAAAAGAACACTTTAATTAAAGAGTCCAAACAAAACCTGTTCCCCTTTTGACTTCAGCCTTTAACTTACTACCTGTTTGCTTCTGTGCGTGTGAAGAAATGAAGGAAACAGTTTTTTTGCAGCCTTGTCAAGTTAAAGATGAAAATATTTAAGCTCAGGGTTTGTTTACAGCTGCTATCAGTTTATCCCCAAAGCACATCTGGTAGATTTAGAGTCTTATATTCAGATTAAGTCACAAATATTGTCTGAACATGATAGAAGACTTCTACATTAGTTTATTATTTTCATGTGATTTTTTTAAGTGAAATTTGTGACAAAAACACAAATAAAAGACACAAAATAAGAAAAAGTTGATAAAAAAAAAACTGTTTAATGCATGCTGAAGTCTCAGATTATTTCACATCATTTTAATGAGATTTTGAATGCAAACATTTTGCATCGAGTTATAATAGGTTTACTTTTGGTCCCATGCAAACTTAAAGCTGGTTTGTGAGGAAAAATATCCAACATGAAATGTAATTATTGATTAAATGAAACCTTTTTTGTGCTGGAGGGAATTTGTCTTGAGAGCATGAAATCACAAAATACACACAGGGCAGTACATAATCACATGGAACAGTTATCTAAAAATAAAAATTACATTTAAATGACAGTAATAATAGTAATATCCTATTAATGACACAAGAAACAGCTGCATATGTCATTGGTCTAAACAAAGATTATAGATTTATATCAATGCCTAGAGATTTATATCCATGCCTAGGGATGGGAGATATGGACCAAAATTGGTGGTTTTTTTTTTGGTTGTTATGTTTTTTTTTGTTTTGTTTTGTTTATAAGTTTGAAATAAATAAATGAAAAAATAAATACAGAAAGAAAGAACGAAAGAAAGAAAAAATTATATCTCTATATTTTTTATTAGCCGGATGGCAATATTCAATGCATATCTAAATATTTTTTCGGGATAAATAAGTTGAATAGTGTTTACTAGAAGTGCTCCAAGAGCACAAACCGCCGCCAAAGCATTGCCAGCACTGTCAAGCAAGTTGCTGTCAAAAATGTGGAAAACTGCCCTCATACTTTCAACAGAGCCTTGAAAAAAGTTCTGGATCCAAATCCAGGTTCATATCACCACCAAAATCGAATCACTTTTTCCTTATGCCATGATCAACATTCCCTGAAAATGTCAACAAAGTCCTATGAGAACTTACCGAATTATTAGCGGAAATGTGGAAAAACTGCGCTAACCCTCAATGTTAGCAAATCCTGGATCCACATTCAAATTTGGATCACCAGCAAAATCTTTCGACTTCTTCCTTTTAGACCAATATTGTTTGAGTTATCCTGTTAACAAACTAATAAACTAGCCAACAAACGACGGCAAAAACAAAACCTCCTTGGTGGAAGTGATAAGGCCTTAAGCAAGATTGTTTGGATGCAGGGTTGTACAACAGCTTGAGGTTTGACACTACAGCTCACTATTTTACACAGTCACCATATTTCTAATTTGTGGTGCTAATGTGAAATTAGGAAAAGATTCATCACGTTGAAACTGTTTTAGCTCATATTTTGGCATTCTCAACAAAAAAAATCAACACTACTTGTCATCTGGGATCTTGAACATGAATCCTCAAGCCTCTATTTTTCACTTTATCATCCAGCCTTCTCTTTGGTAGCGTTACTCTTCCCATTCTTTTCCTCCATGTTGGCGCTGCTGACAGGGCCGTTGCAGAGACTTTTGGTCAGAGAGCACAAAGTTTTAACTTTACAACAACTGACTTGTTGCTCTCAGTGTGACGCTGTATTTGTGTGAGGAGCAGATTCAGACAATAAAAACATTTAACTCTAGAAAAAAGGAGAGTCTTGATTTTTTCATGAACCCAAAGTGATGATTAGGTGAAGCATCATGGGAAATTTGTGTATTTGGCCAATATTAGACTAATGCATGGGATATATTTGGCCAATATGTATGGCCAGATATCGTCCGTGAGCACTGGCAAATATTTCCATATCAACCTAAAAAGTTATATATTGATTTTGGCCACTAGTGATATTGTACAGATAATATCGTACATCCATAAAATGAATGTTTTAACATGCATGTTGTGCCCATTTTTATGAGTTGGAATTGGGCAACCAGGGCCTCATATTGACTTTTTTGCCCTCTTGCCTTCTCCCTGAGTTACTAGCCACCGGTTATTTCATTATAACTTTATTTACAAATTTTCAAATGTTAATAACAACGGTACAAATGGTAGTATTGTTGTTTTTTGTACTATTATGGTAAATTCATCCTAGGTATTGAAACTTTTGGAAGCCCTCTTACTACATTTTTAGACTGTGAGAGCTTACTTACACTGGTGAATTACAGTCTTTATGATCTCTCTTAAGTTATAATAATGAGATATAATGGCTGCTATTATGCAATATTTCTCAAAATTATGAGAAAGTAAGTTACACAGTAGAGTGCACATAAAATAAGGATCATAAGCTTTTTCTACAGAGCAGTTTTCCTGACAAAATGAATAAGAGGGATACGCCAAAGTTTTTTTTGTTTTGCCTCAATCCTGAGTCCATGACAAGCAGATAGACACCATTTTTCCGACTGCGCATACAGTAACAAGGAAGAGACGGAGAGAGAGAGCTCTCGCACACCGCTAATTACCTTAGCTCAAACACTGGGAGTCAGTGGGTAACGTTAGCCTGCCTCTGCCTACAGTCATCAGATAAACTCTTCAGCAGCTCTAAACGGTCCTGTGTGCTTGTTGTGGCTTAGTTTTTTACTGCGTTTCGTTAAGATATCTGTTTTCAGACTAAGATTAGCACTTTATGTAATTTGCATAAAAAATACATCTGAAACTAAACCACAGGGTCCATGCACAGACCACCGTGGACGTGCTTTGTTTTGTTTACCTATGTACATATTTACGAGCACGTTGGCTGTGGTTTGTGCCACAAGTGCACAGGACCATTTAGAGTTGGACTTGGGAGTGAGGCAAGACATGAAAACAAAAAAATGTTGGCCTTTAAATAAAAAGTATAAAATACTCTTCATTTGTCCAGCACACTGCTGATTTGACCTCTTACTACATTTTCAGGTGGACTCGTATGACGTGAGGGTCGGGGAGAACCTTGGTGACATTGTGTTGGTGAAGATTGAGAAGAAGAAGTACTGGGTGCAGGATGACTGGTACTGCAGGTACATCACAGTCAAAACTCCAGATGGAGATTATATTGAGTTCCCCTGTTTCCGCTGGCTGGTGGACGACAAGGAGGTGGTGCTGCGAGATGGAAGAGGTAGAAAGTAGTCTCTAAAACTCTCCTCGCTCTTTTTCATGTCATAGTCTGCACCTGATCTATTTGATCTAGTGTCTGCCTCCTCTTCTGTCTCCAGCCCATCTGCCTCAGGATGATAAGACCAGCTTGGTGAAGCAGCACAGACAAAAAGAGCTGGACATGAGGAGGAAAACCTACAGGTGAGTTCATTCTTCATTCTGGTTCATTCTGGTTGTTGGTGCCTGAGGCTTCTCTCTCTAACATCCCTGCTGTCTTTCTCAGGTGGAAGGAGTGGCAGCCAGGCTTTCCAATGAGCATAGATGCTAACAGACACAGAGACTTGCCCCGGGACATCCAGTTTGACAGTGAGAAGGGAGTGGACTTTGTTCTGAACTACAGTAAAGCGTACGTGCTCCTCTCAGCAGTCTTACAGGTTTATACAATGTGGGAGTCAGTGGTGCTCCTGAATGCAAAACTTTCATGATGCCATGATCAGATGTCGCACTGCAGCCTAGTAACACATTTCTATTTTCTGCACCCGGGATCACCTGGAAAGATAGAGGCCTCATTGTGTGTTTGTCACCAGAACATTTGCATTCATGCAGGTTGGTGAGGATTCTCGTAGGAAGACAAAGACAGATCAAAACAAAACTGTTTGCAGTACGAAGGGTTCTGAATGAACTTCGATGTAAAGGTCGATCTGTAAAGGTCTGAGGTGTCAGCTGTACAGATAAAAATGAATGGAGTTAATCTTCTGTGTAATTTTCTTAAATTGTTTAAAAGTTTATTTGAACATGTTAAAGGAAAGCAAAAGGTCAGACAGAAAATTAACCTGACACTCCAGATAAACAAAAACAGTTCCAATGAAGATGGGATGTTGTGTAAAATTAATTTTAAAAAAAGAATTAAATGATTTGACTCTTTTTCAACCTACATTCAATTCAATAAATGACAAAGACCAGATATTTCATGTTCAAACTGACAAACTTTATTATTATTATACTACCTGCAGTCTTTACTATAAAGCCACTTTGTTGTTACATGTGCAGAATGTGTCTCTGCATTGTTTTGCTGAAATAAGCAGAGACGTCCCTGAAGAAAGTCGTTCTTGAATGGCAGCATATGTTGCTCCAAAAACTGTATTGATGATGCCTTCACAGATGTGCAAGTTACCCATGCCATGGGCACTAACACACCCTCATACCAACAGAAGCTGGCTTTTGAATTTTGCTCTGCGAACAATCTGGATGGTCTTTTATCTCTTTCTCCCCAAGGACACAGGGTTCATGATTTATGGACTCAGACCACAGCAGGCTTTTCCACTTTGCCTCAGTCCATCTCAGATGAGCTCGGGCTCAGAGAAGCTGTATTTCTGGATGTTGTTGATATTTGGCTTTGGCTTTTCATGGTGAAGTTTTAACTTGCACTTTTAGATGTAGCGACAAACTGTGTTAACTGACAGTTTTCTGAAGTGTTCATGAGCCCGCGTGGTAATATCCTTTATAGAATGATGTTGGCTTTTAATGTATTACTGCCTGCGGGACTTGTGTGTTTGCAGACTTGCCGCTTATGTGCAGAGATTTGACAGGATCCTCTGAATCTTTTGATGATATTATGGACTGTAGATGATTAAATCTCTAGATTCCTTGCAGCTTGATGTTCTTAAAACTGCTCGCCTATTTGCTCACACAGTTGTTTGCATAGTTATGAGTCTTACCCCATCCTTGCTTGTGAATGACTGAGCCTTTTAGATGCTCTGTTTATACCAAATCAAGACACTCACCTGTTTCTAGTTAACCTGCTCACCTGTGGAATGTCCCAGAAGGTGTTTTTTGAGCTTTTCTCAGCTTTCCCAGGCTTTTGTTTCCCCTGTCCCAGCTTTTTTGGAAAGGGTTGCAGGCATCAAATTCAAAATGGGTGAATATTTGCAAAAAAACAAAGTCATTCAGATTGAACATTAAATATCTTGTCTTTTTAGTGTATTCATTGAATATAGCTGTCAGAGCACTTCTAGTTAACCAAATGGCGTTGTCTTGAAGAATAATAACATCTCAAGAGTAAAGTTTATCTCCGTTCAAGAGTAGACCGCACAAAGTGTTTCAAAAGATTCATAAATTAATTATGCCAATAGCCTGACAAAAATGGTCATGCTGATGAGTGAGACTGACAGGAATAGTGTCATATTTATGTAATTTCAGAATCGAGAACCTGTTTGTGAACCAGTTCATGCACATGTTCCAATCATCCTGGAGCGACTTCGGGGACTTTGAGAAAATCTTTGTGAGAATCAAAAACACAATCTCAGGTGAGCTCATTTATTAATATGTGAGAATATATTTTAGGGAAGGCACACACATCAACTAAGTGAATAGTTTAGTGTTCAGGACAGTCAAAGCAATGAATAAAATAAACTAAAAATAACTAAAAGGACAACAAGATGATTTCTGTCAGAACAGCAAACCTTTTACACAAACATTTTGTGTTTGTTAAATTAAATTGGTTGGTAGAGAAGTTATAAAGTTTGTTTAGTATTTCAAAACTCAAAACTGATTTGTACTTAAAAAACACTTTAGATGGACCTGCATTTTTGTTCAGTCAAATCAAGTGGTTCGGGGATTTTTTTGTAGGCCAACCCGGACACTAGAATTGTGCTGGTTCCCTCTGCAAAAAGCAGGTGGGATTTTTCATTGTGTTCTCGGATTATCGCTGATAAAAAGGTTTGTGGCAAATAAATGTTCCTGAAACGTATTAATTACCTCTGCCAAGGAGGTTATGTTTTTGGGAGGGTTTGTCTGTCTGTCTGTTAGTTAGTTAGCAACATTACTCAAAAAGTTATGGACGGATATTGATGAAATTTTCATGGAATGTCCGGATTGGGATAAGGAACAAATGATCAGATTTTGGAAGTGATCCGGATCTCCATCTGGATCCAGGAATTTTATAAAGGATTCTTTAACATTGGGAGATGGGGCCATTTTCGGCATTTCTGCATATAACTCCACAAATAATGGTCAGGGCACTTGGAAAAAAAATACAGGACAAGTTTCTAAGATGCTCTGCAGTATATCAAAGACTGATCCAGATAAAGGAATAATTCCGGATACTATGATCCAGAATATGAAAAAATAGGGGACCTTTGGAATTTTCATCATAGGAAGAGAACAAATGAAGCTATAAACACGCGACAAACACCATTAAATAGCCAAGGCATTGTGGAATTTGGAAGGTGCCAAGGGATTTGCTGTATCTTCAAAAGCTAGGGAGCTAGATCTAGAAGAAAACCGCCATTAAGGAAAATTCGATTTTCGTGAATAACTACTGAACAAATATTGATATCATTATGAATCCAGTTGCTAATGGTATGTTTTCATGGTCAAGGAGTCTAAAAATGTAGTCAAAGTAAATGTGGGACTAATATTTATGGTGCAAATGACAAATAGGGGGAACTGTGGCGCTTGGCGGAGGTCTGCACTCTCCGAGTGCTTTCTAGTTTTGTTTTTTATGATAATCTTCATGAACAAACCTAACTTTAATGATTTTTTAAGTTTTAATGTAATTAACAAGAGTAAAAAGCTGTTATTAAGCTATCATGGAAGTACATCAACTCAGAAGCAGCTTCACACCTCCAACATAAAACCACACTTTAATCTCTTGTTGAAGAATAATCTGTTAATCCAATGACCCGATGAAGTTGGTGCTAATGGCTGTGGCTATCATGTATGTAATACTGTGACATATTTTGTAGTGGTTGCATCAGGGCCCTCAGCCATTTTTGTAGTCCTTGTTAGCAGAATGTTAGCAATCATCCATCTAAAACACAATAATGCCTAACCCTCCCAACTCCTGTCCTTTTTGTTTACTTATATCTTTAGATTCATACTGCAGATCTTTGTGAGAACAACTGTGTTTGGAAGCTCACTCTTTTATCAATCTATAAGAGCAGGTCAAAAATTTTTTTAACCCAGCCATAAGTGAAGTGTGTTTTTTTCTGTAAATTGTGCATTCCACAGTCATGAATCTGTAATTTGTGATTTACTTATCCCATTGATTAAAATGGCAAAGCATAAGACCCCCATTTTGACCCTTAGAGAAATTACTTTCTGTTTGTCTATTGACAAATCAAATCCATCCAATGTCTTCACTCGTTGTCTTGATAGAAGTGTCTAATCAGGAGAAGGCCAAGGTCAGTAAGAGATAGATAATAATCCGTCAGTTACAAAAATAATAATAAAAATAAAGTGTGAGTTGTGTTATGATGCTCTTTGTAACATTTTAGACAAAGAAAAGCTTCTAAAAGTGTTACATATGGCTTAATGGAGCAAAAAGTGTCTGTGGTATTAAGTTTGAATACTTGAATAGTTTTTGCTATATGTTTCTTTGCATGAATTAATTCTGTTATCCCAATAGCCAAGGCCTTACAGAACTATTTTCTTATGTTAAAAGTCTAGTTAATCATTGATCTGTGTAAGAGTTGTATAATTTCTCTGATTTTGTGTTTTATCTCTATGATCATACAACTTTTAGAATATTTATCTGACATCATTACAGGACAAATATTTTGATAGGCCATGTTGTCCTGAAAAAGTAGATGTCTTTAACTTGATTCTGCTTGAAAGGGTAATTCTAAAACCCCATAGACTTTGGGACAAGGGAACCCTAAGTGCTAGAATGCTAACTCACTTCTGCATTTTAGGACTCTTTCCTGACCACTTAATTGAGGACAGTTAATCCAGTAACATACATCATTATCAAAATTAAAAAATATATCAAAATGTTATTGTGTCTTGCTCTTGTAAATCCAATATCTCGTCTTGTCTCTGCTTGTGAGCTGAGTGCATCATCATACCCATAATGTTTATGTCATATCACTCAGAGTATGTGATGCAACACTGGAAAGAGGACTTCATGTTTGGGTACCAGTTCCTGAATGGCTGTAACCCTGTCGTGATCCGGAAGTGCACCAAACTTCCCGACAAGTTTCCAGTCACTGATGAGATGGTTTCTGTCAGTCTGGAGAGGGACATGACTCTGGAGCAGGAAATAGAGGTGAACATGCCTTCTCCCTTTAAATTATTTCATCATCAGAAACCAATTTTGACTGTAAGAGAAAAACATCCACCACTAACACTCACAGAATATACGTGTTCTGACCCTTAGGCAGGTAACGTCTACATAGTGGACTACGAGGTGTTAGTGGGGATCAGTGCAAACAGCACAGACCCGTGCACACTGCAGTACCTGGCTGCTCCAATCTGTCTGCTCTACAAGAACGCTCGGAACAAGATCCTGCCTATCGCCATTCAGGTACTGTGACGAGTTACACAAGGAGAAAAGCACATTCCTGATTGGTCTGTATAGCTCAGTTGTATGCCTTCCTACTGTTTAATATCTAAATGTTAACTGGTTAACAGGATGTTCCATAACTCAGTAACCCTTTTCACAGTGCATTTATGCAAAAGTGCAGCAATAAAGCTCTGTCATCATTACACCTGGAAACATCCACGTTAATTCAGCGATGACGTGGAATTTGTGTCAATTCACAGTGGGATATGGCTTCTGAGCAGTGATTTTTCAGACTATTTTTGCCCAAGGCGCTCCTAAAACCACACCAAAATCTCAAGGCACACCTTATTCATCACCATTTGATATATTAATGTGTAATAGTTTCTCATTAGTCTGCTTCACACATTTAGTTTGAGCTACAAACACCTGAGATATGAAAACAGCATTGCCAATAAACATTAATCAGCAAAGAATTCCAACATTTTGTTCAGCAGAAATTAAATAAAAAAGTAAAGAATAGCAACATCAGCATTATTGTTTGCCCTATTCTATCTAGATATTCCTTTTCAAAATTTGGCATGTTCCAAAAACAGTGCAAAACTGGTGTGCATAATTTATTTTGGCCGTGCTGGCCCCCCTCAACAGTCTTGTCTCTACCGCATATTTAAAACACACTGCGCAGCCCATATTGTTATCTGTGAGCATAGTTATTGTTGAGATTAATTTGTTTTGTGACTGAAACAAGGTCAGTAAACTTTGTGTTTTAATCTTACAGATGTGTCCCAATCTTTTTAATATGTCATGGTCATAGTAGAAACACACTGCACAACAGATTATAGACTTTAGACCAGGTATAAGGAGGTTTATAGCACAGTCAATTTCTACAAAAATTCCTGGATACGGTTTCAGATCACTACTAAAATGGAGTCATGTCACCCTTGTGCCGTGATCACCATTCCTTTAAATGTTTCATCAAAATCCATTTAAAACTTTTTTTCAGTTATCTTGCTCCCAAACAAACAAACAAACAAACAAACAAACAAAACAATAAATGGACTAAGCATATACCTCATTGATGGAGGTAAATAAATGAATTGGGCAAACATGTCGCACTGTTTCTTGAATTAAATCGTCGTGCAACAGGATGCCCTCCATCAGTAAGCTAATTACTGTAAAACCCCTTTTTGGATGAGGCTAAAATTAAAAATTCTGGAATAGTGATGTATCAGAGTTAGCTAGGTAAATTGCAGTATGAGTAGCTTCAAGATGAATTGGCAGTTTTAACATTGTTGTGGTAAATTGTTAATAAATATGGAAAAAAAGTGGTCCCCAGGTGGAGCCCTGTGGAACCCCCCATTCCAGGTCTATTTTGGTTGCTGTGTTGAATATAAGAGCAAATGCAATGCTTGAACTCCCCCATTCTTTGACTTTTCCTCTTGCATTCCCCTTCATGTCTGTTTTTAAAGCTCAGTCAGACTCCAGGTGAAGACGCGCCGATCTTCTTGCCCACTGACAGTCAGTATGATTGGCTGCTGGCTAAAATCTGGGTCCGCTCAGCTGATTTTCAACACCATCAGACCATCACACACCTGCTCAGGACTCACCTGATGACTGAGGTGTTTGCTATCGCCATGTACAGGCAGCTCCCTGCTGTTCACCCTGTGTATAAGGTATATAAAAGTAACCAAGCAATTATCAAATCAGTATTTAGTCTATAATATTATGTGTAAGTAATAGGTTTTTCTGTCCGCAGCTTCTTATTCCACATATACGCTTCACTATCGCCATCAACACCAAGGCCAGAGAGCAGCTCATCTGTGAGTGTGGCATCTTTGACAAGGTGAGTTAGTGAAAGTATTGAAGACGAAGACAGAGAGCCAGGGAGTAGGTGTAAGGCTAGGCTGGCTGAAGATTTACCAGAAAGAAAGACAGGAAAATAAAGAACAATTAGGGATGAATAAAAGCCCACAGATGCAACATGAAGCTGCTCATTTGTATTAGAATTGCACATGAATAAGAGTCCCCCTGATTAAAATAAGACAAACTAGACTCAGACTGTTACCTGACTTGGTTGAAAACAGAGATCATTTTATGAAAAATGATTTCCAATTGGACAACTTTATTTATCCTGGAGGGCCAATTGAGTTTTCACTGCCTACTGCAGTACTTAACAAAGAAAACAAACTGATAAACAGTCAACAGCAAATTTAAGCCATTAATATTTCAACAGATTATTTTCAATAGGTCATGTTATAGAATAATTTCAAAAATATATTGGAACTGAAAACCACCCTGTTACAGGAAAAAGGAAACACTCTAAAGGGATTGAGGGGGGAGGTTTTTGTAAGGTTTTTCTACTCAATTAGTTTTAATAGTTTTTAGAGCATTTCAGAGCAATCCGTGCTGTTGGAGCTCTTCTCTTTGGAAAGGTCAGTCTCACAGGACCTGCAAAGAGCGGGATTGGCAGATAATAGCTTAAAAAGTAAAATATCTGAATCTACGGGGATTAAAGATTCAGCTGGTATTTACATATGACATACTGACTATAAATACTGTGTGATAATCGAGCCTCTGCCTTAGTTAAGTTACCCATTTTGTTCTCATGTTTTATGTTTTGTCTCGTGCTTTCTGTTTGATTTTAAAAATTCACCTGTCTGTCCTTGTCTTTGTAGGTTTTGCTTCTTGTCTGGTGTTGTCAAACCAGATCCCTGATTATTCTTCCCCAGCTGTGTCTCATAACCCCCAATCCCCTCATGTAATTAACCCTCATGTCTTCCCCTGTTCTGTTGCCAGATTGTTGAACCTCAAGTCACTTTCCAGCACTTTATCTCCTAGCCTTAATCATGTCATAGACCCCTTCTTGCCTTTACCTTGCCTCTTGCCTTTTGTCTGGATTGTTTTGCCTGCTCGTGTACCAAACCTTGGACTAACAACTAAACCCTCACTGTTGCCTCACGGACCTGCTTTGTCTGAATTCTTTTGTGCCCAGAGTGTGTTTCATGTCATACTGTCCATATTTATCCCCTATGCTGGCTGAAGTATTGTCATAATATATCAGTTCACCTCATGTTTACTTACTGTCCACATTAAGACACAAACATGATCATTTTGAGAGAATGAAATGTTGTTTTTCTCGTTTCACATCCGTTTCTAACACAAATAAAATGTCACAGAATGAGGAACAGGTCAATTTTATTCAGGTGAACACTGCATACTCCAAAAATATAGGTACTGGCAATAATGATTTAAAAAAAATAGGCATATCAGCAAATCATGCATCCTTAATAACTAACATGTATGGCGATGCTGTATCTCCTTCATCTTCGTCAAGGCATAGTGAGTTTAAAACAAGGGCTGTCAAAGTAATGCAATCGTTTTGATGAATTAATTAACCACAAAATAACATCTCTACTAATTATTTGTTCTTTAACATCAATCTCACTGTTCTCTTGTGAACTTGATTAGAAGCTTGCCTCTTGATTTTTATTATTTCATCCATCTGAGGGATAAACACCATCTGGGTTGGATTAACAAGGCAGAACGCCTCAGTGTCTCCTCCCCTTCTGCCTGAGTGCCTGCAGGGTGAGAGCTGAGGAGCAACTCCATCAGATAAAATTAAATTGTCTTCATTATGTAAGAATAATGTGAAATAAAATGTATAAAAGCTTTATCTTACCAACTAAAACAAGGCAATGCAGTGAATCTACTTGCAATACGATTCGTCTTGTATTAATTATGTATGTGATTAGTTGTGATTAATAATTACTAAAACTGTAATTAGTTTGATTTTTTTAGTAGATGAATGGACAACAAGGTTTAAAGCAGATAAAAAATGACTGAATAGCTATCAGTCTTCTAAAGAAGTGACTTAAAGGCCACATGCAGATAAAAACAAAATCATAAGATGAAGTACTGATACTAAGTCTCAGCCATCGTTATCCTCTGGTTTCTCTTTAAGGCGAATGCGACAGGTGGAGGTGGTCACGTCCAGCTGGTTCAGAAAGCCATGAAGACTTTGACCTTCAGGTCTATGTGCTTCCCGGACATGATCAAGTCCCGCGGTGTGGACAAGAAGGAGGAGCTGCCTACATACTTCTACAGAGATGACGGCTGCAGGGTGTGGGAGGCTACCAAGAGGTGAGGAGCAGCTCCATGTGGTCTTTGTGTGTGTCTTCCTTTTTAAGAAGGTAAAATCTGCAGCCAGGGGGCTATTTTAATTTTCCTGCTGTACAGCACTTTGACTCAAACTTGTATTTAAAGTGCTCTATAGATAAAGTTGAGTTGAGTTTTTTTTTTTTTTGCATAATGTGCAGTGAAGAGTTTCAAGAGTGTTATTAAAAGGTTTTTACATTTAATGGCAGGAAGATCTGCCTCAAAAAGGATGAAATGGGAGACGTTCGTGACTTTTGTTATTCGAGTGTGAAATTGACTGTGTTTCCATGGTAGAGAACTCTCAGTATTTCTATATAACTGTTGTCCTGTTTTCTGTCTTTCAGTTTTGTCTCCGATGTGGTGAACATCTACTACAGCAGCGATGAGACGGTGAAGGAGGATGAAGAAATCCAGGCCTTTGTGAAAGATGTTTGCAGCTTCGGTATGCAGGACTTCGACCACTGTGGTGAGAACATGTTTCAGACACCCAGTCTCATTTTTTCATTCTTTTCAGCAACAATCAAACGCAGCCACAAACCACCGTGAGCGTTTATTTTGTCATGAGGAGACTCAGCTCCTTCCTCTTCAGTATTTTAGCGTTGTAGGAATTCCTAGAGGAGACAGGTGTGACAGTGAACACACAGCATTTCCAATTCATATCTGTTCAGTCACAGATGAATGGTTTGAAGCAGATGACAGGAAGCCACAGGAGTCACAGCGATGGTGTCACTGCCTCAGCTCCTCTGTTGTAATCCTCTTCCCACATTTCTACCTATGAAAATGAATTGTGCAAGGACATTACAAAGACAGCTTTTTAAAAAATGCAATTTTCAAAGATTGCAGCTCATTTCCAACAATCTGTCTGTTGTAAACCTGCACAGAGTTTCCCAAGTCTGTGAAATCACGCGAGGAGCTGTCTGAGTATCTGACCGTCGTTGTATTCACCGCCTCAGCACAACACGCAGCCGTTAACTTTGGACAGGTGAGTTCAAGAAGAAAGTCCTTAAAGACTTGAATTTGACTTTTTTTATGTTTGAGGGACTTAAAATCATCATTTTATACATTCTTTTTTGACCTTTATTTAGTTGAATACACCACAAAGACAAGATATTCAGTGTTTAAACTGACTGACTTTGTTGTTTTTTTCACAAATATTCACTCATTTTGAATTTTATGCCTGTAACACATTTCAAAAAAGCTGAGACAAGGGCTTTAAAAAGACTGGGAAAGTTGCTAAAAGCTCAAAAAAATCTGTTTGGAACATCCCACAGATGAATACAGGTTCACAGGTGAGTGTCAGGATTGGGATTAGAAGGAGCATCCCCAAAAGGCTCATTTGCTCACAAGCAAGGATGGGGCAAAGTTCACCACTGTGAACAACTTCATGAGCAAACAGTCCAACAGTTTAAGAACAACGTTTTTCAACAATTAAGCAAGTTATTTAGGGATATCATCATCTATGGTCCATATGATCATCAAAAGATTCAGAGAATCCGGAGAAATCTGTGAAAGGCAGTGAGAAGGCTGAAAACCAACACTGAATGCCTGTGACCTTCAATCCCCAGGTGGCACTGCATTATAGGATATTACCATGTGGGCTCAGGAACACTTCAGAAAATCATTTTCAGTTCACACAGTTTATCTCTATATCTGCAAGGTCAAGTTAAAACTCTACCATGCAAAGCTGAAGCCATATATCAACAACACCCAGAAACACCACTGGCTTCTCTGGGCCCCACGGCTTCTGAGGTGGACTGACACGAATTAGAAAAGTCTGCTGTGGTCTGACTAGTCCACGTTTCAGATTGTTTTTGGAAACCATGGATGTGGTATCCTCCAGGCTAAAGAGGAAAAGGACCATCCGGACTGTTATCAGAGCAAAGTTCAAAAGCATCTGTGATGGTATGGGGGTGTGTTAGTGCCCATGGCATGGGTAACTTCTGTGAAGGCACCATTAATGCTGAATGGCACATACAGATTTTGGAGCAACATATGCTGCCATCCAAGTGACATATTTTTCAGGGACATTCTTGATTATTTCAGCAAGATAATGAGTCACTTTCTGCCTGTGGTACAACAGCATGACTTCAGAGTAAAAGAGTGAAGGTACTAGACTTACCTGCCTACAGTCCAGATCTGTCTCTCATTGACACCATGTGCCACAGTATGAAGTGCAAATATGACAATGGAGACCTCAGACTGTTGAGCAACTGAAGTTACACATCAAGCGAGAATGGAAAAGAATTCCTCCCAAAAAGCTTCAACATTTAGTGTCCTCAAACAGTTAGTGAGCGTTGTTAAAGGGAAAGGTGTAAACATGCCTCTGTCCCATCTTTTATTGGATGGTGTTGCAGGCATCAAAAAGAGAGAATATTCACATAAAATAAAATAAAATAAAATAAAAGTATCTGTTTGAACATTACATATCTTGTATTTGTAGTGTATTTAATTGAATATAGGCCATGAAGTTTTTGCAAATCATTGTATTCTGTTTATTGATGTTTTACACAACGTCCCAACTTCATTCATATTTGGGATTTGTCAATTAAGAGCAACCCTGTCAAATCTATTTGGGATATTGTAAGAGCTGCTTTAGAAAAGACCTGAAAAAAAGCAATGTGATGCTTGTGCAGAGAGGATGAAGGGTTTTCTGTCCACATGCAAGTGCATGCTCGCCCTCTCACTCTCTCTCTCTGTATCTCCTTGTCTTTTTTGGGAAGAGCAATGCCCCTTGATGTCCTGTGATTAGATTTATATTTAGAACACGTTCTTGCTTCATTTTAGTAAAATGAAAGTTCAGAAAAAGTCATTTTATAGACCATACCTGTGTATGTTTCATCTGTTTAATGGGCAAAAAATTGTCAAGGTTTTTCAAGTTCAGGTCTTGAAAAGGTCTTCAAAATGTTGATTTTGAATTGTGGGAACTTTGAAGTAAACAGTATGAATTTCATGAAGTTAGTTCTTCAGGTTGTTTCAAAGTGGAAAACATGAAAATGAGATGCTTGTGGTTGAATTATGGTAGATTAATCGAAACATATATTATGCAGAGTTATTCCCAAAAATTAAATTTGAAGACATGGTTAATGTGTGTTTGCTCTGTCAACTAGTCAATGGAAGTAAAAACCAAGGAGGACAGTGTTAGGAAAGTCAGTAAGTCCCTCATTTAAAGTCATGTAGAAGTGAGAGTTTAGAAATGTTCTTGTTATAAACCTCTTTCCTGCACCTTTGTGTTTGTGTAGTATGACTGGTGCTCCTGGATCCCCAACGCTCCATCCACCATGCGAAGACCCCCACCCAACCAAAAGGGTTTGGCAGATGTGAACTTGATCATTGAGAGTCTCCCTGATCGTGGACGGTCCAGCTGGCACCTGGGGGCCGTATGGGCCCTCAGCCAATATCAGGAGAACGAGGTACGGAGAGGAAACCCAGTGTCAAAACACCCCAGATCATTTTTTATAATTATTCGTGGGGACTAAAATCAGGGGGAACAGCTTATTCTGAGTTTATAGCATGCATCTCTGCTCTGTGGCTGAATCATCTAGTCTCTCTCTGCACTGCAGCTGTACCTGGGCATGTATCCTGATGAACACTTCATAGAGAAGCCAGTGAAGACGGCCATGGAGAAGTTCAGGAAGCAGCTGGTAGAGATAACCAGCTGCATCAAGGCGAGGAATGAGGGAAAGAAGCTGCCATACTACAACATGTCACCTGACAAAATCCCCAACAGTGTTGCAGTTTGAGATGTAAAAATCACAGATGTTCTGAAGCTAATTGAATATGCTTAAAAAAAATTTTTATCTGTTGATATGTCAACATGTATTTATATCTCATCATCTTACAAACTTTTCCTGTCTTTTTTCATCTGGGTTAAATTTACACTTGTATTTCTGTGAGACGTTGCTTATCTGTAAGTTTTCATGAATTGCTGCTTTGTAGCCTGGTTACATAAACAAATTGTATTCTTTTTTATAGATAAATAAAACAAACAAAATGAAGAAATAATCATCGTTTTGTCAGATGGCATCCTGACATTGAACACTGCTACAGAAAATAAGTAATGTAACAATTAAATGGTAATTAACTGCACTGAGTTTCATGTGTAATTAAGTTTTAGAGAAACCTCTCTTTGCATCACACGAACAACTCTCTCGACTCAGATTTCATATTAAAATCATCTTAGACTGCAGATTTCATGTCACAGTGGGTTTATACTCAAGCACAGTTTGGACTGTTGCAGAAAACCAAAGCACAGATTTCTGAGCAGGAATATTCAGGTATGTTTGTTGGACCTTTGTTGTTGTTCACAGACGGCTGTTTTGACATAGTATGCTGGTGTGTGTGTGTGTGCTGGAATGGCACCTCTGTGCTCCCATGTGCAGAAAATCACTTTCAATAACTGCAGCACAAACACATTAGGGCCATGAGAAATCTACTACTGCCTGTGTTAGACTGTATGTACAGCTTCACACCAGCAGGGGGCGCTGCAGTCAGGTCCCCACTGATTGATGTTGTGTGTCTTTCACAGGCAGCCAAGGTAAGAATGAGCTTCAGAGTCATTACTGACAGTGAAATTAAACAATCTATTTGTTAAAAAGATGTATTGAAATCTCCAAGTGCTATAATAATGATATAATTTTTGTTGTTATTTTGGAGGTGTTGTTTTTATTACACTGAGCTCGTCCCTCGCCATCTCTCCCTGTCCATCTAACACTCCTCCCTGTCCTCTCCCTGCCTTTCCTGTTTTTGTTTGCTCCTGTACCCTTCTCGGTTCTTGTCTTGTAGTCCGCCTGGGATCCTTGATGTGGACTGCTTTGTAGACCCCCTGCTGTGGATTTATGAAGCTCCAATAACTACAATTACAATTATTTGGCCATTCCTTTAGCCCCATTCCGTTATCATTACAGATCCTGATATTAACTTTAGAGAGATCAGCCACATTAAATACATGGTACTTCCTGCAAACAGCACACATACAGTATATTAGAATGGTCATGAACAATCATGGATGACCTGCTGCTGTGGACCCGCTCGACTCCATGTGCTTTATCCTCCATCAACCATCAACAGAAATGACATCATTTAACATTATTCATACTTTAAGACAGTTAAACCCAGTTCAGCTAGATGCTGCTATATTAATTAACATCATCCCTCTCCAGATTATATGCATTATAGATATTAATGTTAATACTAGATTGATCTCTCTATCCATGGTTGTATTGTTTATACATCAATAGTAACCATCTTTCCCACCATACAGACATGAGGTCCCTCTTGAAAATGAGATGCCACATGATCTCAAAGGGCTTACCTTTAATACATTTATATCAACAAAGATAAATATGGTGCTATACAAATAAAGACTGATTGATTTAATCTATATTCAGCAGAGACAAATGTGATAAGGACAGATTTATGATCTGGCAGTCCATGGGTTTGTACATATATATATATATACAGTATATTCTCCATTCTCCAGCCAGTGCCTGGAGAATGAGATTCAGGGAAGAGACCCCATGTTCACACACCTGTGCTTGTTTTGTACACTCACAAAGCTCACAGAGACGTAGCTCTGCACAAACATGTTTATTTCTGTTTATAAAGTAAGCTTACCTCCGGTTCGATTTGTGCTGCCCCCCCTGCTGTGTACCTCCAGGCTGAATCACCTCTCCTCTCTCTCCCCTGCAGCTGTAAGTGGTCATGTACCGATAAACAACTCATAGAGGGACCAGTGAAGGCCTTCAGAGAGGAGTTCTGGAAGTACCTCACATAAACAACAATAGGCGCAGCATTGATCCATCATCTTGATCTGACTTGTAGGATCACCTTAAATAGAACGTTGTGTTCATTCCCATAAAGACTTTGAGTTTTGCAGCTAATGTCATAAACGCTTTTTAAAAGAAATTGAAACAGACCCTGTTTTCATCAGCATTGAGCATCCAATAAATGCCATATTGTTCGACCGTCAACTTGAAAAAAGTGTGATAACTCTGAGTCTTGTTTTTAATTTAAGTTTTTGTCATTTTCCTCTTTGTTGATAGTGGAAAGAGACAGTGGATAAACTTACAGAGGGGTTGAGAGAGTAGGGTAAGACATGCAGCAAAGACCTCAGATGGGAATTGAACCCAGGCCAATGGACAGCACAAGGCAAGAGCCTCACAGTATGGTGATTGCATAGCTGCAATCCACTGTCAAATCAGCACCCTGTAAAAATATAATTAAAAAAATATAAATAAAATAGTACTAATAATAATAATACATTTTATTTATGAAGTGCTTTTCCAAAAAACTCAAATACACTGTACATCAGGAAAAGATGTTCAATTCTGTGTTGAAAAGTTGATTTTCTAACTCAAAAACTGACATATGGTAATAATACGGTATGTTTGGGGTCAGCTCAGAAAAAATGACAGCATATAAGTTGAAATAAATTGTTATCAGGATGTGATAAAATGTAGCATCAAGAAAAATAAATAACCATTTTTAAAAGAAACCTTAATGTATCCAATTGTATATATTTAATAAGGGATACGGTTGTTTGTCAATTTATTTAAAGGTAAGTGGATGAAAATACATGTTAAACAGATTGAATAAACAGATTTTGTAGCTCACGTTAAAGAGGCAATATGTATTTTGTGTGACTTGAAATTTTGGTCTGATCTTTGGCATGCCTGTATACATTACCTTAAAAATGTATTAGACAACCACCCAATGCAAGGTTTATGCCACAGGGGTTCTAAATTAACAGCATTGGTAATTACCCAAATCCTTTCTTTTGTTCCTGTAATGGTTAACACACCAGTATGCAAAAGCTCTTTAACCAAAATGATAGTTTAATGATAAAAGATAATACTGTTAAACTACAAAACAGAAAAAATAGTAAAGCACATTATTATTTATTGAATAAGATGTCAAACTATAGTTATTTATTTCCTTTTCTAGACAGAAAATTGAGTTTAGTGATGAAATGTTATATTTGATTAATTTCTGACTTCTCAAAGAAGCCCAGTGAGCCGACTCAAATTTGGGTATGAAAATGTGAATTCAGTTTGAATTTTCTCATTCCTGTTCAAAATGTATGTACAATAACGATAACATTTTGAGGGTTTTTTTGTTTTTACAAATTTTTTTATTTAAATTTGTGCACATAACAAATTCAAAGACATACGTTAAAAACAAAACAGAACACAAACAATTTGGCAGACAACTCTGGATCCGTACTTGGTTTAGGTCCCATCCACACAGAGACAAAAAGGAGAAGGGTTCAAAAACATAAGTACTTTGAGAATATAATGTGATATAAAAACAAGGGAAATAACAAAAACAGACTTAATACAGTAGAATAAGTAAGTAAAAAACTAATATGTACCCATATACACATACTCGCACATATGTATACATCTATATATATATATACATACACACACACGTATACACATACACCTAGACAAACATACATTTTAACCAGCATGTATGTATATCTACACACATGCCTACAAGTCTATACATCCCAACATGCACACACATTCAGATATACAAATATATCTATATCCAAAGAGGTAGAAGTAAATACAAAAGTAGTAATATCAAGCATGTTGCATAAGGAACCATGACATAGAAAAATAAGTAAATTAAAAAAAATAAATTAAAAAAGGGTGCTTCCTTAATCTATCTCATTTCCCTTATTCCCCTCCCACTCTTCTCCTCCTTCTCTCACACTCCTTCCAAATCCTTTTTTCCCCCCTTTTATCTTCTCTTTCCCCTTTTCTCCTTCCTTTCCCCCTTCCTTCCCTTACATTTTGAGTTTTTAACAAGTTTTTGAAAGTTCTTAAAAATATTCACGTTTTCTAGTTTTTATGACAGGTGCACTGCATGTGCTTTAGGTCGGAGGAGGTAATTGGTATCAATATCTTTATCAAATAAAAATACAGTAAAAAGTATCGTTACCGTATCGTATCGATTTAAAAATATCTGTCATTTCCCATCACTACATCAGAGTGACAACCAGATGTGAACGACCAAACACTGATCGACTGTTGTCCTGCCCACTTTTCCATCCCCGCCGCTGATTGGCTCCCTTACCTGTCAATCAAACGAAGACATATAGGTGTTGTTTGGCAGCCTCTGACAGGTACAGGGAGGATGTCGCCGACAAGGGCACCACGGCTACCGTCCTCATTGGACCGTCTCGTTTGTTTCGCGTAGTCTTTATGGTTCTTTGCCATGAAGTGCTGCTTATTTTATATATGGTACGGCACAGTCACCGGACGGGTACAGACTGAACCCTTTAAATGTAGCCTAGCAGCCCGTTAGCCAGTCAGCCGAGAAGCCATTGTTTGAGTTGTGTGCTAACATGGCAACCAGAGCTAATGTTAGCAGCGTCGGCTAGACGAGCTTCACGGCCGTTTTATTGCAGAAGATGCTGGTAAGTGATCTTAAACTATTGGATAGTAACGTCAACTTAGATCTTAATTTGTTTTGCGAATATTATGAGTCTCACTTTACGCTTGTTTGGCCGTTATTTCCTAACATTAGCATCTTTTCACATCCATTCATCACCGTTGTCAGGCAGCTAGCTAACCTAGCTTCTTCGTGTCTTTATGCTGAACCAGTCCATAGCATCTGTTGGAGTGATGCGGTCACTCATTTGTTTTTTTATTAATAAAGAAAATATCATAGGAAAGAGTCTGCTCATCACTGTAACTTAAACACGAAGACGTATTTCCTCAGGTGTTTATGACAATCTGTTAGGACCTGGCCGTGTATATCTCAGGCCTTTTATTACAGAGCCAACAATGAGCATTCATCCTAACGTTTTGTAAACCTGACCAGGATTATGAAAGGTAACGTAATCCCTTAAAGAACAATTGAAGCTCTGAATATAAGGGATCTGGTTGGTAAAAGTGCCCAGACCAGCTGTTGGGGTAAAAAGGAAAACTGATCAAAAGCCACAGGGACTAAGAAAAAGATAGCATCAGTCTCAAATCAGAAATTCAGTAGGGGTCATTGTTTTGGATAAAGAAAAGATCTTGTGTTTTTTTGTTGTTAGTAGTTTAGGTAAGAGACTAAGAAATGTATACTCCAAAGTCCAGACACATAACATTATTTCAGTCACCAATGGATTGAGTGTTTTTACTTGACACTCCATGTACTATTTGATGTTTGCATTGTAACTTAACCATAAAGATACCACTGCAGCTTTGGAAATAAGCACCAGCCACTTGGCGATAATCTTTTTTTTTTTTTTTTTTTTTTTTTTTTTTTGCATTGATAGGTAAATTTGATGAACTTACTAGCCACCTTGGCAGGTAAAAAATAGCCAAATGGAGAGTTCCATGACAGAAAAGTGATTTGAAGATCATGCACTAACACATTATGAAACTATCTCAATCATCCTTTGATTGTAACTGCACTCCCCATAAACTATAAGTTCGCACACATTTAAAGCAGTGAATTATTATCTTTGTCTAGGTTTGGTTGAATAAACATTGAGGTCATGGCTCTATTGGAGACTGCAACCATCCTTCTGTTTTATTTCAATTACTGTAGCCTCTCCCCATTTCATATCTTCTTTGTGATTTGGTGTCTAAACACATAGTCATGTTCAAAATGTGTATAAATTTTAATGATAAACCAATTTTATTCTTAGTTCAGATGTTAAATTGACCATTTCTGCCTTCTCTAGAAGGAAAGAGTTGTTTTAGAGATGCTGTAAATTAAATTTTGTCAATGTTGGAGACATAAAATACGTAGATACAAGGGATGTACATTTTTGCTGAAGTCTGATATGAAAATATTTTCAAGCTCATTATCTGATTACAAATGACCTGTGTCTTTCATGCTGACAGTCTATTTGAGTAATAAACAGACGTGAGGCAAGAAAAACAACATGCTATTCTTTTTATTAAATAATACTATTGGTTTATTAAAGTGGACATCCAGTGGGGATGAGGTTAACCATGATGGCACAGTTTTACATTCAGCCAGTATTACAGCCAAATATGGGAGGTATATGTACACACCCAATATGTGCAGTCTAAATATTGACAAACATCTTAGTTTCTGACAGTCCCAATTATCAACCTTTAGGCAATCATCTGCAAATACTGAAGTTGTCCCAAGAATATCTTTTATCCATGTAAGATACTTCCAAATTTGCCAAGATAAATCACTACATACAAGATGACAAATGCAGAACTGAGCCCCTCTGTCTCTAAGATCAACAAAAGTCCTTCTTATTTTAAGTTTCTTCTTCAAAATGAATTAATAGACTATTTAATGCTCATTTTATGTTTGTATTTTCCTTAAACTTGTCATCCCTCAGCAGAAAACCACTACAAAAGCACACACAAGTCCATATATGTAAATATGTGTTTTTCATAAACGTAAGTTATCGCATCCACAAGGTCACTTTTAAAATTAAAGCCTTTAACAATCTTAAATATTCACACACCTGGATCGTTTGCTTGTTACTTATTGTGTGTTTTGTGTTTTTTTATTTAATTCTGATAATCACCAGACACATTAATAATACAAACTCTGTTACATTCATGCCCATAAGCCTCACTCAAATGTTCGTGAGATAAGTCACGTAAGAGGTGATCGGTCAAAGCTGTGGTCTGGCAGAGGACACCTCATAGCAGTGATGAGCTTACATAACACACCTGATCTTCAGTTTTGGCCAAGGCCTTAAATACTGCTCTGAATGTTTAATGACGGGTTATGCATGCCTGCTGTCACTTACACATGCTTTTCAAAACTGCCTTGCTTCATTTCAAAGATTTTTAATGGGGAATTGTCTAGTTTTTCATAGAATTGTACTATTTTGTAGCATTTTTTTTTCTGACACTTTTGAACTCTTTTGTTTGAGACGGCTGCAAACTTTTAAAATGTGGGAAACTGTAATGTGATGCTGTTGATCATTTTTATATGCCATACTGCCTTGCTTGCTTCATTATAAGAGTTTGTCTATCCCCCACAGTAAAAATAATTCAGACCCATAAAGACATTTGTCTGTCCCGTGAGTCTTCAAAGTATTGTCTGAGGGCCCGTTTACATGACAATGAAAACAGCTGAAAATGGAGAGTTTTCGTTGGGTTTGTGCCTTCTTTTTGCGCGAAAATGGTGCCCAGAGTGCCTGAATATGCAAACTTTTGAAACTGAGGTCCAGAGTGAAAAGTTTTGAAAAAGTTTCCTTTTTTGTATTTGTGTCCGCGAAAACAGTAATCACCGTTTCCAGGGAAAACAGGGATGCACAACGCATGCGCAATACTCCTTCTGATAAAGGTTACACTCACCTAGTAACATCAAAAACAGCAGCTATGGCTAACTATGGAGCAACATATGTGTGCTGCTAACTGTGCTAGGTTTATCACTCCTCCAGCAAAATGTGGATTTGCTGTGGCAGTACTCTGACCAGCAGAGATGCATTTATTATATTCACCAAGGACACTACAAACTACACTACAACGCCAACTACTGGCCTGGCATGCACACTACTGCATTTTCAGTCGTTCTCGCGGATCCTTGAGTGATGGAACAAAAAATAGAGACAGGGTTTCAAAAAAGTGTGCTGAATAACCCTCAGTTTCCACATTATCCGCCTGTGAAGTGTTCCATACTCATCATGTGCTCTGCAGTAGATCAACCCCAGTCTCTTCAGACAGTTTTCACAGCCTGTGCCTCGATCCATCTCCAGCGTATGCTAGCAGCACACCTCTGGGCTGGTTCGCTGGAAATACGTGGCAAGTCTATTTTCAGTGAGAGTTGTTTCAACCCCACCTTAAACTATGCTAAGCACAAGACCCAAAACAGGAAAACAAGCTCTCAAGGTTTCCACAAGTTCAAAAGACAGAGGAAGATGTTGAAATAATATTGATGCAGATAGCAAATTAAAAGCTGTTATTTACATGTTAGTCTTCCTGCTGTCTTGTGATCTCACAATGACCTTGTGAGGCTTTGGTTCTGTCATGGTCTTGTGATCTGGTTTTACAAGTTAATGCGCTTCCAGTGGGCAAGGACATGTGTTGTCGATTGGGGCAAAGCCACAGCACAGACAAGATGCTATGCAGATGCACTATGTGAAAATTCAGGGTCACACCAGACACAAACAGAACGCAGTGACCATGAGCATCAGCGACAATGTTAGGACCCTATTAAATCTGTTGTTTTTTCAGTTTTTCTTTTTATTCCGAAAACAGCATGTCGGCCATTTCTGTGATATTCTGTGTTTATGTTTAATTCCATCTGCAATTCCTGCTTATTGCATGGAATCAGATGCTAGTGGCCTAACTCCCTGTGAGTGACGCTGTGTGAAATGGTGCGACATTTTGCCTTGACACTCTTTTCCTGTGCTCATTGAAAGAGGGATTTTGAAGAAGTGCTGGAGAGGTTTTCTGGATTTTCTTTGACTTTTCTCACTCAGTAGAGTTTGTTAATCTGTTTAACATAATGGAAATACAGGAGCATTCATCTATTTCAGTAAGTGAAATGATTTACTTTCACTCTGAACACTGAAGGAGAAACTTCATTTGGCTCACAGAGAGTTTAGTAATTATGAGTCTTTCAGTCGACTCCTAAATATGAAGCCCTACATCTCCATTTCTCCAACTGAACAATAAAATCACTTGATGTGCTGTTAACAAGGGGAGACGGTGGGAATAGAATTACACATTTAACAGATGCAGCGTGGACAGCAGGCGCATGACGCTGTGACATCTGATGCTCAGTTCAGTTAGGACATGGTGTTAGCCTACAAAAAAACAAAAAATTAAATGCATGAGCAATCACATGAGCAAAACAAACAACCACAGCAAGGCATGTAAAATGCATTCAATAATCTGGGTTGCAGTGTCAAATTGTAGTTCAATAAAACCAACGCGGGGCAACATTGTGAAAAATATTCTGTGCTTCTGTGTGTGTTTGCAGCTTGTGTGCTGATCCACAATGTGTGACGGTCGTGAAGCCATCAAGCAGACCCTCTCTCCTTCATCCTGGGCTGGCCCACCGGTCTAACCATCTTCCCACAAAGTCTCGCTTCTGAGCTGCCAGCATGACAGACAGGAAGGAGCCACCTTTTTTCAATGATGACAGTGTGGGAGCTTTTCAATATAAGCTCCCATTCTATGACACTATGGAGCTCTTCATAGAGACCCTGACAGGGACCTGTTTTGAGCTGCGTGTGCTGCCCTTTGAGGCCATCATTTCAGTCAAGGCAAAAATCCAAAGGCTGGAAGGTAAAAGCTCACTAGCATGTTGTTTACCATTATGGAATAATATCATTGTTTTATAACTATGTGCTCAAAATACTGCTATGATCGTGCCAGCACGATAAGTCAGTGTTGTTGCAGAAGAAGAGGCAGAGAGTTCTGGCCAGCCGCGCATTTTTATCCTGTGATTGGTTTGATTTTTTTGTTTTGTTTATTCACTCTGCCAAGTCATGCTCCTCTGTATGCAGCTGCTCTCAGATTCAGTTTGTGGTATTGATTTTGATCAGATTTACTGACTAGGCTTAATGTTGTCTAGAGGAATAAGATAATCAAAAAAAGAATACTCTCAGCTGTTTGCTATACTAAGATTAATTTTACCTGTACACATTGACCCATGTTGAGGAGGTTCATCCATTTTATTTTGACGGTTAATCATTGTCTGTCGTTACACCTTTTTGATTTCAAATTATTACAGTTTGTCCTGATTAGAAATTCTGTGTTAAAGCAGCAGAGGCTGTGATTTTTCCTTCAGTAGTGGGTGTTCATAGATGCCAGTGAATCATCGTCCACACAAATCATCTTAGAAGTCACACTTTCATGCACATGCAAGATTGTGGGAAAGGACTGATTCTGTTCTCTTACTTTAATCTGACGAACTAAAAATACAGAACAAATCTTTGAATAACCCTGACATGAGATAGGGAAAGTTGCCTGTTCTTTTAGGTGAGATAGCTCATTCTATCAAGGGAGACACCTCAAAGATTTTTTTCTGTCATGGGTACCTCAGTTCCTAATTTTCTCGATTTGAGGAATCAATAAGGGACGTGAGTTTAGTTCTGCTTTTCGGAATCTAACAAGTACATAAATCTTTCATGAGGAGTAAACCTCAGGGAGATTACTGCCGTCCATATACGATATACACTATATTGCTAAAAGTATTCACTCAACCATCCAAATAATTGAATTCAGGTGTTCCGGTCACTTCTGTGGCCACAGGTGTAGAAAATCAAGAACCTCGCTTTTAAATATTCCACAGTCAACTTTTAGGGTATTATAACAAAGTGTAAGCGGTTGGGAACAACAGCAACTCAACCACAAAGTGGTAGGCCACGTACATTCACAGAGTGGGCTCAGTGGATACTGATGCACATGTTGCTCAGAGGTCACTAACGTTCTGCAGAGTCAATCGCTACAGACCTCCAAACTTCCTGTTGCCTTTTAAATTAACCAAGAACAGTGCATAGAGAGCTTCAATGACTGGGTTTCCATGGCCGAGCAGCTGAATCCAAGCCTCACATCACCAGGTGCAATGCAAAGTGTTGATGCAGTGGTGTAAAGCACGCCCCCACTGGATTTTAGAGCAGAAGAGACGAGTTCTCTGGAGTGACCAATCACTCTTCTCTGTCTGGGTGGACATGCCGATGGACGAGTCCGGGTTTGGTAGTTCCCAGGAGAACGGTAACTCATACTTAAAGATTAAAAAGACAATCTATTAGGGATGCATGATATTGTTTTTTTTTCACCAGTATCCAATAAACCAAGATTTCTGAGCCCATTATCTGCGATACCACTGCAGATACCGATACCAATATTTTTTGTCAAGAGCACAAAGCCTCCATGTGCTGAAACTGACCTTCTCTTTTCATGGTGACAGTCTGTTTGTGTTAGAAACAGGTGTAAGGCAAGAAAAAAATATTTAAATCTCTAATAAATTATACTTTTGATTTGTTCAAATGGACATCAGTGATGAGGTAAACCATTTTGGTACATCAGTACATTCTGCCAAACTTACAGTCAGTATACAATATGTGGCTAATATGTATGGCCAAAATATTGACAAAAATGTTCTACTGAACAGCTTTTGAGGCAATTATCTGCTGATGTTGATATTGTTCAGATAATATCATGCATCCCTACAATCTATGACGGCAAAGAAGCATCATTTGTTGGCTTGTGCCCTGTGAGGCAGCTCATTCTGTTGGGCTGTGAAGTTCATCCTTCAGCTGAGGTCGGTGTTACAGTCAGTCTGTCGTGTGGTTCTTCACCCTGACAGGTGAGGTAGTTCATCCTCTCCAGTGCCTACTTCATCTGCTGACTTAAGTTTGAGTCAGAAAGGATTTTCTTTCTCTGAGTGTTAGGAGGTGTGTCAGTAAATCTTTGTATAGTAAGGGGAGCACTACCACTATAACCTGACATGCCAGATGGACAGTTTCATATATCCACCACAGAAATATTTCAGGATTTCAGACAATGAATCAGGCAGGTCCGTATGCTCTGCAAGGCTACTACCACTATGAAATAAAAATAGTACTGCACACACAGTGGGTCAGAGAACTGCTTTATGTAGGCTCAGAGGGCTACCTGAGTATGCACACACCATCTTTTACACCATCGAAAGATCAAGAGAGCCTTTTTAGTTTACTATGGTGTCATCTCACAACCTTTATCCTGGTATATTGATCTTTTCTTTCATATGCACTACAGGAAAGACTCATGATTACATACCTTCTTGTAGTTTGTACTTTTGGTGGTAAGGTAAGCTTCACAGCTTTATAGTTCATTCTGTGGCTGAACAATTTAATTCCCAATAGTTGAAACACAGGATGTGCAATGTCAGCCACATGACTCAAAGCATGTCATGCTGCCATTTTCTTGTTGTTTGATGGAAACCAAGACCACCAGTTGTCTTGTTTCTTTGGCTTACTACAATGAAAGTTCATCTGATGTTAGCGTCAGGCTTACTCCGACAGGAGTTCACAGTGCTGCTGTGTTACTGTGACCATGTTGAATGGAGACTTTACACATTTTATTCTTTCTTTAGCCTCCTTTCAATCATTATTAATAAAGTATTGATCATATATGTATTTAAACAACAAAACGTGCATGAAACTTTTCATCTTCAAAACTGTTTTGGTTGGAAGATGTAGAACAACACTGGGCTTGACATCTATTAAAACCCACGTCAGAAGTTGTTAATAACAGGCTACATGTAGCACAAATGCAAGCCTCAAGTCTGAAGAAACATGTTGTTATACTCTCTGTGAATGCATGCCTGTTAGAGTTGCTGTCAGGAGGTTTAGGTGTGCTGTAGAAAGCTTTTATCAGGGAATTTTAAGTTAAATACTGGATTTATATGGCATTGAAGCAAATATGGGCCACAATCCAGATTAAAATGGATTAACAGAAATGCTTTTTCATTTTCAGAGTAAAGCTGCATTTTGGACTCATAAATAAAATGAATAATAAATTATCCAAAATGCATTTTCATTGTCTTCTTCAAGTTCAAGACTGCTCATTCTGTGACTGTCTAAAATGAAAAAGAATAGGACTTTTAAGATGTAATTTTCAAAATAAGCCCCAGCAAACAGTTACCAAAATTAAATTTTAAATGTCAAATTTGAAAAATAAAATGCATTAGCGGAAAGGGTTTTTCATTTCAAGGTTATGGCTGCATTTTTTGACTTATAAATTAAATGAATACTAAATCATCCAAACTGCATTTTCATTTTCTTCTTTAGGCTGCACATTTTATGACACAACTAAAAAGATAACAAAGAGGGCATTGCTTTTCCTTTTCATGCCTGCCCCGCAAAAAAATAGTCCATGATTCAGTTGAATTGGCGATACCAGGTGGCGCAGGACAGTGACGTCAGCGGTCGCTCTTCCTCTTCTGACCGTGCTGCTTAACATATGTTAGAGGAGAAGAGACAAGAGGAGAGTGTGGAGCTTGTGTTGGTACCACAGACTGTGGTCCATGTTTTCAGAATCATTCACCACCATGTCCAAATCTGTGCCCCAGCTGCTGAGGGAGGCTGCAGCTGACCTGGAATGGCAACAAAATCGTCCGCAAGCAGCAGGTTTCAACTCAAGTCTGTATCTCCCCACGTCAACAACAACACCTGCTCACTAGGGTAAAGTTAGAATGATATTCACAGATTCAGACTTTCCAGGTCAATAATTCATCAATGAAACAACGTAGTCACAAACCTGACCCCTCTTTTCAATCACTGTCAAGAAGACTGTGAGTTACATCTTCGATTTCCTCACAGAGAGCCGTCCTCCGAGCCAGACAACTTCAATTTGTCTCAATACGCTGCTGGTGTTGGCTCGACAGTTTAGGGACCGTCGGCAAATTACCATAGCAATGAAATGCTGTGAAAGACAATTTAATGACTTCACCATGATGGGATTTCCGTTTCATTTAATGAAGTCACAGAATGAGCAGTCTTCAAGAAGAAAATGAAAATACAGTTTGGATGATTTAATATTTATTTAATTCATGAGTCAAATAATGCAGCCATAACTGTGAAATGAAAAACCCTTTCTGCTAAAGCATTTGAATTTTCAAATTTGACATTTCAAATTGAATTTTGGTAACTGTTTGCCGGGGCATATTTTGAAAATTACATCTTAAAAGTCGTTTTCTTTTTCCTTTCAATTAAGTCAGAATGAGCAGTTTTGAAGAAGAAAATGAAAATGCATTTTTGATGATTTATTATTCATTTTATTTATGAGTCTAAAAATGTAGCTTTATTCTGAAAATGAAGAAGCATTTCTGTTAATCAGTTTTAATCTGGATTATGGCCCATATTTGCTTCCATAATATGGCAGGAGTAAAAAAATATGGCAGTATAATTTGTTTTATCATTATCGTACAGCCCTAGTTCATTCACACCATAACAGCATGTGTTTATGAATCAACCTATTTTACTTTAACCACACCAGCTGTCATTGCCTGGGGTTCATTCACACCACAGCAGCATGTAATGTACTTTTTTACGTTCACTACATCCCGGGTCATTGCCTGTGCTCTGTGATGTTTCTGCTTTTCAGTAATTACACAGTTGTGTCTTTAGGGGGCAGGCAAGAATCATCTTTGGGCCTCGTGGACATTTCTGCTCTAAGTGACCCTCCTTTGCCTGTCTGTCAAATTAATGAACTTAGTCCAAATAAGAAGGTTTCTTCTTTCAGCCTATTTTTTTTTCTCTTACCATCTCCTGTCCTCTCCCCCCCTGTTTTTACAGGTATCCCTGTTGCCCAGCAACATCTTATCTGGAACAACCTGGAGCTGGACGATGAACATTCTCTACATGACTATGGGTACATATAGACATTTTGTTTCTTAAAATATTGTTATTGATTTTCCAGACAAAGTTGTGAAATGTATATTGTGGTCCAGATGTACAAAAGAATACAAAGAACATACAGAACCCTCTCCCAAGCCCCTGTAAGTGCCTATTGTCAGCCAGTCCATGCCACTATTACTGTGATAAGAAACCTGAAGTAGTAAGTAGTGAATAAAGGAAGGGAAAAAAAGGGAAACAAGTACTGGAAGTTAGGGTGTGTACCATGTCATGAAAAATGAAATATAAAGAGTAAAATGACCTAAAGTTTTATCACAAAGAACAATTTCACAGTAGAGAGTTAGAAAGAAGGAAAGGGCTTCTACTAGAATAATATGAGGTTCCGACTGAATTCCAGAGAAGGATCCCACGCCTTCCTGATTTCCTGCCCGTAAATATACTTTCCATTGTACTTGTTCTCTTTCAGAGTAAGTGAAAATTGGCAAATCATACAACAAGCCTTGTTGGAGCAATTTTGTCAGTATGCCCTAAAAATCAAGCTGTGTGTGATAGTTGTATGATGTCTTTACACTTTTGCTGTTGTCTTGATTGTGCTGTATTTTGACACAATTTCATAGTATAAAAGACACAAAATGAAAAAATATGTCTTCAAATTTGACACTTAGCCTTATTGGCTTCTCTATTTGGGATTTTATTAGGATTTCTGCGGATCCTGAAAGAGTGTTAAAAAGCCGTGAGTTAGATTTTCAAACTCAAGGCCTTAAAAGTCTTAAAGTCTTTCTGTAACTTGTGGGAGGTCTGACAATATGATGGCATGTTTATTGAGACCATCTTGATCAAATTAGTTACTGGATTTTAAGAGCTGCTTCAAAGAACACAGAAATAAACAATGTTGGCAAAGTTATGCTTGAACAAAATTCAATAAAAAGTTCTTCATCCATATTTATGCACATGCTCTCCCCTCTCCGCTCCTCTTTCCTGTTGGCGAAAAAATGTCCCATAATAAAACCCTGTTATTACATTAAGATTTGGCACCCTTTGTGGCTTTCAATGACGGTCTGTTTGTGTGAGGAATTGATTTAAAACAAGAACAACTTTTTACTCATGAAAAAAATAAAACTCTTGATTTTTAAATCTACCCGTGTAGTGATGATAAGGTGACCGATATATCAGCTGTAAATATTGGCAAAAAAAAATCAACACTGACTGATACCAATATTAAACTTTTATGGCTAATACCAAGATCATACCAATAATATCGAGCATAATATTGCTAAACATTTAAAAGACCTTTGATTTGACCTCACAGAAAAGCATGAACTGACAGGACAGGTCATTTTATGGTTGCCAAGCAACAAAAGGAAAAAAAAGAGCAGGAAGCTCGTCTCTCTTAAATGGTAGGTTACAACAAAACAAGCCGTTCAGTGTGCTTCACATCTTGCATCCTGCATCAAGCTCTATTTCTGAACAGAGCCACACCGGTCATTTAGAGAGCGCTCACTCCAGCACTCGTGTCAGTTTATGATATGCAGGCCTCAGCCCCCCTGTGCGGTGCTGGCTGCAGATGGTGGTTTTGTTGAGAATGCTTGTCACTTAATTTTCCACATGAACAGCCTCTGGTGAGATCTAGCCCGCCTGTCGTACTGCAGTGTGCTTTTGAAGTTGTAGGAGCAGAGAGGAAGAGCAGGCAATGAAACATCTGCTCATATGAAACAAATGATCAACTGGAAATCCCAGCAGTGCACTTTGGTTCAACGGAAAATGATCCCGACCATCAGAGTGCTGTTTACTGTAGACCAGCTTTTGCCCTGAATGTAAATACGTTGACTACTGTTAATGCTGCCGCTCCCTTTAGACCTCTCTTCACTGAGAGAAGCCTCGTAATTCTGTTGACTTATTCCGCTGTGGTGATCATCTCTCTGTTTGTTTGCAGCATTGCAGAGGGCTGCACTCTGAAACTGATCCTGGCGATGAGGGCAGGCCCAATTAACACCAGAAGAGGTAAGAGAAGACAAAGGGATACATTTTCATGATAACTGGGCACCTTTAATCATGCATAGTATCCTCCTGGATTCCCTGCTTTGAAATATGCTGCTCTCCAACTATGGGCTGCATCTGCTGTGTGTGAGATCAGAAGTAGCCTAGCTTGAACTAAGTTCTTACAGCAGTTTACACTCTACTAACATTTGAGGTGTTGCACCACCTGAGATAATTCAGCCGTGAGTTGTAACTTAAACATTATGTAACTTCCCAGTAGGTGTAAGGTCCTCTGTAATTTGCATTGCCATAGTGAACTGTTTATAAACCTGGGATGACTTAACAGATGAGGATGAGTAAGATTCCTGCCTGCTTGGTGGAAACACACCATTAAGAGCCTGTCTGGTGTCAGTAGTTCCCCCAGATCCACCCAGAAATATATGACGACTTTCTTCCTCTCACTTGAGTTTTCTGTCAGTGAAGATTATTCCAGCCACTCAGAATTTTTTTTTTTTCAAGTTTGTAGCAATTTTACAGCCTGTTGTCACAATTCATACATTACTCCGTCTGTAGATAAAGGCCATAAGCTTTAGTGAAATCCTAATCTTGATGTTTTGACATAATTTAGACATATTTTCATTGCTGTATATTGATTACGGGCCATTTGTACCAAGATATGGTTTGTTCCCTTTGCCTCGGAATTTGGAAGCTTCAGGTTTTGTTTTGTTTTTTTTTTTCCCCAAAAAAAGCTTTTAACTGATTGGACAAATGAAGTTAAAATGCATATCTGCAACAATATTTTGCTTAGTTTGGAAGTCACACACTACTACTTAAGATGAACGTTGCATCTCTGGTGCAACGAAACAAAAACACAACTTCATTCACAACTTTGCTAGTTTCAGCGTTTTGGCCCTGTCCATACAGAGAGGAAAGCAACTTTTATATTCAAAAGTTTTTTCTGCAAACACAGCATTGTTCTAAGAAATGTGTCCACATGAAAGCACTGAAAACGCTGTTGTACATATGCCAGGCCTGTAAGTGGTGCTGTTATGCACGAACACAGCTGTGTAATCTGCCATTGTCTCTATTGTTAGTGGGGGTTAGTTCATGTAGTTTGAGGGAGAGGTTTGAGCTATGAGATCATCTTTTCTCAAAATATGCTGATTTGTTGTAAACACGGAAACACAAGGGTGGTGTTTTGAGATTTATTCACTCCGGCCCCTGGTTTCAAAGATGTGCATTTTTGGGCTCCCAGAACACCAGGTCAACAGGGGGATTATTTTATGGGCGTTAAGATGAAATACCTGTACAATAAAATTTTTAGTGGATACTCCTAAACTCCTCTCTCAGTGGACAACCCCATAGTGTGGACTTTACTCAATAATTTCAGATAAACTTACACATAACTAGTGTAACAGTCTACAGTATTTTAACCACTGGGGCCCAGAGCTCTTACTACTGGTATAGTTTTCACACTTTTTGCTATGTAGAGATTGCTCTGAACAGAATTTTGTTGTTATATTTAATGTGACAGTAATAATAAAGTATTGAATTGGATTCTACTCCTTTGTCAGTCACATTGGAGGATCCCATCAAAGAAGTGGCTGACCTGATGGAGAGCACAAAGAAGGAGAGCTCGGAGAAAACTGCGTCCAACAAGCAGGTTACATTTGTAGTCTACCGTGAGGGGGATCAGCTGAACTTCTTCCGTGTCGTCGACCGAGGAGATGGCACCCTGACCCCTCTGTCTGATTCTCTGAGGTGTGGAAAATCAATATATCTGTGTTGTTTTGTTTAGCACAATTGCAGAAATATCATTTTAAAGCGATAGGCCAACTTTTTTTTTTCTTTTCATGTCTTACCTCAGTCCCAAGTCCATGACAAGCAGCTTGACACCATTCTTTTGTCTGTGTGTCCAGTAACAAGACAGAGATGGCCAAAGCTCGCCCACCACAAGTTAGCTTAGCTCAAACAATGGTAGTCAGTGGGTAGCATTAGCCTGCCCCTGCCTACAGTCATCAGATAAACTCTTCAGCAACTCTAAACGGTCCTGTGTGCTTGTTGTGACTCATTTTTTTACCCCATTATGTTATGTTATAGTCTATTATCTTCTTCTACTCCTAAACAGAGGCTTTGTTTTATTGACCTTCTTCTGCAGTGGTTTGCGCTAAAAGATCGTTTGTTAGCCATCCTTAAATTTGCAGGCAATTTGCATTTAGCTCTGCCCATCTCTTCCTTGTTACTGCAAAAAACAATGGTGTCTATCTGCTTGTCATGGACTCGGGACTGGGGCAAGACACAAAAAGAAAAAAAATGTTGGCATATCCCTTTAAAGCCTGTCTTATTGCTGAATCTAAGCATCTGAGAGGAGTTGAGCCTGTAGTTTAATCACAGTAGTGTAGTATAATTATATAATCATTCAGCCAGTGGGGAGTTGACTACGTTACATTGTTATACAGCGGATACAAAGAGCTGCGCAGCTATTTAATGCCTATTGCAGCAACAAACATTTCAAAGTGAGCAGGGCTACTGAAAAAAGGCTGCCATTGAGGAGACGGCTTTGTTAGATCACTGAAGGAGAGTGTTTCCGCCTCTTATGTCTTCTAGTAGCAGCTCGGTGTACAATGTATGCGCAGAGGAGGAGGAGGAAGGAGCATCTTCAGCAACAGCTCAGCACAGCCTTGAGAACTCCATCACCATGAACAAAATGAAGCAACTCAAGGCCAAGATGGAGGACATGAACCTCAGTAAGAAGGTTGGAAAACACTTGATTACATTAACTTCGCATGATGAAATTGTAGCTGCCTAGAAGGCTTCACATGTTTTTTTTGCAGTACTTTTTAAATGAAGACGTGCAGTAAAACATGCAGCACAATGATCTTAAATCATACAACACCAAAGTTACTTTAATTTTAAAACATGTTAAATATGAGAAACTGCAAATGTTTGCAATAGGGCTGTCAAGATATTTAAGATACTCTCACCTCACAATTATTGTGGCTAATTATTAACACAAGAACCAAGAAAAAAAGTTTAAAAAAAAATCAACCAATGGTGGTGGTGATCTGACCAACACTTCATATCAAAGTTCTTTTTAAATTAATCTGTTCTGATATTAATTTATTTTACCTTTGTTTTCTGCAGTGATAGTGTTATGTAACAGTTTTGCCCGCCTAAAAACAAGCCCATGATTTCGTGCATAATATATATCTTTGCAAAAAAAATCCCAGAGAAGTTTGCATAAGTCTCTTTTTTCATTTAAATTTTATTAAATATGTAACAACATCAGTAGTTGATTTTTATGAAGTTTCTGTTGAAAACACACAATTTCCTGTTACAATGAGTCAAAAGCCCCATTCAGATTTCCGTTTCACTCCTGTGACATTTTGCCTTCATTGTGATCGTCATGGAGACTGAATGGGGAGAATGAGTGATGCTGAAAAAACTTCTACTGTGAATTTTCCTCGAAAGTCCTGTTTACTATTGACAGAGCCTTAAGCGTTTTTGTCAACTGCAAGCTTGCAGAACTGTAGCATTTTTATGAGCATCTTGGAAGCATTTTCAATTTAAACAAGCAAGACATTGGTTTGAAATTGAGTTTAAGCTTTTTTTTAGTAGTTGAAACAAAGATGTAATGACTGCAGCCCTGGATCAAGCCAATCCACTCAATATATCACCGCACATATTCTGTGTCAGAGCTGCAGATAATGATAATAACTGTATTTATATAGCACCTTTAAATACAGATGTTTACAGAGTGCTTTAACAGACAAAACAAAGACAGAACTCTGGAGACAATAAATCAACAATTATGTCAAACAGAGACCATAAGAGTCAAATGAAAAGGCTCAGAGGTTCATGTAAAATAAAGCAACAAAAGGAAAGAAAGTGTTAAACTGGAGAAGACTTGAGTATTATAGGAATATACAACATTAGTACAGGTTAAAATGTCAACATGTACATATGAGTAACATTAGAAAAGAAGGTATTTTGTTTTCTATGTTATTATAAGGGGACAATAAATAGATGATAGATTTATAGGTGACATATGGCATAAGGATGATGGAAAGAAGAGGGAAGATAGAGGATGGAAAAAAGGGAGAATATTAAAACATGAAAAGACGGTGAAAACAGGACTAAAAAGATGTGAAACTGATGAGAGTAAGAACAGCAGAGATTTAAAATAATAAAAAAAAACTAATAAAATTGATAAACAAGTATGTAAGCAAAAAAAAGCATCATGTAAAAGCAAGTCTAAAAAAAGTGAGTTTTAAGATGTGATTTTAAAGGTGTACAGATGGACAACGAGGCTCTGCAGAGCGGACAAACTCATATGTTGCTTTTGTTCCAAGACAAAGTTGAAGAGGAGGTTACACCTTGTAAATCAGGTGTAGTCCTGTAACATTCTTTAAATAGCAAGTTGCCACTACAGAGCTTGAAATAAAAAGCCATTTTGGAATCTAATTTTGCATGTTTTCAAATGAATAGTACTTAAAACAACAAATTTAATGTGCTACACATTTTAAAACTGTCTATTTACTTGAAGCTTTGACTGGAGTGGGGGTCAGAGTTTATGAAGATGTGTTGATGCCACACCTGATCAACACCTGATCACCACTGGTGCCGGCTAGAGCCTTTTCAGTGCCACTTGTACAAAATATATCACAAAAGTGCAACTGCTGTACATATCACTAGTCAAACAGATAACTGCGTTATTAAAGATGCATGTTAGTATAATGTTCTCATATTAATTATTAATCATTAGTGATAATTATTGTGAGGAATCATTAGAATTAAAAAAATAAACATGCAGTGTCGTATTTAGCCTATTAAATGCATAATACTTATCTTAAAATAAACCATACAAATCTGTATTACTCAGAAATATAAACTCAATTAAGTAGCCCTCTGTAATTCTCCTTATATGTTGGGTAGCTCCCATGCTCAAAAAGGTTGACAACCCCTGTTGTTAACACATGCGGTGCTGAGTCTGTTTGTGTCAGAGAAATTCCTCTGTTATGCTGCCTTAATCTGCCTTAATCTGTGGCTGGGCACTCAGGTAGTTCTCTAATTATGAACCAAACAGTCACAAGGTTCACATACCATTTTAGCTCAATGTGATTATTTTATTTTTTAATAAACACAGTTATTGCCCATCCCTGTATACTGCAACAGCTCTAGTTATTAATATCTGAGGAACTACTCTCTGAAAATGTGACCCTCTGTTTCTGCATCCTGCAGCCCAAGAAGCCAACAAAGATGAAACCACGGCCCCCCGTCAGCCTTCACCCCTGCGGTGGCTCTATAGGACCACCCAGCACACGACACCACCATCGCCTCTTTCGTTCGCTCGCTCAGATCAACCAGCCTTGGCTGTCAAATGCACAACTACCTCCAATCCCAGACCATAAATCCATAGACCCTTTCCCCCCCTCTGCTGCTGCTACTTCCACCTCTGCGCACCTCACCATTCCCAGGAGACCCCCTCCCTCTTTCTCCTCGCCTTCTTGTTATATGCTTCAGGAGGAGGAGCCATGGGAGACGTGCCCCCCTTTTGCAAAAATCCGACCCCCTCCCAAAGTGTCCCAGTGTGACATTGGCAGCACCAGGTTAATGAGGGACTGTGTGTACCCTCAGCTCCCTCCACTGTGCATCAGGGGGCCACCTGAGTCCTCCTTTGACCCCGCTGAGCCAGCAGGGGAGGCAGTGGGACTGGGTTTGTTGGAGGAGGCTGCAGGGCTGGTCGTCCCGTCACAGACTGGACCTCAGTTTGGGGAACTTTCAGACCCACTGGGTCTGGATGTGTCCACGCAGCCAGAGGGAGGCTGCCAGTCCCTCACAGTGGGGGCCCAGCTCTCCCCCTCCCCCCTGAGTACTTGGACACTGGGAGCAAGTGACACTCTCACCAGCAGAGCTGATAGGACTCAGCTAGGCACATCATTTCACATCTGCCCCCCATCCCCGCTGCCTGCCCCCACCTCACCGTCCCCACCCAGCAGACCGCTGCCGCAGCCTTTTGATCCCTCCTGTTTACAGCCCAACCTTGAAGCACAAGTGAGAGCTGGGAACACGTCCCCTCACCCTGTCCTCTCCTCATCGGTTTATCCTCCGCACCTTCGTGGTGTCAAAGTGGAGTCGCCTGGCAAAAGGCCAGAGCTGATCTCCAAAAGAGAAGCAAGAGGCATCACTCAGATGGCCAACCAAGCCTTTAAGGAGCCCCTGGGCTCCCTCAACAACTCTGAGCTCATGGCCTCTCTCACTACAAGGGCTCCAGGAAGCAGCCATGGTAAGGACGGCCTCGGTGAGAGTCTTGGACTCTCGCTGATGGTTCCTCCTGCCACGGCCTCAGGACATGGCAGTTTCAGCTCCAGGCTGCCCCCCACTCAAACTAACAGACTCCATCAGGACGATCTCCTCAGACAAATGTCACCTTTGCATCGGGCAGCAGCCTCTTACATGGTGAGTACAGATAGATGTCAATATTTGCTGCAGAGATTGGATTTCTGGAATCCATTTCATAGCTCAGTTTGTCTTGAAAGTATTTGTTTGTCTTCAACAATATACTCTGCAAACTCCTCACATAAATGTAAGTCGTGATGTGAAAGCCAGAATTGTATCTCCACTAATCCAAACCCACAGCTGCTCAAAATGAAAGAGGTGGTCTATATTAGATTCTTTCTGCTGTGGTAACAGAATAAACTTTCCTTGACATTCACTAAATTAGTTTAAAAAAGCGCATTAAGACCTAATTACTTGAAGTTAATTGATTCCTTCCTCTGAAAGAGTAAAAAATTTGAATTTCACAAATGTAGAAACTCACCCATTGTAGTCTAAAATATTTGAGGCTTCATGCATTGGTAAATTTCACACTCTGATCATTTCTGTTTGATCAGTTACAGATGAAGATTGTTAGTCAGTCTGTTAGGATATCAAGTTTTAGAAGAGACAAACTGAAATGTATCCCATACCTTAAACAAAGCACAAAACGTAAAAATAAAATAATCTACCCAAGCAGTGCTTTACCCGCTGAACTTTTTGTTAGAACAATCTTGAATCTTTATTCGGTGTTGAATAATCTGTGACCGTACCCTTACCCTGTTCTCAACACAGTGCTTCTGACACTTTGAGATTTTCTTGAGACAAAATGCTGCAATATTTTTTATTGATTTGCTGTACAAATATTACATATTGTTGTTATTTCTCCAGGCCACCAATGCTCTTGCATCAGCTGGGGGAGTCATGACTTCATTCGGGAGAATAGGTAAGACTGATGGACTAACGTGAAATGTTTTGGAAAAATACTGCATATAAGGCTGCAGTGTGCCGTACGGCTTTGTCTGCACTGTGCTTGAAAAAAGAAGGAGTCCAACACAGGAAAGATGCTGTCATGTGAAAGCCTTCAGTGCATATTATAACAGAGCTACAACAAAGCTCCGCAAGGGCTTTAAATATTCATTAATGCTTCAACTGCAGGAGCAGCACACTCAACAGAAGGCACTGGGCCTTACACACAATACTCATTTATTTATGTCAGTCACTGATATGCTCAGATTGTATAGACAATAGAACAATTTGTGCCATTCTCAATTTTCCCGTAACGACTTTGAGTATTGGTGTCGGCATTCTCCGCAGGCTAATTTGTTTAAAGTAAAAGTGTTTACTGTGAGCAGCTTACATAACCTTGCATGCAAGATTTACTTTTCATGTTATCTCTACTTTAAAGTAAATTTCCAAAGGAGAAAATAAATAGAAGGTGTGCATAAAAAATGTTTTAGTTGGGGCATAACTTATTTCAATGAGCTTTACCAGATAATCTGTTAGAGGCATGTCGGCTGACTCTTGTGTTCATGCCGACACAAGTTATTCAAAAGGATTAATTAACTCCTGGAGCTTGTTTTTAATCCTGTTTGAACTCACAGTCTGTTTATTAAAAATGAACTATGAAGTGTTCTCATTTACATAGAACTTAATGCAGATTTCTTTCTCCCACGGCAGTAATTACAACTTTTGTTCTTTTTTGGGGGTTGTCTTCTCAAGATTTAAACACTCACACTTTGGCAATTTTTTTCATTCCTCCTTTTAGACGTCTGAAGATTTTGTGAGTTTATGACTTGGAAGATGTTTTTTGTTTTTTTTTTTTAGAGAAAGTCAGGTTTCTATTCTGAAGGACCCACTTTAACACAGTCACTTCAGTCCACTCTGTTATTGTCCTGAGTGTGTTGTTGTATTGAGCAGTGAGTCATTGCTACACTGTAGGACTGCAGGAGCACTAACTCTTCTTCAGGGGGTCTGTCTATATTTGACATCAGTCATGGTTTCCACTGAGAGCATGGCTGTAATATTAGGCTGCTATAGATATTGCATCGGCCAATTGTATCAGTGTTTCTGCAGGGAATTGAAAAGCATTAATATTCATTAAATTGACTTTGCAAAAATTATGGCTTTAAATGGCATTAAAATCCATAAATTTGATTCTCAGTGGCATTAAAAAATAATTTTGTTGTTTTCAAGAAAAATATTTATGTATGTATGATACATAATAATATAATAATATATAATTATAAACTGTGATTCGTCAGATCTGTACATCCACATAAACATGCAGAACTATTGTGATAATTGTTTCTTGCCAGCTGGGTACAATTGCCGTAAAACTGCAGATTTGGAAAGTAGCCGGTTGTGATATAAGTTCTCTCTCAGCTCTGTAAGTTCTGTGTTTAAGAAGAAATATTTGTAGGGACAGTTGTCATATGAAAATAATTTTTTACAAAAAATAAACCTGTGTAATTTTTCTTGAGCTCACAGTCATAGCATTAAAAATTTTACAGTAAAGCGTTAAAGTAGCATTAAAAAAGCATTAAATTTGACTGGCTGATTTCTGCAGAAACCCCGTGTAAGCAATGTCTAATCCAGGGATTTCCAAAGTACAGCCTTGTAATTGACTGTTTTATAAGTCTTATTATTTATGAGAATGATCTCAAAATCAGATTCATAATGCTCTGATGAATGAAGACAATTGGATTGTAGCAGCTTAGACAAATGAATTGTTAATTTTCTCCACTATTTGCCACATCTCAACATTAAATTTACAAGAATAATCATTAAATCAATCTTACATCAATAAATGTTGCAGCACCAACACTCCTAAAAAGTTTTCAGCTTTGAGCAGTTTGCTCTTGTTTTGAGTTTTAACGGAAAAATGAGCCATCAGGGTCTCTCCTCTCTGCTGTGTATTATTTCCCCCTGGGGGTGAATCCAGTGGGAGCCAGGCCCTCCTGAAATCTGATTGCCTGCTCCAAATTCCTTAGTTATTGTTTATTTGCCTTGTTAATTCTGGAGGTTAATCCAAGAAAAGCTGAGGTATCTGTTCTACCACGGTGAAGTTGGGGTGTATCAGAAGTGGCCAGGGCATCCGTGTATCTTATTTTGGCTGTCAGTGAAAAAACATTGAACACCTTTGGTCTATTCTGTTGAAACACTTGACATTTGCCAGAAAGATATTTTTCGACATGCTTTGTGTTTTTCTTGTTTTCAGAATCAGATCTCTAACGTGGTACTGATTTTTCTTAGATAGTCAGAATATGGACATTTATCTATTCTTTTCTGGCCATTTTATTAAACTAAAAGCACTCAAAAGGCTCATTTAATGAAGAGTTGAAAATCATAGAGTGGGAAATGACATGCAGTAAAGGAGCCACAAGATGGCTTTAAACCTGAGCTGCTTGCTACAAGGACGACGGCATTGTTATGTGTTGTAAAAAGGGCTTATGTAAAGGGTATTTATGTATTTTACCTTTTTGTGTCTTTTCTGTTTTTTTAGTGGCAAAACTTTTAATCTTAGTCTTGAAGCTCTTCTTACCAGCACTTGTTGCTAAAGTAGAAAAGTTGTTTCCCAGGGGAGTCTCTGCAAGGCCTATAAAAAAATACCCCCATGTGCTTCGTATTTGCCCGTACACGATGTGTTACCATAAAACACGATAACAAAGTCGAAGCAGTGAATGTGACCTGGAAATTGTTCCCTCGTAGGGTCAAGTCAGATAACTGTCTCTTCCTTGATTCTTATTGACAAAACAAAAATCAGAAGTCCTACTCCACCTTGATTATGAGGTAGAATTGACAGTGACCAGAGCGGCACCGTTACAAAAGTTGAACTGTTTTAAACTGTGAGCAGGGTCACAAAAAGCAGCCAACATTGTGGGCATTTTCTGCTCAGGATGTTGAGCATCAAAAATGCCAGAATACACGGTTCTGAATTAAAAATGAACACTTGAAGAACTCAAGAGCTCCAGCAACACTGGTAGTCCAGGAAACAACTTTATTAGACCAACACGTTTCAGCTTGCGGCCTTCATGACCTCGACATGGAGCTCTTTTGATTTCTTCAAGACTTTTTTTCTCTCCGAGCATCTTGAAAGTTGGTAAAGTTGTGCCAGAACATCTGACCTTGAAAATGAACACTGTCAGAGAAAAGTGGCCAGTGAACACACGCCCTAACATGGGTCCTCACGTTGCTGTTGTTACATTATGTGCGGGTAAATTGATGTTTCTAAACACTTCAGAGGGTCAACCTCCAAGTAAACCAGAACCACTTGTCAAACTCTTTATTAAAAAGCAGGTAATCTTCTCTGATTTCCCTGAGGTTTCTGTGAAGGAACTCAATTGTTTGCACCTAATTATAGGGAAATGGAGAGTTTTCAGCTGAATGAGTTTTCAATTACAAATAAATGATAAATCATTTTCGACTCTGAACTAAATTGAGCTTTTCAGTGTGAACCAGTTCCTCAGTATCAGTGATTTCCTGGTATTCCTCTTAAAATTCTTCCTGGCCAGCTGAAGGGAAGAAAAGACCTCAAAAGGAAACAATATTCCAATATCGACTGTGAATAAAGATTCATTGTTGTCTACTTTCCCCAGCTGTCATGAGCCCTTTTCACAGTGTATTTATGCAAAAGCACCGAAACAAAGCTCAGTCATCAACAAGACATTCTCTTTAATGCAAGGACGTGATATTTGTTAAAATTCACATTGTGATTCGAGGTGCATTCAAGAGCGTGGCACGTCTGTGCTTTAGGTCCACACAAAAACAAACACACATACAGCGTTACAGCCCTCTGCTGTGTTCAAATGCCCGCCTCGTACCAATTTTACACAATAAAGTTGCCATTGGTGACTGCATTTCAGAGTAAAACAAACAAAACAGTCATCAGTTTCAGTTGAGCATGGTCACCAACCGTTCAAAGCTTTAGGTTCTTAAGATTTGCTTTCAAACTAATGTTTCATTTACCTACATTTAAGTAAGAAGGCACAGTCCTGAATCAATCCAATGGATTGAAGGGGAAGCCTTAAGTAACCATGGGATTTCATTTTTAATGCTGTTTCACCAAAGTTGTTACATTTATATCTTTAAACAAACAAAAGATTTTCTGAATGCACCAGAACCTCATTAAAAATGCTAAAAGCTGAATTTGAATTTGAAAACTTGTTTGGTCTTTTACTGAAGTAAAACTCAAACTTTGTGTTTAAATGAATCTCTTGTTCGAAGCTGTTCCCATTTTAAAAATACACAGCAAAAGGCACATCAATAGTCTGAACATTATGCTAATACAGAAAACCCAAAGGGGTAATTAAAGATTACCCTAGTTTTGGAAAAAAAAAATACTTCACCTGTGTCTCTCTCAGTGCACCATTCTCAAAGAAAACCTGAATGGGATAAGGCTGTATCAGTATAAAATTAAACATGACAAATGAGAATTCAGAGAGCCTATTTTAGTCTGAATCTACACTCACCTGCTACTATATCAGGTACACCTTGCTAGTACCAGATTAGACCCCCTCTTATCCTCAGCATTGCCTTAGTTCTCCCCGGCACAGATTCAACAAGGTGTTTGAAACATTCCTCAAAGATTCTGGTCCATATTTACGTGATCACGTCACACAGCTGCTGCAGATTTGTTGGCATCATCGAAATCATCACTGAGATTATTTGAGCTTTGTGACAGAAGAGAACTTGCTGGAAGTAGCCATCAGACGGTGTACACTGCAGTCAAAAAGGATAGGTACGGTCAGCAACAACAATTAGGTAGGCTGTAGCAGTTGAACAATGCTCAGCTGGTACTAAGATTCCCAAAGTGTGCCAAGAAAGTATCCTCCACACCTTTACACCACCAGCACCAGCTAATCTTGATGCAAGGCAGGATGGATCCATTCTGTCGTGTTGTTTTCACCAAATTCTGACCCTAACCCTCTGAATGCTCAAGCAGAGATCAAGGCTCAGAAGACCAGGTAACAAATACTGGGTGCTAGACACAAGAAATGAGGAGTAAATGTGAAACGAATGAAATTTATTTCAGTGCACTTGCAATGAAACAACTTAGAAAATCAAAGTAAAAATTCAAAGTTTTCAAGCTGACCGAAAGAAGAAAAAAAAAAATGAAAGAAAAAAATTACAGCAAGAACAACACTGATGCACTGCTGTTGTTTACATTAGAAATGTACACATAATAACATTGACATATTAACTTAAATAATCCATGGTGTATTTCAAAACCAGTTGATTCTTATAGAGTCTTTTGAGCCTTACTAATGTTGTGCATGTTTTTATATTTTCAGAAGAATTCCACAAATTTACCCCTGTAACTGACAGACAATGAGATTTGACATTTGTACGTATTTTTGGTTTTTGAAACATAAATGTTCCTCTAAAGTTGTATCGACTGTCTCTCATCATAAACAACCTCTGGATACTTTCTGGTAATTGTCCAGTTTTAGCTTGGTACATTTTTTGTATTGTACTGCATTCAACTAAATCTGAAAATTTTAGAATATTTAGCTGCAAAAATAGAGGATTGGTTGGTATACGGTAGGGTTTTTTACTGATACTTCCAATGTCGTCACGCCAGAAGCTTCTCCAGAGTCAATTTAATGAGGATTATCATTCTACGTGTCTGATGAAACCCAAAACAATCCCCTGTGACCTATAGCCTCAGTCTCCTGTTCTTAGCCAACAGGGGTGGTACCCGGTGTTGTCTCCTGCTGCTGTAGCCCATCTGCTTGAACATTAGGTGTGTTGTGTTCAGAAGGGGTCTGCATACCATGGCTGTATCAAGTGTTTTTTCAGTCTTTTTTTTAGCCTTTCTGTCATCTTGAACCACTCTGGCCATCCTCCTCTGACCCACTGGCATAAACAGAGCCACTCACTTGATATTTTCTCCTTTTTGGACCATTCTGTGTAAGCTGTGGGGAAGGTTTTTGTGTAAACACGTGCAAATCAGCAGTTCTAAAATACTCAGACAAGCCCATCAGGCACCAACAACCATGCCAAATTCACCTTCCTCCCCATTTTGATGCTCAGTTTGAACTTGAGCTCGTCGTCCACAAGCCTGAAAACATTTATTTGCTGCCGTGTGATTGGCTGATAAGCATGTGAGCAGAATAGGTGCATCTAACAAGTGGCTGGTGAGTGTATGTATGAACCCTCTGTGTGGTACCAGATTAAAGGGAACTGAAAAAAAAACCTGTTATCCAGTCTGAGCTGCCTGACAGCGAGTTTCCTGTACCTTCATCACAGAGCTGTCAGTTTTATCTCTCTCTGCATGTTCCCCCACAGCTCACAAACCCAGCCCAGCAGCTGCATGCTCCCACATACACGATTATCAGCCCAACAGGCTGACAAAATCCTGTGTTCCCTGATTTCTGTTCTCAAATGATGACAGGGTTTGGATGGAAAAGCATGTAATGCCTTGAAAGGGAAACATTAATGACTGACAGTTATGCACAGCTGAAGTTTTTACTTTTTTTAATGGAGGTGCTTGTTTGTTTTGGGACGTATGATGTGTGATTCATATGCATTCTAAAATTTCTGTTTATTCACTACATTACATATCAATGCTGTAGCACAGTGCAGGGTTCCCATGCGTCCTGGAAAACCTGGAAAACCTGGAAAATGATTGACCAATTTTCCAGTCATGGAAGGCATATGGAAAATGAGGAAAGCTTGAATTGTCCTGGAAAATGATTTATCTTTCTTCTATCGTGTTAGTGAAAAAAAAATCAAACATAGGATATGAAATAAAAATGTATTTGGTAACAAATGCATACTTAGCCATAAAATATGAGTAGATAAAATAATGCAAGTAAAGGAATAAAATATAAAAACTCAAAATAGTGACAAAAAGTAAAAATAAAAAATGGCAAAATAAAATGTAGGCTACTTAAACAGTAGATCAACAAATGTATTTATAAAAAAGCAAAGTAAATAAATATAAAAACATAAGTATAAACCATAAATTTATAATAGTAAGACTACATGAAAACGTCCTGGAAAAGTCCTGGGGAATGATTGCCAGAAAAGAGTGGGAACCCTGACAGTGTTAATTTTGAGAGCATTTTTTAATTTAGCTTAGTTAAAGTCTTTTGCCTAATATATCTTTTAGTTTTAGTCAAAATTTACTCATCTAAATTGTTTAATTTTATTCTAGTTTTAGGTGATGAAATTTCACAATATTTTAGACGACCAAATCTACTGTAAATTTAGTCGACTAAAATATGAAGTGTAAAGGGTAAGGCATTTTTTATGTTGCCTTGAATTTCTCAAGTCATGTTTTACACTTGGATAAAATGAAACATCTAATAACCCTTTATTGAATGCTAGTAAAGTTTGAATGTATAAATTAACAGAAACAAATTGACTTTTGTGTGAAATGCAGTCACCTTTATTTAGGCTACCTGGCAGAGCATCTCAGTTACAATACCAGAATTGACAACAAACTGTGAACCTGCTCTACATGAATATATCAATTCATAAAGAGAGTAGCTCTGATTGGATCGCTCCCCAACTTATCCCACCACCATGAAGCTAAGGCAGTTGTGATTGGATGTCCCTCTTAACTCATCCAACCTTCCCACACAACCAAAGTAGCTGTGATTGGATATATTCCTAACTTGTCTCTACTTTCTACATGACCAAGGTCTGATTGGATTAATTCTCTGTCAAACACTTTAGTCTAGTTTTTATCTGTTGATGAAAATGTCAGTTAATTTAGTTTTAGTTTTTATCTATGTGCACTTGTTTTTATTAGTTACTGTCTAGTTTTTATCAGGGAAAAAAGGTTGTTGACGAAAACCATGACGAAAATAATTAGTCAACAAAATGAACACTGCTGCAACACTGAACGTTATCACATATCCTGTTTTCTCATTGTGTGTGAGCCTCTTCCCTACTGAATTGAAAACATAAACAGTAAAACGTTCTTTTTGAGCCTGTAACTGTACATCAGCCTGTGTGAAATCAATAAAAATGTTTCCTCCTCCTCCTCTCAGGCACTCCGACATACCACCTACCTCCAGTCAAAGCTCCCACAGGCAGCAAGAAGAAGAGTTCAAAGCACTGTTTCCTCTGTGGCAGGAAGACTGGCCTAGCCACCAGCTACGAGTGCAGGTACAAGTGCCTCCAGCGTTTCCAGCTGTGCTCTCTTTCTCTCTCACTGCCCGACTCCAGAGCAAATCTCTTTCTATTTGTCATTCTTTGCTGTGAGGCCCTTTTTTCTAGAAGGAGGTCTTTTTCCCTGGTTCATCATTTTGTCTCTTGGCACCTCTCAAGTGAAACCGCGTCTGTTCACTGCTCGTCCTGCCACATGCTATTATCATTATCAAAGTTTCTCTTAACAACATCAGTCTGGATCACGTCTCTTTCTCCCGAGTCCTTGTCCAGTGCACACACACTGAATCTGATGCAACAGTATGTAACTCTAATCTCCGAAACACCGGCCTGTTGAAGCGGAGGAACCATTAGAGCAGAGCCCCGACTGTGTTCAAAGGAGCTCAGTGATGCCAGTTTAGTCAAATGGCAAAGATCTATGATTAAATGACTCATATCATTTACTCAATATCTGCGTCTTCAATGAAATAAATTGGACATCTGCTCTTTTTTTACTAATGGTGTGATACAAACGGGAAGATTAAAGCAGAAAAAAAGAGTCTTTTAGTCTGAGTAGACTTCCCTGTGGAGGAGTTTCAGTAAGAATTCAGTGCTGGGACATTCCCTCTCAGAATAGCCTGAGGATTGAGCAGTTTGTTTGCTAATACTGAAACTGAACATTTTTATCAGCTTACTGTCATGTCTCCTGAGGAACAGAGTATTCATGGGAAATTTTTTAATGATATTTTCTTGTTTTTTATTCCAGTATATCTTCATTTAAATCTTTGTCTGTTTGCAGAAATGCATGTCTGACCACAAAAATGCCTCAAATCTAAAGACACGAATACAATGATTGAAGCCCAAGAAAAGGGTTTCAAGTAAACTTCCCGGTAGGCGAGTTAAAAAAATGTAGAAAGAATTTCAACAGACATAATCAGCTCAATGGCCTGGGGATGGAGCTGAGTTTGTTTGCCAGAATTGAAAATGAACAATTTATCTTCTTACTGTGGGATCTTGCAATGAACAGGCATTGTAATTTTTGGCATATTTATTTAAGAATTTTTATTCTCTAAGATAAGATAAGATAAACCTTTATTGATCCCCAGAGGGGAAATTCAGGTGTTGCACCATTACAGGGTAAGTACAAGAGTAAAGTAGCATGCATTAAGATCAATAGAATAACATAGAATATAAAGATATACATCAATAAACTGTACAGTAGAAAAAAAATATATATAGGTGTAATATTTACAATTATCAAATTAAAATTAACAGAGTAAGTGACTTACAGGACTCCTGAGCCGTTCTGTGCAGTATGTGGAAGGTAAAGTGACAGTGATGTTAAAGTGACATGTGACAGGTAACAGCAGTGTTGATGACTGTACATTTAACAGTGCAAATTATTTTAGCTACAAGTATTGTGCAGCAATTGACCGGGATATGAGAAATGAATGAATAGGTGTAATATTTTAAATAACATTAACAGTATGGATAAAACAACTGGTTAAGAGGACATGGAGGATATCATAAATATTGAAGTGCAATGCAGTTTATCAATCTTTATTTGTATAGTGCGAGTTCAAAACAAGTATTATCTCAAGGCACTTTACAATAGAGCAGGCTGAAGACATACTCTTCATTTATAGATACACATATATGCATATATACAAATACATACAAGTGTATATATATGCGTATACACATACATACGTCCAGAGATGTACCCATCCAGGCAGAGACAAAGGGACTAACAATAAGAATTTATGATATAGATAAACCCATGGATGCCTAGATCATGAATCTGTCCTCATCACATTTGTCTCTGCTGAATATACATTCAGTCAATCAGTCAATCTTTACTTGTCTAGCACCATGAGATATTTATTTGCTTACATACAGAGTGCTCTTGAAAGGAATGGTTCAGATTTTTTGAAGTGAGGTTGCACAGGTAAATATAATTTTCTGTAAAGTAACTAGCCAGCTCTGACCCTGAGGGGTGGGTGACAGCAGTGAATGGTTTTACTGAAAGCCTCTTACTTGCCCCACCTTTAGAGTCGAACTACACAAAAACCTGTGTTGGCTCGACTAGATGCTACAGTAAGAATTTGGTCTGGTGTTTTACTTTTCCCTCGTCCAACCCCCTGTGTTAAGAACTGTTGTGTGATGTTACAGAGGGGTTATGTATCCTTCCATCAGCATGCCCTGCTTTCCTCTAATTAGCTGCTCTTGCCGTTGGTCTCCAGAAGGAACAACCAACATTTCCTTCATTAAAACTGAACTCAAAGAAGATATCCTATATAATACTCTGTTGAACCAGAGTACACTGAGGAAGAACTTCTGTAGATGGAGTCGCAGGTCAAAAGAGCGATGGGAGAAACTGTTGTGTGAACTGAGGGGCAGGACAGAAGTTACCTAGTGGTTCAGACGCATGAACTGTGAACCATTGCAGTCGCGAGTGGGACTTAAGCCACGTTAAGTTCAGTTTGGTGCAGAAACCTTTATCTTGTTTGCGTTTCTACTGCCAGCTGTACCTTCACCTGAGGGCAGAGATTTGAGCCAGGAGCAGAGGGTCGAGCCAGCAGTGTAAGTGCTTAACATCACAGCAGTGCAACACAGTGAAGCTGTCTGAAGTAGAGCAGGACTCTAAACAAAGAGCATGGAGGACTTCCAGCTCTCCAGTACTCTATGGAGCATTGTTTCATTTAGACATTCTTTATAGCAACAGCAGTGAACAAATCACTCTAAATCCACAGCCTCTTTGAACATGGTACAGTATGTATTTTCATTTTAGCTGCTGTTGAATGAGAATTTAGGATTTTTGTGACCAATGAACAGACTACAGCACTTTGAGCTGCACCTTTTAGGGTCCATTTGGTACGCCCCGCACCCCTTCAGAGGGGTGCCTAAAGGTGGGACAGCACAGGTTGATTATTCGGACACCTTTTATCAACAGTGGAAACACCTGTAATTGTCTACCTTACAGAGCTGAACTGAACCCGACTGCCAAGCAGAAACACAGCTTTTGGAACAAGGCTTCTCCTGGACCTTTCTGGTCCTGATGGGAAATTAGGAGCTGCAAGGGAGGGAGGGGGAGTCCTGATGGCCATATTCAAACAACAAGCCAAATTTGGTGAAGGCCAACATCAAACGATGGAAATCAGTACTCTGACCATTTGTTTGCCTGTTTTTACATACAGGATAAATACAGGAGCGACCCATCTTTTAAATATTCATCCAGAGTGTAATGATCCAGAGTTACAGTTAAATTAGTTAGTGCTCTGGTGATCGCTAACTGACCCCACTGCAGCACTCAGACCTGAACAGCTGCTGAGAGGAAGCAGCACAGGCTGGTGGAAGGACATAGCTAATATGTTGCATCACAAAATAGTTCCAAACACAGAGGCTTTGTTGAGGAAAAGTGAAACACTGTGAAGAATCTTACTATAGTGTTTAGCCAAGTCAACATAGTTATTTGTGTAGTTTCCACCTAGAATTGGATGATACTCTCTATGGCACCTTTGACTGCTAAGATTTGCCTGGTGTCCATACCTAGCTGTTTCGCTAAACAAGAAGAGCTGCACCGGCTAGTTGCTTTATTGGCAATCATATTTACTGGTACAGCGGGAACACTCAAAAGACCAGCTCCATTGGAGCGAAGAGCTAGAGGAGGTTCCCAAGATCATTCAAATAAGATGTTACAATGCCACAGCATATATTCAGTTGATTACAGCTCAAAGCAAAATGCTGTACATTTGTTAAACTGATTAACTTGTACTTACATTGATGTCTGTAATACAATCAAACCAGCTTGGACAGGACCATGCTATCGGTACCAGTCAGATAATGTAGTAGGCGGGTGCTACTGCCACGGTATAAAGCACCAAACGTGAGCCACTTCGTAGAGCAAACTCTCACCAAAACACGTCAGAAGTGGAGCGAAAACATCCTTTTTATCAAAACATGCTGTCAGTGTTTGTTTTCTGTTTAATGAAGAAATGTAGTCCATCTCTGGTAAAACTGCTGCTAAAGCTGTTAGCATGAATGCTAATCTCTGTAGGAGCAGTTCCTGCTACTTTGGGCTGCTCAAAATCGATTTAGATTGGAGCTTGGCAAGATGGATCTGCCTGATTACAGACATCGAATTGGACCGATCCAGCTGCACTGCAAGGTTAACAGTGTGGCCCTCAGGCGGTGAAGGAAGTATTAATGGGGCCCTCCTGGTAGCTCAAGTTGCCCATCCCTGGTTTAGAATCATCTATGGCAGGGGTGCCCAACAAGGTGCCTGCGAGCACCTGGTAGCCCGCAGGGAACCAATGAGGTGCCCTGAGGAACATTTAAAAAAATAACACAAGCTACCATCACAGAGGCTGAAATATATGGACATTTTTTAAATTTCAGTTGTGTATTTTGCTAACAAATCACACTTAATAACTACAAAAATAACAAATGTAACATGTGCATTAGATTTCTAAACCGCCTAATTTTCCTAAACTTTTGACCTGCATGGGGTCAAAGTTCACATTGATGCTGACACAGAAAAATAAATAATTGAAGATGTATGTAAGTTTAATGTTCTCATTTAATGTAATATTCTATGGTAAAAAAAATATTGTTAGGATTAATTAAAAGTAAAATGTAACCATACAGTGTCGTAGGTAGCCTATCAAATGCATATTGTTAATTTCCATTAAATTGTAACATTTTTATTATTTAAACATTTAATCAAGCAAGTAGCCCTCCACAATACTCCTCATGTTTAGGGTAGCTCTCAGGCTCTGAAAGATTGATGACCCCTGATCTATGGAGTATCCAGCCTGACACAGAAACAGTAAACCCAAACTAAATGTTTCTGTTTCATCTTTCAGGTGTGGCCACAACTTCTGCGCCACCCATCGCTACGCGGAGACTCATGACTGCACGTTTGACTACAAGAGTGCCGGGCGCCGATTCCTGCAGGAAACAAACCCTCTTATCAGTGCCCCCAAGCTGCCTAAGATCTGAACCCAACAACCCTCATCTGTGAAGGGACGGCCTGAACAAACACAGGCTAATGGAGACTGAACGGTCGAGATTCTGCAACGTGACTTTTTCTAGCAGAAAGAAGGAACTTTATCACCACTGTGTGCTCTTTTTTAAATCTGCCAAGTTTGCTTAATATTCAAATAAGATTTCCTTTAAAGCCAAGTGTGAACAAATGATAGGAGACTGAAAGGACACAGAGTTACGTATCACCTCTTGACAATGTGAAGATCTTGTTTTATCTGTTACTTTATTCTTTTTTTCTTCCACTAAATACAAAACAATGTGCATGTATGTAGGTAGGTTTTGCTAAATATATCTGCTGCACGTTCAGACTTATCTATTTTTAGTTTTGTCAGCTTTTTTTTGTTTGTTTCAAAAGGACCGTTTCTGACTTTTCATGGGACAAGTCTTTGACAGATGCACTTTAGAACTATCATATTTATACATCAGCTTTCTTTATCGTGTGAGGGAGGATTCTTACATTTCTGTGTTCGTCTTTAAAGTGTTCACGCCGTTATCATGATTTTTTTAATTATCCTGCACCTCTAAAGACTCTCTTACATGGGCACATACAAACCGACATCACTAATGAATCCCTTCTTAAAAGAACCCACGTATTGATGAAATACTTAATATTTATTAATAAATACTACTTATTTAAGTTTATGGGTGGTTTTGAAATAGCAGGTATGCAACGTGTGTAGGTATGAATGTCAGTTTTAATGTGTATCCTATCAAGTAAAGTGTATTAGGATTTTGGGGAAGTGGGGGGGGTTTATGGTATTTATGATGTGTCTCTAAATAAGGTGGTTGCCATAAAAATCTTTTGTAAGTCTTTTTTATTACTCAGCTGTTGCAAAAAAACTTAAATGCTGTTATAGTATCTCCAATGGTTTGATCTAATAAAGTTTCTCTTTGAAAATCGAAACCTGTTTGATCACATTTCCACTTCACTGGTATTTTTACTGCAGTAATTTCCTCCTCTTCTCGTTGATGTCCTCTGGTCTCGCTGTTCCTCGTTATTTGCTCTCTGGATATTTGACCCCTCTTGCTTCGCTCCTCTAATAGTTCTCGTATCTCTGTGAAGTAGATGAGAAACAGTTTCTGTTTGCTCTCACTGACTCATTCTCGATGCAGCGCCATGTCCTCAGTTCTTACTCAGGCCTGTGGCTAGTTCCTTAGCAACCAGGCGGTTTCTTATGTGTTTCACATTAGACCCTTATGCTCTGTGTGCCCGCTGAAGTTAGGGCCCGTGTAATTGAGAACATCTTGTTAGGTAGACTTCATTAGAAGTGAGTCAGAACGAACTTGCTGTCTTCTTTGGGGCTGCTATCGGTCCATTTCTGTTCTCAGGAGGTTTTGTTTTGTAAGTTCAAAATCAATTACATACATTTTTTGTTAAAAAAAAAAAAAAAAATCTCTGGATGTCTGCGTGTAAAAGACATATTATATATCTGCAGGAAAAAACATACATTATGATCAACTGTTCATTCTTGATATTTGCAATTGCCAATTACTGATTATAAAAAGGAATCAATCAATCAAACAGTCTTTATTTGTATAGCCCCAATTCATAACGTGTTATCTCAAGACACTTAACAATAGATCACGCTGAAGACAAACTCTTCAATTTATGGATACACATAGTGCTCAGCATAAATGAGTACACCTTTCAGAATCAACATTTTCTATGGCATACTATACCACAAAATACTCCCCCAAACATGGGCCATTGATTGCAAACAAGATTTTTTAAGTTGCACACAAAAAAGAGGTGGGAGCAAAGCTAAATTTTAGTTATATTACCCTTATTTTCATCTTATTGTAAAAAATATATATATGTTAAACTCAGCTTTGTTAAAACTTTGGAAATTGTTCTTTTGTTAATTTAGATATTGATTAATACATTACTTTTAAAAGGGGGTGTACTCATTTATGCTGGGCACTGTATATGCATGTCCACATATATACATATAAAACACACAAATACATATATACACAAAATACATCTAACACCCAACATGAATCCATATAGCCAATCAGGAATCCCTCCATCACGGCAGCAAGAAAAACATCTGTTTAGCAGCAGGAAATCTTGAATGTGGATCCCAGTCTCACGATGAACAGCCATCCACACTATGTTGTGTTGGGTGTGAGGGCGAAGGAGGGGAGGTGGGCAGAGACCAGTGGACTAAAGTAAGAACTAAGGCTGGTAACAGATCCATGGGCCAATCATAGACCTGTCGACGTCATATTTGTCTTTGCTGAATATAAATTTATTAGAGGTCAGCCCCTTAAGATGCAGCATCTTGTTTTCAAGAGGGCCCTCATGTCTGTATGATTGTCGTGGTAGTTTTTGTAGAAGTATAATCAACAGTGATCATTGAAAGAGTAATTAATCTATTATTTACCTTAACGTTGACTAATACAACAGCATCAAAATGAGAATTTATTAGTGATGTATGAAAATCACTTATAAAGTGATCAATGAAAAGTTGGAGTCAGGTGGGTCCAAGGCAACAGCATATATATGCCAATAATAATGGTAACGATAATGTAAATTAACTTTAGCCAAAATAATGAGTATGAGAAAGGAATAATTGATAAGCAGAAAAATTGTAGTTTGGGTCAGTAATGATGGTAACAGCAATTAAAACTAAACACAAAAAGTATTGGTAGATTATTTCTATGTTGTTAAGGAACATGCATTCATGGGATGAACAGCAGAGCTGAGTATGTGGGTTGCGGTCATGAAAAATTTGCCAAATCCAAAGCAACAGCTTTTTTTTTTTTTTGCTGTTGCTGCTGACTCTTGTTATGAGCTTCTGGTACCCTGTAATGCCACCTGTGAGCATTAAGGATTTATCAGAGACCACCTCCAGGATTTGGGAGTGCAGATGATGGAATGGCCTGCCAGCAGTCCTGACCTCAACCCCACTGAACACTTGTGGGATTAGCTTGGGCATGCTGTTTGTGCCAGAGTGACCAACACACAGTGTTAATCATCATTCAATCCACCAAACGACATCAAACAACAGTCAATACTGCCGTTTCAAGGTGTTTCACTGTCATGTTTTGCCTCCACTGCTAACATCCAGGAGATGGAGTGGGAGGAACGGGCTGACCCCCTCCAGAGGTTGTAACAGAGCAGTGTTAATTTTGACAGCACTTTTAATTTAGTCCTTTGCCTACAATATCTTTTAGTTTTAGTCATCTAAATTGTTTTCATTTTAGTCTAGTTTCAGTTGATCAAATTTCACAACATTTTAGTCGATGAAATCTACTGTAAGTTTAGTCGACTAAAATATGAAGTGTAAAGGGTAAGGCATTTTTTATGTTTCCTTGAATTTCTCAAGTCATGTTTTACACTTGGATAAAATGAAACATCTAATAACCCTTTATTGAATGCTAGTAAAGTCTGAATGTATAAATTAACAAACACAAATTGACTTTTGTGTGAAATGCAGTCACCTTTATTTTGACTACCTGGCAGAGCATCTCAGTTACAATACCAGAACTGACAACAAACAGTGAACCTGCTCTACATGAATGTATCAATTCATAAAGAGAGGAGCTCTGATTGGATCGCTCCCCAACTTATCCCGCCACCACCAAGCTAAGGCAGCTGTGATTGGATGTCCCTACTTTGGTTGTGTGGGAAGGTTGGATGAGTTAAGCTCATCCAACCTTCCCACACAACCAAAGTAGCTGTGATTGGATATATTCCTAACTTGTCTCTGCTTTCTACATGACCAAATTAGGTCTGATTGGATTAAGTCTTTGTCAAACATTTTGGTCTAGTTTTTATTTGTTGATGAAAATGTTAATTAATTTAGTTTTATTTTTTTTGTCCATGTGCACCTGTTTTTATTAGGGACTGTCTGGGGAAAAAAGGTTGTTGACGAAAACTATGACAAAAATAATTAATCAACAAAATTAGCACTGTAACAGAGGCGTGGTATTGGAGAGAAGAAGACGCCAGACTCAGCAGGAGACGGGAGTGCTGCGAGTGAGCCTTTTTGTGTATGTGGCGGCGTGCACCGAGTTGTGCGAGTCTAAGCCATATTGCAAATATAACGGAATCTCGTTGCAGCACTTTTTGCGTAAAGGTACTGTGAACTGGGCTGTTAGCACAATAAGCTGTTATTGTGGAGAGAGGATTGGTCAAAGTAGCCCTCACACTCAGCTCTGCTGCTCATCCCACAAATTCATGTTCCTCACAAATGTGGCACCATTCAAAGGAAAATAAACAGGCCTAACAGCAGTTTAAGATTTTAAGCCAAGAGCCATTGTTACAAAAAAGAAATTATTTCCACACACTAATTTCATTACTTTTGTGTGATTTTAGTTGATGTTTTCATTGAGTAACCCTTGAACAGTTTGTGCCATCTGATGCATTAATATGTTTTCTTTCTTTTCTTGTGAGTCACCGCGTTGACATCTGTCAAAGGAGAAGTGAGGACACTGCTCATTATTCTTTTTTCCCACTTTAGGTTTGTTTTGTCTCCAGCAGAGACCCTGACCCGAGTCATGTTGTAGCGTTTGCGTCCTCACTTTCTTCCCTCATGTTGTCTGGCTTTAATCCAAGATAATTAGGCTGTGCAGCATAAACAGATGAAGAGGCTGCTCTTCGTCGCTTTGTAGGACAATATAACTCAACGTTTAAAGAGGTATTTAGTGAAAAAAGCAGTATAACTTGGCATCTCAAGGTAGATTTAAGAGAAATGCATAACGCTGCTTATATCTCAATATATTTCAGTTTAAAGAGGTTTACTTGCATGAATGTGAGGAATCGTTGCCAAAGCAGTTAAAAAAAAGAAAGGGCAAAGGGTTAATTAAAATGATGAAAAATATTGGTATTAAGATGGTAAAGGTTAAAAAATGAAGATAAAATAACTCTATGATTAAATAAATATGAAAAAAAAAGATTATATAAAAATGTTAAGAAACATAAACAATGTGTGCTTTTTTAAATGTGTGTATGTTGAGGTTTTGTTGTGCATCTGGGGTTGAATTTAATTGTTTGCTGTGGTTTGTTGTGTTCAGTCTCCACTGGTTGTCCTCGGGTCCTTACATACGTTTTACTGGAACCTGCCACAGGTGAACAGGTGGAAACAGGTGGGTGTCCTGATTTGGTATGAAAGGAGCATCCCTGAAAGGCTCAGCCATTCACAAGCAAAGATGGGGTGAGGTTCATCTCTCTGTGAACAACTGAGTGAGCAGATAGTCCAACAGTTCAAAGTGATACACCAACATTTTTTATTGTTTTCATGTCTTGTCTCACTCCTGAGTCCATGACAAGCAGATAGACACCATTCATTAGACTGTGCATGCAGTTACAAGTAAGAGACAGGCAAAGCTCGCCCACCGCTAGTTAGCTTAGCTCATACACTGGAAGTCAATGGGTAGCGTTAGCCTGCCTCTGCCCACAGTCATCAGATAAACTTTTTGGCAACTCTAAACGTTCCTGTGTACTTGTTGTGACTCATTTTTTACTGTTATGTGACGTTATCTATTGTTAGACAAAGATTAGCACTAAAAAGTCATTTTCAAAAGAATACATGCGAGTAGAAGAAGATTGGATGACTGTAGGCAGAGGCAGGCTGACGCTACCCATTGACTTCCAGTGTTTGAGCAAAGCTAATTAGCGGTGAGTGAGCTCTCCCCGTCCTTCCCTTGTTGCTGCACGTAGAGCTGGAGGAATGGTGTCTATCTGCTTGGCATGGACTCGGGAGTGAGGGAAGACATGAAAAGAAAAAAAAATGTTGGTGTATCACTTTAAGAACATTTATCAACATACAATTGCAATGACTTTAGGGATTTCATCATCTACGGCCCACAGTATCATCAAAAGATTCAGAGAATCTGGAGAAATCTGCATGAAAGCAGCAAAGCTTGAAGCAACATTTAATGCCTGTGACCTTTGATCCCTCAGGTGGCACTGCATTAAAAACCAGCATCATTCTGTACCATGAGTGCCTGGGTACAGTTCTTAAAATATGAATAAAAATATAATAATATAAAGCAGTTAGAGCAATGTCAGAGGTGTAGAGCAGTAGAAAAGGTAAATATGTTGCCCCTTGCCCAGATTTTGTCATGTAGCTCTCAGTAAGTAGAAAAATATGTATAAAAGGCTTTTAATGTCATGTTTACCTGATGGCTCCATTAGCCATTACACACTCCATCCTCTGTATATGAATTCAAAGAAAACACTTGCAAAATTAATGTCTGTACCATCAGCCATAATTTGTACTAAGTGCTCATCAACATTAATGAGAACATAAGACGAGGTGGTAGACATGAAGCACTAAGTATCAGCATTTCAACTGTGTGGTTTAAAATGAAGTTTATCATGATTAACGACTGTCACAGTGTAATGTTGTAATGTGATGAATGAGTAACTAGCAGCTGGTTAACCAAAGAATGACAAACGAGGACTCACTCGCTGGCTGAGACCCTGTGAGGTCCCACACTTTCAGCGTCACTTTTTTACACTTTCAGTTTTGTACCTGTATGTGGCACTTTTATTGTATCACTCTAGAGAGCATTGGCATTGTTAGACCTTTTTTAGGCAGGCTGAGGCACCCTTGAATTTCATCTCAGCCCTCCTACAGTGATAATTACGAAATTCTGATGAAGTAGGGACATTGTGTAAAATTTAAATAAAAACCGAATGTAATGAATTGCAAAGCCTTTCAGCCTATATTCAATTGAATACACAACAAAGACTAACTGATAAACTTAATTGTTTGGTTGCAAATATTCACTCATTTTGGATTTGATGCCTGCAACATGTTCCAAAAAGCTGGAACAGGGGCATGTTAACCGTATTGTTACATCATCTTTCCTTTTAACAACATTCAACAAGTGTTTGGAAACTGAGGACACTAAGTGTTAAAGTTTTTTAGGCAAAATTTTTTCCCAGTCTTGCTTGTTGTGTAACTTAAGTCACACAGCAGTCTGCGGTCTCCGTAGTCGTATTTTGCAGCCCATAATGCTCCACACATTTTCAACAGGAGACAGGTCTGGACTGCAGGCAGGCCAGTCGAGTACCTGCAGTCTTTTGACATTGTCTTGATGAAATAAGGAGGGATGTCCCTGAAAAAGATGTTACTTGGATGGCAGTATATGTTGCTCCAAACCCTGTATGCCCCTTTCAGCAGTAATACCGCCATCACAGATATGCAAGTTACCCATGCCAGGGGCACTAACACACCCCCATACCATCATAGATTCTGACTTCTGAACTTTGCTCTGATAACCTTCTGGATGGTCCTTTTCCCTTTTAGCCTGGAGGACACCATGTCCATGATTTCCAAAAACTGTTTGAAATGTGGACTCCTCAGACCACAGCAGACTTTTCCACTTTGCCTCAGTGCATCTCAGATGAGCTCGGGCCCAAAGAGGCCAGTGGCGTTTCTGGGTGTTGTTGATATTTGGCTTTGGCTTTTCATGGTAGAGTTTTCAATTTCACTTGTACTTATAGCAACAAACTGTCTTAACTGACAACGGTTTTCCAAAGTGCTCCAGAGCCCATGTGCTGATATCCTTCACAGATGGATGAGGATTATTAATCCACCTGAGGGATGAAAGGTCACAGGCATTCAATGTTGGTTTACGTGCAGAGATTCCTGCAGATTATCTGAATCTTTTGATGATATTATGAACTGATGATGATGAAATCTCCGAATTCCTTTCAATTGTACTTTGAAAAATGTTTAACTGTTGGACTATTCGCTCACACAGTTATTCACTAAGTGATGAATCTTGTTCCATCCTTGCTTGTGAATGCCTGAAACTTTGGGGATTCTCCTTTTATACCCAATCATGACACTCATTTGTTTCCAAGCTGTTCACCTATGAAATGCTCCAAACAGTTATGTTTTGAGCTTTCCTCGATTTTCTCAGTCTGTTGTTGATGCTTACCATCTTTTTTGTAATGTGTTGCATTAAAAATGACAGAACATTTCCAAGAAAACAATTAAGTTCTTCAGTTTAAACACAAAATATCTTGTCTTTGTTGTGTGTTCACTTGAAGTTAGATCATAGGGGATTTTCAAATCACTGTCTTCTGTTTTTCGTTATGCATAACACAACATCCTGACTTCATTGGAACTGGGTTTGTATCTTATGAGGTAAACTTATTCAAAGTCTATTTCAGTGTTATGCCTCTGACGATATATCTGTAGTTTCCAATCTGATCTGAACTCAAAGGGGGTCATCCCAAACAAGCCCCCTCATGGTGCCCTAGTGGATGCAAACAAGATCAGTACCAAACTGGACTTCTTTCTTTCAAACTTGCTATGAAAGTGGGACAGGATGGATGTATTATTTATATACGCCCAACTTCGACATCAACAGGTTGAAAAACAACAACATCATAACAAACTGAACCAGAAACCAGAACACTGGGAAAACTCAGAACCTGGCATGGTGTCTGTTTGTGCTTGTGGTGCTAATCCCAGCCAGACCACTAATAACAACATCAGGACTCCATGTGATAACAGAGGGAGTTTTGCGTGCTTCTGGAGGATTTTTGTGGAGTGACGTCTCTCAGGATCTTGGCTTTGCTTTTGCACTTCACATTTTTAACAAAGCTGACCTGAGTTTGGAAAAAGAGTATTTATAAGTCTGAGTTGCTAAGTTGGGTGTCCTGTTCTTCTAAACTTGTCTCACTTTCAAAACTAGTCTGAGTGTCTTTGCTTCAGTTGCATCAAATTCAACCATCCAAAAACCATCCTGTGAGTCACCCAACTTTTACATGATAAGTGCAAATCTGAATGTCTTTTTCTGCCCCCCTAAAAGTGGGTTGTTTTTATTCTTGTAACACAGTGTACTTTTTGGCATCTAATATGGTTTCTTAGAGGCATTTCTACAGTGGAAAAGCTTTCTGTTGTTTCTCTGCCGTCTCTCACACAAGCAGAACAAACCAAATGTCTATTTTCTGTGTCAGGACTGTTCTCTTTGCTTTTTGCAGCTCTGCCAACTGCTGCAAGACTATATTTTGCACGGACCAAATAACAATTCTTCTTTTCCCTGTTTTCAGAACTGCTTTTTAGGGGAAGAAGAAATTCAGCTCAACAACGCCAGCAGCGGTGTTTGAATGCAAAATGTGTACAGGCCTGGCATGGATTTTTAAATGCACTGCAGGGTACTGATTGCCCATTTAATAGTAATTTATCACGGCCTGCTGGGATGTGCAGTGAATTTGGAAACATCATTGCTCCTCTTTCATTTTACTCTTAAAAAGCCAAAAACTGAATTAAGAGGAAACATATCCAGTCATTAGGCACAGATTTGTGGTGCTGTAATCAACAGTACTCTTCATTAAATAAACAATGAATTACACTGATCACAAGGTTAAACTAACCATTAAAGTGACAAACAGATTCAACATGTCACCTAGTTTGAATGCTTCTGTATGCAAATCCTCAGAATCAAAGATACTCCAGCAACAGATTTGAATAACATTCAAGCTTTAGTTGAAATAGTAGGGATGTGACTTGATACACAGTGGTGCAACAGACAGTGCACATGCCTCACAGCAAGAAGGTCGCTGGTTTGATTCCTGGGCCCTGTGCATGCATGGGTTCTCTCCGGGCACTCTGGCTTCCTCCCACAGACCAAAAACATGCTCATTAGGTTGACTGGTGACACTAAATTAACCTTCGGTGTGAGAGTGAATGGTTGTCTCTCTATGTGGCCCTGTGATCAACTGGCGACTGGTTCAGGGTGTCCCCCACCTCACCTGGGATGGCTCCAGCCCCCCGGGGACCCTGAAAGGGATAAACAGTATAGATAATGGATAATGGTGACTTGATGTCAACACTAATGTAATGATTTGCAATGCAGTGCTGTGTAGTACTCTATTAGAATCAGAATCATAATTTTTATTTATTGCCAAGTGCATTTGCACATACAAGGGACTTGGCTTGGTTAATTGGTACAAAAAATAATCAACATATAATTAGAATAAAAATTAAAATAAAGGGTCAGGAGGAATAAAATATAAAAATAGGTAGAAAATCATGCAAAATTGATTTTGGTATACATCAAAAATATACAACATATACAATAGGCGCAAAAACCCCCCACAACCCAACAATATGTACAGAAGATGAGGTGAAGGAGCTGTACAGATGATTGACTACCCTGATGACTTGGTGCTGCTGCAACCTCAAATACTTGAGGCAGATGGCAGGTCACATTTTGTTACAGTGAGTTCAACTGCTCTCCACAGTAGAAGTTGACATGAAGGTTTTGTGACATAATGGCTCCTTTGAGCTTTGAAAACATAACTTTGTTGTGCCACAACATCTACTATACACACACATATTGCATAATCTGCATAAAAGACTACACAAATAAGGGAAATGATCATAGCAGCATGCTATTGCACAAGCAAACAGCCTTAGGAAAGATGATCTAAATCAACATTTGTGGAAGAAAAGTAGCACTGAAGACTCATTTCAGATAAAATGAAACCATCAGCTTAATGGCAGCATATATAACCAACTGCAGATGAAATTCAACCTCATTGTTGATGTTACGCAGTTACAATGAGTAACTAGAAAAGCACTGAGAGCACAGACCTCCACCAAGCAACTCAGTTCCAGCAGTGGCTTTTCCACAACCCCTGTATAAGATACAAATCTGGATCACCAGATCCAGGATAGTGCCAGGATCCAGACCAAACTCAGCACATACATGGAGGTTGTTATCCTGTATGAACACAACAAGTTTTGGGAACATCACTTAATATTTTGATTTTATATGAATTTTTGAATGTGGTCAATGGGATGTCCTATTATAAAGTTCAATGTTTTTTTGTTACATCAATCTGGATGGGAGCCATATGAAATTTACCTTGATGATAGAGACATGGACCCCAAAATTCTGCCCAACGTTAACTAATGGGATTTTTTTTTAAATTTGGGATTTCTTTTGCATCCAGACAAATATACATATCACCACCAAATGTTGGACCATTACCAACATCTCCTGAAACTTTCAGCAAAATCTGTCAAGTGGTTTTTGCATAGTCTTTTTTTTTTTTTTAACCAATGTTTTTATTGTCTTTTTTGATTACAAAACAAAGACACAAAACAGAACAAGGTAATAAGTACAAAAAGGCATCTGAAGAAATTTCAAATAATCAGGTACCAGTGGTATATTTAGTGGTTTGGAAATCGACTGTTTGTCATCATGGCTTATGAGGAAAAGACAAGAATAACATTAAGGAGTGACAATCATGTGCATGCACAGCTGTACACAAATTGTACCCCACAACAGAATGTACCCGTATTCCATAATGTGGTTATTGATTTTAATAAGGAAAAAAAATCTAAATTACAAATATAGATAAGAATAAAATCAGTAGACTACAAAGCTGTAATGAAATCATCCCCTCTGGATATTCCATAAATGAGCCCCAAATCTTTGCACAAGTGTTAAATTTCCCTGTGGGTTTTTGCGTAGTCTTGCTAACAAACAAACAACAAAAACAACAAAAAAACATAATCTCCTTGGCAGAGGTAACTATTACAAAAGTTACAAAGGTGATATGGCAGGTTTTACACCAGGATTATTTTCTTATGAAGCATCTTTTATTGCGTATTTTTTACGTCAACAGCACCAGCATTATCATCGTTAATCAAAAACACAGCCTGTTATGAATCATATCAGAGTTTGAAGTGTTGTGTATAATGAATGTTTACTGTTCAGACTCACATGTCCACAGGGCTGCAGGCATCAACACGTGAGACAATAAAATCATACCAGTCTGGCAGGTTCATGGACCAGGTGAGACAGCAGAAAGGCCATACACCAAGGGGAAAAAAGTACCTTTCCACCCAGCTTTACTTTCATTTCTATCTGCTGACAGGCTCATTGACCTCCAGGGAGGAACACCTCTTATTTACCTGTCTGCCTGCTCTCTGTTTGTCTATCACCCTACACGCCTTTTCTTTTTACCCTCTGTGCCTTTTTTCACTGCCTCTCACTTAAGAATCCAGTCTTGTTAACCTCTGGGGACTTGGCCGTGTTAACCTCCTGCTCTTATGTGAGAGAAGCCTCACAGATAGACACACTGTGGAAATTTGAATGTTTGTTTGCTTTTGAAGGAAGGTTGTTTACATCAGTGAGGGTTGTTTACATCAGTCAACCTCCCTTTAAATCTAGTGTGTTTATCTGTGAGGCTGCTTTAACAAACAAAAAGGGAAAGCATTTCATAACTAGAAAGACAGTGTACTGGTTTTGATCGCATGACTTAAGAATCTGTTATTTCTGACCATAAATACTTGATAAAAGAACATTATTTTTTGTCACAAATAAGGGTATGTTTTTGCCAGCATTTGTTAGTTTGTTTGCTTGATTGTTGACAGGATAACTTGAAAAGCTGGAAACTGATTTTGCTGAAATTTTAAGGGAATGTTGTTCGTGGCAAAAGGAAGAAGTGGTCCAATTTTGGTGATGATCCAAATTAGGATGAGGAACTGGGAATTATTTTTTAAGGGTTTCTTAACATTGCAGAATGAGGAAAAAAGTGTCAGAAAGACACTTCACAGACAAAGAAGATTCAGAGGTACAGAGGGGGTTTTAGAATTTGTTGGTGTGATTTCTGGAGATTTACAGGCAATAGATGACCTTGATACCCAGTGACCTTGGCCTTTGACCTTTCACCTGATGTTACCAGCTCTTTGTCAAGCCAGAGAAGACAATTGTGCAAAGTTTGACGGAAATTCCTGGCAGACTTTTTGAGATATTATGTCATAAACAAGATATGATCAGCATATTTGACCTTGTTCCCACACAATGTTTGACACCTGGTGACCTTTGACCTCTGGCCTCCAATATCAAATCACTTTATCTTTTAGTCAGAGAAAACTATTGTGAAAAGTGTGACAAAAATCCCTAAAAAGCTTCCTGAAAATATGTCATTCACAAGCATAATATGACAACAAAGCTTGTTCATTGTTTCCATTGACCTTTGACCTATCTATCTAAATCTTATTGCATCACTGTGGAAATTTGTGCAAATTATTCCTGAGATAATCTATTCCTGAGATCACACTCACAAATAAAGAATGATCATGAGCCCTAATCTCTGACCCACAACTTTGAGATCTAATCATTTCAGGCTGGAGTGGAAGTCAATTTTTTGTTTGTAGAAAATGTTTGAAAGCAAAATATGAAAATAACAATTCACTACTTTGACCTTTGACCTGTGACCAATCCAAAATGTATTGAATTCATCCTTGAGTCAGAGGGGACTTTAGGGCAATGTTATAAAAATCCCATGTAGAACTCAATTAATCTCAATCAGATAATCAATCCGTCTTTATTACAATAATGCCAAATCAAAACAAATGTTATCTCAAGACACTTCACAAAAAATAGTTCAAAGCCATGCTCTTGTTATTATCATTGATTTTGTATTCTGATTTTATTGTTTTATTGTTATTTAATTATATGTTATTTTTAATTCTAAATTTGTGATATTTTATTTTGTTTCATTTTTAGAGAAATGGAGAAAGATATTTGGATACTGAAGACACTAATTGTTGAAGCTATGTAGGTGAAATTCTTTCTCATTCTTGCTTGATGTTTGACTTCAGTAGCTCAACAGTTCAGGGTCTCCATTGTTGTATTTTGTGCTTCACAATGCTCCACACATTTTCAGTGGGAGACAGGTCTGGACTCCAGGCAGGTCAGTCCAGTACCTGGAACCATCTCTCTAAAGTTAATATCAGGAGCTGTAGTGATAATGATAAAGGGGCAAAAGGAAAGGCCAAATATTTTCACTTGTTGTAGTTGAAACTGTGTAGATCCACAACAGCAGGTCGTCCACTCCAACAATCCAGAGCAGCCTATGAGAGAAAAACCAGAGATTGAGATTTCACATTCATAAGATCATACTCATGAGGCTCAGTGACCTTGACCATTTGTCTATGAACTCCAAAAGCTAAGGGAAAGATAAACATAATACTCATTGACCTTTGACCTTTGTAAACACAAACTACTTTTTCCTTGTATCAATGTGATTTTTTAAAGTCAGAAGAAAATCCCTGTAGAGGACTTTTGCAGTTTTTAACTGCTCTTATCAGACAGTATGTTTCAACCTTAGCAGTTCAGTATTTTTTAGGTTTTTATTCTGTTTAAATGCAAGTTTTTTGACACAAGTCATGCAACAAAAAATGTCCTCTGCACTCAAATGCAGCAGGCTGAAATACAGGAATGCAGAAAAGGTAGGCAACTACATTAAAACGAAAAGATTTGAGGAAAAATCAGGGACCAGTAGTATTATCATTTCCAATTCAGCATAGTTTTTAGTTAGCCTTGCAGAGCAGATGGACCTGCCTGATTCTGAAATCATGCATATCCGTCTTGCCAGCCTCCATCGCCCAACGACTTCACTCAGATGGAATCTTAACGGCCCAATCAGGGAAGAGAGGCGGGAGCCGCGGGAGCCACGGGAGCCGCGGGAGCAGCGGACGTGACAACAACAGGAAGTGACTGCATGTTTGAAAACAATGGCGGCTTCTAAAGTGGTCTCAATATCTGTTTGTTTGGTTTTTTTTTATCAGAAATGGACTCAATTTATTCTTTAAAAGAGGAGGAAAGAACGTCACTTAAAGCTTATCTTACGAGAAGTCATGTTTTTGCTCTTCTCATGACCGGGGATCACTGCTGGGAAACTGGAGAGAACGTGGAAATCAATCCACGGACATGTCAGTTAATCTATGGTCGTCATGGTTACTCAGCAATGCTTGGCGAAATATGCTCTCCTCAGAGGTTTACTGGGAAAACTTGGTAGGTATTGTCTTTGGCGATGTTCGTGTCACATATAAGTGTTAAATGACACATCTGTGTGGTATAATTTAATGTGAAACAATAGTCTTCAGGCAATTTAAGCTAATGGCTAACATGGTTACGTCCAATCACAAGCTGTTGTTATTTTTGTAGGTTCTGCCCCTGAAAACATTTTCGAACAGCTCCTTCCCAGATGGGTTAGTGAAATATTTCCAATATGAAACTGTCCATCTGGCGTGTCAGGTTAGTTTTTTAGTAATTTGAAGGTAAAACAGTCAAAATGACCATCATGGTCCTCCTTCTGTTAATAGCATCGTAAAGATCCAGTGTTTGGGTTTACAGAGCCTGTAAATGTGGTATATTAGCTGTTTTATCATCAACACGACAGCTTTGTTTCACTCCCCTACTTCTATTTAAAACACAAAACGGCTGCATCCTAATCCCTCCACACCACGCCAAAAGTCTGCCCGTATCTCTCTGACGCAGAGACACATGCATGACAATTTGGCAGACTCACTTCTGAGGTGCCCACTTTGTCCAGACGGAGCACAGAGGCTCCGTTGTCCCACCCCAAGGACGGGGTGGCGGTCTGTGAATCAGTAATAAGCCTAAACACAATGACAGGTTTCACGGAGACAGAGCCGAGGCTTTGAGTCAACAGAGGATACATTCCCTCTTTTAATAAGTGAGCCTCTCCCTTTACGTACTGCTCTGTGAGTTATGGTGTGGAGTTACAGTCGATTATGTGATTCAGCCAAGTCAGAGTCCTCCTTCATACACTGCAGACCATTCATGGTGTGAAATAATGACGAATATACCAGAATATCTTAATACGGTCAGACAGACGAAGGCTCTGCTGAGTTTTTTTCTTCTCTGGAGGATATTATATAATCTCCAAGTGGTCATTATCATCAAATCAAATGACTTAAGACCAAATGAGATACTAGGTTCTGACTCTTAAGGGGGCTCAGCTCTTACAGTAATTTGACATTAAAAAAAAAAAAAAAACTTCCTCAAAAGTGTTCAATTTTCTCAAACTGGCCACTCTATGAACAAAAACAATCACAATGGGAGACTTTACTGTAGATAATGGCATGAAAATTAAAGTGCTAACATGAGTTTTAACAGTACAGATTTGGTTTAATGTGTTTATTTTCCCAAATTAACAAATTGGTACATTTGTTTTTAACTGTTAAATTATTTCAGGGCCTGGAAACACATCGTTTCTCCACAAAAACAACCCAGCTTTTGCATTAAAAAAAAAACATGTTTTTTTCTGCCAGGAATTATTTGACTTTGCGTTCTGATGTGGAATTATTGGTCAGAATCTTGTGTTTTGCCTGCAAAAATATCAAACTAAGACCTTTACATTTGTCACATTAAATAAAATCTAGTGGGTCACTGGCTATACCTTATTATTTTAGGGGGGCTAAGATGAAGTCTAGGGGTGCTTCAGCCCCCCTTAAAGTGGTATAAAATTGCCTATGCTTAAGACATTCCCACAAATTACAATAACAATGAAGCTGGGACATTGTGTAAAACGTAAATAAAAACAAACACAATGATTTACAAATCTTTTTCGACCATTTAATTGAATACGCTACAAAGACAAGCTGTTTAATATTCAAACTGATAGACTTAAATGCTTTTGTTTCCCTTTGATTTCTGCAACATGTTCCAAAAAAGCTGGGACAGGGGCGTGTTCACCTGTGTTACATCACCTTTGCTTTTAACAACTCTCAAGACGTGTTTTGGAACTGAGGACACTAGTTGTTGAAGCCTTGTAGGCTGAATACTCTTTTCCATTCTTGCTTGATGTCTGACTTCAGTTGCTCAACAGTCCGGGGTCTCCATTGTTGCATTTGCACTTTGTAATATGCCACACATTTTCAGTAGAAGGCAGGTCTGGACTGCAGAAGGTCAGTCTAGCACCTTCACTCTTTTCCTTCGAGGCCACGCTGTTGTAACACATGCAGAATGTGTCTCCGTATTGTCTTGCTGACATAAACAGGGACGTCCCTGAAAAAGTATGTTGCTTGGATGGCAGCATATGTTGCCCCAAAGCCTGTATGTGCCTTTCAGCATTAATGGTGCCTTCACAGATGTGTAAGTTACCCATGGCATGGGCACTAACACACCCTCATACCATCACAGATGCTGGCTTTTGAACTTTGATAATATTCTGGATTGTCTTTTTCCTCTTCAGCCTGGAGGACATCATGTCCATGATTTCCAAAAGCAATTTGAAATATGGACTCAGACCACAGCAGACTTTTCCACTTTGCCTCAGTCCATCTCAGATGAGCTTGGGCCCACAGGAGCCGGTGGTGTTTCTATGTGTTGTTGATATTTGGCTTTAGCTTTTAATGGTGGAGTTTTAACTTGTACTTGTAGATTTAGGGACATACTTTGTTAACTGACAGTGATTTTCTGAAGTGTTCCTGAGTCCACATGGTAATATCCTTTACAGAATGATGTCTGTTTTTCATGCAGTGCTGCCTGAGAGATTGAAGGTCACAGGCATTTAATGTCAATTTTCGTCCTTGCCGCGTACTTGCAGAGATTTCTCCAGATTCTCTGAGTCTTTTGATGATATTATGGACTGTACATGATGAAATCTCTAAATTATTTGCAATTGTGTGTTTAGAAATGTCCATAAACCATTGGACTATTTGCTGATGCAGTTGTTGGCAGAGTGGTGACCTTTGAACCCTCCTTGCTTATGATCGACTGAGCCTTTCAGGGATGCTCCTTTTATACCCAATCATGACACTCACCTGTTTCTGTTTAACCTGTTCAGCTGTGGAATGATCTAAACACACTCTGAGCATTCCTCAGCTTTTTCAGTCCTTTGTTTTCCTTGTCTGTGCATTCTTTTGTAATGTGTTACAGGCATCAAATTCAAAATGAGTAAATATTTACAAAAAACAATGACGTTTATTGGTTTGAACATTAAATATCTTGTATTTGTAGTGTATTCAGATGACTATAGGTCAAAAAGTTTTGAAAATCACTGTATTCTGTTTTATTGTTCAACCACTACTGTGGACAATAGTGCAATATGTTCAGGTTCCTTTATTTGTAACTGCTGGTAATTTAATCTCATATATTTATATTTATGATATTAAATAATTGGATGATTGTGCAATATATTCTTTTCTAAATGTGTTTTTAATGTTTCTTTTATTTGTTGTACACTGATGGTAGACTACTCAAACAAATTTTGTTGTATGTACAGCATGCAATGACAATAAGACTATTCTAGTCTATTGTTATGTACATTTAACATAACGTCCTAGTTTCATCTAAATTGGGGTTTGTATGTGAAATAAATACACCAACATAAAAAAATTAGATGGTAGAAAAAGAAAAAACTGTTGCAATACATCTTCATCATTTAGTTTTCGTTATTGTGTGAAGCAGTTATTGATATTTACATAAAAACTGGTTAATAAAAAAAAAATGATTAATCAATCTTTCCAGTAGCATTACTCTATTTTAATTTACAGCATTAAAACTGTATTTTCTATAATAGTTTTACGACTGTATTTTATTCAAGGTATCATTACTATCTTTCAGTTTACAGCATAATTACTGTTTTATCACAAACAGCATCCTTACTGATCATTACACTATTTCAATGTACTATTTTTAATGCATTTTAGATTGTAGTGAACTTGCTGTATTTTAGTATATATAACTATATATTTAAGTATTTTACTTATCATTTATTAGCAAAATATTATTTTGTTTGAAAAAAACCACATTCATCAATTTTTATCCAACAAAATACATTTACTCAAACAATTGTTTTGCTCAAAAATGTTAAACATTCACTAAAAGAAATCTTTTCTGCTATTGGTCAGTTTTCCTGGGAAACTACATCTTCTCTTGATCCATAATTTACTGCATGGACATTTTACAGAAGGTACCCATAGATTTTATGGCAACATGCTGTTAACTTTACAGAAATCAGTGTTTTCCCACAATCTTTTGCCATTTACAGTAATTCACTGCATATGTTTTTACAGTATCAGTATCAGATATTACAATAAAATACTGTTAATTTAAAAAAAATCAGTTACAGTGCACATCCACAATACATTTTGTAACTCCAACAACCCGTCCAATCCTCATCATCACCCTCCTCATTAGCCCCCTCGTGCTCAGCCCTGAGTGCGCCCGCGTGCGCCGCCTGTCCTTTAAATGCGTTATTTCTCTTCGGCGTTTTTTCCCCTCAGTCCTTAACGCGGAAGTCGGTGACGCACCACTCCACTCAGCTGCTCCGCGGAGGAATGACATAAACAAAGCCGTCGTGATTGGGTGCCACACGCAGCGGTGAGTCCCTTTTTTCTCTGATGTGTCCGCTCGGATTCTGGAGCCACATTTTGGTCCACTGCAGCTCTGCGCGCGTGCAGCTCCTGAGAAACCAGGCGCGAGGCGGCTGACGGTCGCTCGTTGGCTCGGATAGACGGACGGACGGGCGGACGTGTGGACTGTGCTGGGATGTGAATGTGTGGCAATTTGCGTTTTTAATCTCGGAGAGGGTCGCCTGTTGTGTTTAAAGGTATGGGCATTAATTTTTAATGTAAGGGTTAAGCGCTCGTGCTCGTGCAGCAGCCCCTCGTTTGTGGATGTTTTTTATTGTTGCTCCTGTTTGTCCATTCAGCATGTGTCTGACCCGGACAGAGACGTGATGCTGGGTCTTGTTAGTTTTCTTCAAGCTTCTCACTTAGTGGAATAACACTGGACAGCGGGTTACTGAATATGATTTAGTGGGTCTTAACTGGTTTTAGCCCCAGGACCCTCCACCACCCCCTTATTATCCTCATTCATAATCATTTCAGTCACTTGGATTCATGGATGGGACAAAACACAGGGCTTCACCCAGAGACAGGGAAACACAATCATGTTTGAGAAGCTCAGGGGAGACATGCACACGTTCATGCAAGATGATGGGTGTTTGTCAGTTTGCCAATATGCTCAGGGGCGCTGCCAGAAATTTCAGGGACATCTAGAACATTGGTTCTCAACTGGTCTGGCTTCAGGACCCACCATCACCCCTTAATATCAAGCTGCAACCCAAATCGTATTTATATTTATAATATCTCAATTTTCTATCTGTAAAATATCAAACATTTGCATAACCACTGTAAATACCACTTATATTTTTTATTTTATTTTTCATTTGTAGGTTTCTTTCTTATACTTCTTCTTTGTACCCTGCAGCTGCTGTAAATTTGGAATTTCCCCCTGTGGGTCTAATAAAGGAATATCTAATCTAATCTAATCTAAATAAAGGGAAATGTTCAACTTCGTACATTTATTTCATTAAAATATGCTGTACTTTGAACCCAGGATACTCCAGAATATCACAGTATGCCAACACAAACCAAAATGACCTGCATGTGGCGATGCTAGAGAAATATACCCTTTTACACTCAATTAGCTGCATTTTAATTTTAATAAACAAAAAAGTGCATTTTAGGGACGCAAGGTCTTCAGAAATACTATCAGTCAGATTGGATTAAGTCTCTGTCAACATTTTAGTCTAGTTTTTATTTGTTGACGAAAATATCAGTTCATTTAGTTTTAGTTTTTGTCCATGTACACTTGTTTTTTTTAGATATATCGTAGTTTTCTTCGGGGGAAAAATGGTTGTTGACGAAAACTATGACAAAAATAATTAGCCAACAAAATTAACACTGGTCAGTCTGGATAACACAGTAACCAGCACACATGTTGCTCTGTAGACTGCAGAGGCTGTTGTTGTTGTTCCTAGGTGCGCATCCTTTATCTGAAAGAGTACTGCGCATGCTGAAAACGCTGATTGCTTACATGGACACAGATTTTCAAAACTTTTCACTCTGGACCCTGGTTACGAAAGTTTGCGGATTCAGGTACTCTGGGCACTGTCCTCGTGTAAACGGAAGGCGCAAACGTGATGAAAACTCTGTGTTTTTGGCCTTTTTTGTTGTCGTGTAAACAGGGCCTAAATCACTCTTGCAGAGTACCCCTGTCCTGGGCCGTGCACATCCCATGCTGTGATGTTTCCAGTCAGGATGCTTTCAATTGCTTCTTTGTGAAAGTTGACTAGAACTTGGCGTGGGAGTTTTGCTTTCTTAAGTTTCCTTAACACAGAAAGCCGTTTCTGAGCTTTTTTAACCAGGGCAGGTACATGTAAAGTTCATGACAGGTTCTCTGTTATGTTGATTCCCAGGAACTTAAAATAAAATCTGTACATTTTAGACTTTTTACATTTTTTTTCACATTTGCAAGCCCCTGAAATCAGCGCTGTTACCAACATGTTAAGAATCTCTGCTTCACAGCAGTCCTGTACAGAAAGGCATTTTACTTGTACTTGTCTCACCATCATTACTATTTAGATTCCCTTTAACTCAAATAAGCTTAATAAATGGGTAGACACAGCTTGATTTGTCAGGGGTTTTGTCCCCTCCGAGCTCCCTCAGGTAGCTGGATCAATATTGATTTGGATGTTAACGGTCAAATTTGCATGGACTCCTCGTGCAGTCTCAGCAGCTCCCCCCTCCCTCATGGCTACTGTATTGCTTCTTTTACTGTAGGTCTGACCTGCACTGCCCAGCTGGATAATATGAGCTGTAATAAAGCCGAGTGCAGCGCCCTACTGTAGCTGTGCTGCTCCCACAAGCTGCTAACATCACAAAGAAACATGAACAGAGACTCGAGCTGTAAAGCCTCAGCAGGATATCAGCACAGCTTCTCTTATATTTCACTGTAAAACGATGCTTTGCTTTGACAAATACTGCAGGTTGTAGTGTATTCTGCCTCAGACACAATAACCAGTCAATAGTAAGAGTGGCTCTCATGTTACACCCTGTCATCTCATGGACTGCAGGATCAGCTTTCCACAGTTTGTGCTCTTGCTGTGTGGTACATGTATATGCATTTGCAGCTCTTTTAACCCCTTCAGCATCACCTCTGTACTGAAATTCAGTGGCAAACAGAAACAGGAGGGATACAGAAGAGAAGGTCCAAGCTAAAAATGCTCAGGAAGGACGGTTTTGTAAGGCAATCCACTCCCTCAATATCTGAATGAGCTATTTTCATATGTAGGCTCTCACTGAACAATCCCCGCTGTGTTCACTCATCTCACCTCGATTTTCCTTTCCTTCCTCCTTATCAACTGTTACTAGATTAAACAAATCTTTTGTTGCTGGCCCCTTTCCCATACCCTTGCAGAGCAGATGGACCTACCTGATTCATTGCCTGAAGTCAAGCAGATCCATCTTGCCAAGCTCCAATCCTCTACAACTTCACTTGGCTAAAAGCTGAACAACCCAATCAGGGGAAAGAGGCGGGAGCTGCACAGGTGACGACAGCAGGAAGTGACTGCATGTTTGAAAACAATGGAGGTGTGTGTAGCGGTCTCCGTGGATGCAGAAATATCTGCAGTTTTATCAGAAATTGACTCAATTTCTTCTTTGAAAGAGGAGCAAGGAACGGCACTTAAATCTTTTTTTACAGGAAATGATGTTTTTGCTCTTCTCTCGACCGGTTTTGGTAAGAGTTTGATCTACCAACTGGCTCTTCTGGTCGTGAAAAAGATGTGAAGGACTCCAAACCCCATTGTGATAATCGTGTCTCCGCTGGTTGCCCTCATGGATGATCAAATCAGAGAAGCCGGGAAGCTGGGGATCACTGCTGGGAAAGTGGGAGAGACTGTGAAACTCCTCCGTGGCTGGTGCCGGTTAGTCTGTGGTAGTCATGGCTACTCAGTGATACCTGATGAAATATGCCCCTTTCAGAAGTTTACTGGGAGAACTTGGTGGGTGTTGTTGATGAGGTTCACGTCACATATAAGTGGTAAATCAAACATCTGTGTTGTATAGTTTAATATAATATGATAGTCTAAGGACTGAAACGTAGTTTAAGCTAATGGCTAACAACAGGGTCTATCTGGTACGTCATACTGTGGCTTGATATAGTTGGTCTGTGATGAGTGTGACTGGCAGACCGATCGTCCAGACACCAACTGCAGTTGTTTTTGAAGGTTCAGCCTCTGAAAACATTTTCTATGGGCTCTTCTCCAGATGGACTAGTGAAATATTTCCATGGAACTGTCGGTCTGGTGTGTCAGGTTACCTTTCCCATTTAAACAAAATAACTTGCTATTTGACTTACGGTACTGGAAATAATTCTTAATTTGGTCCTTTTTTAAACTTGTCCTCAGTGACAGAATAAGGCAACGATACTGTAGGGTGTATTAAGACACTCATAAAGTTAAAATGTTACTGATGTATGATCTTAGTGATGTCATCTGACATTAGCTGTCTACATCAACAAAATTCATTTATTATCAGATAGATAGAAAGATAGATAGATTGATAGATCGATAGATGGATAAATGATAAATAGATGGATAGGTAGATGGATGGATGGATAGATGGATAAATGGATGGATAGATAGATAGATAGAGGGATAGATAGATGGATGGGTAGATGGATGGATGGATGGATGGATAGATGGATGGATGGATGGATAGATAGATAGATAGATGGATGGATAGATAGATAGATAGATGGATAGATAGATAGATAGATGGATAGATAGATAGATGGATAAATGAATAAATAGATGGAAAGGTAGATGGATGGTTGGATAGATGGATAAAGGGACAAATGGATGGATAGATGGTAGAGGGATAGATAGATGGATGGGTAGATGGATGGATAGATAGATAGATAGATAGATAGATAGATAGATAGATAGATAGATAGATAGATAGATAGAGAAACACACATTGCACTCATCTGATAAATTTAGATCAGATTATGCCATATCACTACTGCAGAGAGCGAAAACTGGTCCCTCCAGTCTTGCTTTACTCTTGTGAGGCCTGGACATTGGACTAGTGGCCAGAGAAGCCGGCTGGACTCCTGCGTGACTAGTTTGACTATTTCCCTTTGACACATTTTTGAGTATTGCTGGCAGGACCATGTGTCCAACACTGATGTGCTCAGGAGGGCGGGAATAGGAAAGGTCATCTGCTGGATACAGGACCAGCAGCTGTGCTTCTTTGGGCACCTGGTGCGCTTTCCTAAACCTGATCCAGCTCACCATATACTGAGTGCCCAGGACTTGGTGGGTTGGACTAGACCACAGGGGCGAATGTGAGAGGTCGGCTCAAAGGATAACTGAGGAGCTGGAACATGGGGCTGGCACAGGCCTGGACGAAGTCTATCAGGAGGGCCGTATATCAGCAGTGTGTAAATTCCGACACAAAAAGTTAGCATATTGTCAATTCTCCTTCTATATTTATCAGTGAGTAAGTTTTTGGGGACACTAAGTCACAGATAAAGTGGGTCATGGTCTATTTTAAAGGACAAATCTTGCGATTTCTGACTCTATGAAATGCCAAAATTGTTGTATCTTTCTGCAGGGCTAGAGGCAGTGTGTGAGGTTAACGATTTCTATTTTGCACTTCAGGCATTGTGGGGACAGGGTGGGATTAAATTTATGATGCTGTCTGTGGTGTCTTTCTGATAAGTGGTGTTTATTGTCTTGTCCTTTTAGCATATGATATGATAGCAGTTCTTGTTTTTGACAGTAAGTCCCCTAAAAGTGTTGAAATGCCTCTGGGAAGGTTTGTGCTTTCAGAGCACTTCTAGTTATTATTCTACATTATTTCATAAAGTTTTGGTTGCAGGGAGTCTCTCCACCTCACTGTGCAGCTTTTTAGAGTATTTGGCCAAAGCAGAGACAAGAAATAAGGCTGTAGATTAATATGACTTATATTCTTAATTTTTCCCCAATTTTCTGTGAATTTTGTCATGATATCATTATTTGTTTTACTTTATTTTTATAAAGGAATGAGAACATTTTTAGATATACACATAAAAATATATTTTGCCATGATAATAGTGAGGTAAAAATCTGTTATCGTGACAGCCACTCCCTAGATTTGATTAATTTTTGTTACCTCTGCCAAGGAGGTTATGTTTTTGCCGGCGTTGGTTTGTTTGTCTGTTTGTGTTCAAAATAACTTGAAAAGTTATGGACAGATTTGGATGAAATTTTCAGGACGTGTGGAATGGGATAAGAAACAAATGATTTGATTTTGGGACTGATCCAGATAACCATCCGGATCCAGGAATTTTTTAAAGGATTCTTTAACATTGTGAGATAGGACCGGGGTGGACTAAAGCTGCTTGAAGCAGTGAATGGGCTCGTGATGGGGTGGGAAGGGAGAGTGGAGGGAGAACTCTAGCTGGCCACAGGCTGGATTTGAACCCGGACCAGCAGAAGCACATATATGGGTCGTGCTTGGTTGCTTATCACTCTGTTATACCAGCACCCCCTACCCTAGATTTTAAGAGAATACCAGGGATTTAGTGCTTGTTTAAAATCAACATTTCAGTATCTATTAGCAGGAAAATCAAAAACATCATGTGCCCACATTATGTCTTTGACATCTGTGTTTATTTTCAGATCTGTGAGCTTCAGTTTTTGGCAGCTTTAACTTAATGATGTCACTTTTGTCTTGAAGCCCAAAGCTCAGTATTTTGCATTCCTTAAATTTTTCATTTTTCTTTATTTAAAAAAAAAACAAAACGATTGCAAAGACCTTTTGTTGTTTGAGCTCGTTGCTTTCTTTCACTGTGAGCTGCTTTCTTTGGGATTTAAGTTCTTTTTTAGCCGAATCTGAACTCTCTACTCGTCTTCATTCCAAGGTAACAAGTCTTGGTGTTGTGTCAGAAACAGCTTCTTGTAATACCTCTCGGCTGTGATGCAGACTTCAGCGTGGTGTTCAGCTTTTGTCAGGCAAAGACTCGGCTCTGTGTGTGTGAGCCTTACATCACTGCAGCCTTTGGTTATGTCTTTGCCACAGTGTTTTGAACCAGCGAGTTCTTGTTGCGATAAGAAGCCTCATTGTCCCGTTTGGTATCTGTGAAGCGTGCATGCATAAACTTGCCGATAACACAATGCTCACACTCTCCGTGTTGTGTGCTGCTGCTGCTGCTGCTGTGTAACTAATCCCGCCTCGTCACATGGGACTACCGCATATAGATTGGCTCCTTCAGCACACAAACGCTTGTTTAAGTTTCTGGCACTGTGGAGTGTTTGAACAATAACGGCGGACGGTGGCCTTTTAGCGGGCGAGCAGCCGGAGCTCTGATCTCGGCTTGAGCGGAACAAAAGGGAAACTCAATGGTGGAAAAAAAAAATGATTTGGGACATTTTTTATCTACAGAAGAAGGAAAAAATATAAAAGCCTAAAAAAGAGAGATTTTATTCATGAGCTGCCATCAAACTGTCAGTTTTCCTGTTGAGTGCAGAAATATTTTATATTATTAGCTGAATTACAGTGATGATATCAAGTGTTCATGGCCGGATCACAGCAGACTGTCATGATCAGAAACAAGAATCAGGTGACTTTTACTCTTCACTGTCTATTTATTCTCCTTTTGAAGGTGGGATGAACAAACGCTGCTATATTCAGGTGTCTTTCTTCTTGAACTGACAAATGGAGCGCTTGTACTCACACAAACTTTTAATTGGCAACATAAAATCTTCATATGTTACTACATGATTAGTGATGAGAAAAGTCAGAGGGGAAATTTCACATAATTATAAACCCTTTTCACAATGCACTGCCTGCATCAGTGCTGCAGATAAGCTCCTTCATCAATAGAAATATTGAATCCACAACCCTATTCTATTTGTGTTTTTGTTTACTTACATAGAAAACACTCTATTTGTGGCATCAGTGGCATCTGTGCTTAGTCTGGTGGCACGCTTTACCAATGATCAGAGGGTCAAGGGTTTAAGCCCAGATCCAGCCCTCACATGTCAATGTGCCCTTGGGCAAGACACTTAACCCCACATTGCTCCCACTGCAGCTTTCATCTTATATAAAGTGGAAAAAATAACCTATAATTTGAAGAAGAACCCAAAAGCCTTTAATGAAGTATGGGACAATTTTCTTGCTCTTGTGCACAAAGGATGAGGCAGATTGAACTCTTTCTGAGATGATGAATTTTGAAATTGTGAGAACTTTGGAAATTAAATATGATTTACCTGCATGTGTATATGTGTGTATAAAACTAAATTTATAAATAAATAAAAATATATGGCAAAAAAAAAGTTGCTCCCACTGCTATGTCAGTGAATCTGTATGAAAGTGTGTGAATATGTAAGCTAATATTGAAAGATAAATTTATAAAAATGCTCCAGTGGTATCCGTACTGATCAGTGTTGGCCAATTAAAAATAGGTTTTCAAGCATACAAGCAAATAACAGAAAATTTTTATGTCCATGCACATGAATCTTGTAATCATGTCCGTGGTGTTCTTTTTTTGCAGTCGCACATGGCTGAGGACAACATGTTGCCACTGGACTGTGGGGGGTGGTAGGCCAAAAATTAAGCCTGTGGATGAGGAGTGGACCAGCTGCACACAGCTTTGCTTGTTTGCCATTGGCGAGTGGAGCCCAAAGTGCTCCCACTGAGTGGCCTTGCCTGTCCTCCATTTACTTGAGGTGTACCTACCTCCTGTTGTTGAGGTCAATAGAGCAGTTTTATGGTTGGGTTTTCCCTGGAAGCATCCTCAGTTGGATCAGGCAGTTTACTGCTTAAGGCGCCCCAACATGCTGTAGGACTGCATATTTAAATAAACTTACAGTTCGAGTATGGACCCCCATGCTCAAAATGATATTTGAATATAGAGTGATCTTAACAAAATATAATATACAATAAATAAGGCAATAGGACTACACTATTGACAGAAACATAAAAAAACACTTGGTATAAATAAGGCAGAGTGACCTGGGTATAAATAAATATAAATAAACCTGAGTATAAAGTTACTGCTTTCTGAACAAAGAGAGTTTTTAATTTACAAATGCAGCTGTTTTAACAGTGTGCAGAATAAAGCCAGTAATAATTAAACAAAGAGCTAAAGTTGCAGGGATCTAAGTGAATATGTCTCTAAAAGCTCAATAATAATCAAAGTCATTGTTTAGTTTGTAAGAGCTGCATCCTGATGTCTGAGATGAGTTACTGAAAACCTTGTAACGCTCCGTCGTTTCTTGTTCTCATCTGTATTGATGTGAGCAAGGAAAGTAGAGAAAGGGCGTCAAAAAACTCTGTAAGGCAGATAGGACATCCACATTTGATTTGGGCCTGACTTTGTCAGTAGTGCTTGCTTGTGTTGCGTTCAGTCATGACACGTCAACATTTTTTCATAAAAACAATAGAACTGCTGGTTTGGTGGATTGGTGAGCAACCAGACACAACCCGTATACATGCTTCTGCCGGTCCGGGTTTGAATCCAGCCTGTGGCCGGCCAGTGCTCTCTCCCCACTGTCCCTTGGCCCCCCTCACAAGCCCATCCACTGCCATTACCACCGCTATCATATTTTCATTTGTTTGCCCCCACAATTTAGTGGGTCTAATTGTTACTTTGTTATGTTAGCATATTATATCAAGTAATGATGAAACATAATAATACAAATATTATTGTTCTTTTTTTATTATTTACCTCCAACATTTGACCATGCTCTTTCAAACTAATAATGCAGTTTTTTATTTTAATTATAGCCTTTTTCTCATGTTCTAAGTAGAACTACTAACTTCACTAACTTAGCATTGATGATTTTGTTTTAATGTGATGCCTGGTAACCGCAGTTTGTATGTCAATGTGATTAGATGTTGATTTGCTGTTTAATGGTAGGTGTGGAGGAAGAATAAGAATAAGGTCTTGTTGTTTTCCTTGTGTACAATACGGAAGTTCATGATTCAGCAGGCTACAAAATCAAACGATGAGATAACTTACTGTACTCATGCGATAAGGCTCTCCTGTCGTGAGCGTGAAGTATGCATCCTCTTCTGGGAATGCCGCTGCAGTCAGATCAACCGTATCTTACCTGGATACAGCAGTTCTGTTATCTGATTGGCTGATATGTAGCCGTATGTTGTTTTTTGATTTGCTGATGGGTAGTTGATCTTATTGACTGGGTTGTGTCAAGCTCCCGTTCAGCTCTATGATGCTCAGAGCGTCTTGCTACATGTTCCATGAATGCATATGTAGCGGTAACTCGGTGGGCATTACACAACAAATATTCATGTGTGAGAAGTACCAGGTTTGGCGTGTGAGCGTGTGAAAAGGTTAAAATGCGTGTGTCACACGCTGAATGTGAGAAACTTGAGAGCCCGTCACAAGCCTATCCGCTCTGTCTCACAAGGCCCGAAAAGTAATCTCATAAAAAGACCTCCAGCTCTGGCTACCTCCAATGCAGAGGCATAAAAAGAGAGTTGATATTTACCTGACTGCTCCTCCTCTTTAAGAAATCAAGATACTCCCATTGAAATGTTGCAGCAAATTGAAACAATTCAAATCTTTAACTGGATAAGTAGGCCTTAATGGTAGGACCAGTAGAGATGCACATTCCTTGCATTGTTACCCATTTAAAAGTCAAGAAGACAGCAAAGCAGTCGACAAACCCTACAGTCTAAATCTCCAAATGGACGTGTGTGCTTGGACTTAAAACGATACCAAAGCTGTGCAGCCCAGACAGTAACTGGAGGGTTTAAAATTGAATCGCTCGTGATATATTTTAAAAGAAAGCTTAACTGTGTTAGTTATATAACAGCAATAATTCATATCAGACAGATCAATACCTGGGTCTATTTATTGAAGCACATGGCCATGCAACATGAAGCAACACTCTGCTGCATTGATTTCCCCACCCTAACACTTCTGAAGCCAGTCAGCTCCTCTCCCTCTGCCGTCCTCTCCCACCGTCTGACTGCGTGCCCTCTGACAAAGAGGGATTTCGCCAGTATCAGCGAGCATCCTGCCGTTATGAGAAATCTCATCTATTCCAGACACCGAGCTGTCCGAGCTGTCGGCGGGCTCTGAAGTCGTCTGTCGTCCTGACAGGAGCGACTGCGTGGAGAAATGAGAAAGTAAAGCCGTGATTATGATTCTGAACGGGAGGAAGAGGGCGACTGAGACTTGTCTGTTAAGCGGCGAGCGCTGAAAGCAGAGGAGCCTGCAGTCTTAATGGACCGAGCCATTGTGTGCCTGCAAATTAACTCATACTTTCTGTCCTGAGAGATAGGTTCAGAGGAAGGAATAGGAGGGTGGGGAAAGAATACCATCAAAAGTATCTGAAAGCTCCCATAGTAGCTTTTCTGACAATTAACCGCTGCCATTGTTTGACACAATTGGCTGTGATGGTGAAAATGTGCCTCCCACGTATTTTGCATTATGGAGCCGAGGAACATTTTGACAGCCCCTATTGTGCTTTTCTATGGAGGTTTCAATCAAATTCAATCTAAGAAGTGCCAGGAGCATTTTGACTTGTAGAGCAGTTTTGGAATAAAGTGGTTTTTCATTGTGGCTCGGCTTTAGAAGTTGTCTGCCTGATTGTTTTGACTGCTGAGTTTATTGGAGGGATCACATCCTGCATGTCTCAAAGGGACAGGTGAATCAAGGGCACATTGTATTAGTCCAGTTCGATCACTTAGCCCGGCAGTTTTAGAGGTGATATTTTCTGAGGGCACGTTTCATTATTGGTCTGCTGCTTGTGATTATTTCCAGCATTGATGAATCTGTCCGTTAGTGTTTGGTCTATTAAAGGTCAGACAGCACCGACAGAAATACTCTTCAAAGTCTCCCAAACTGACCTAATAAAATATCTCGTTAGTCCAAGTGACAGCCGAGCATATTAGGATTATTACCAAAAGTGCAACAGAACGGCAGAAAACATTCAGGCGCAATCATTTCTCTACCAAGATTGTTTGAGCTGCCATAATGACTGAATCCATGAAAGGGGACCAGATGGGCCAGAACCAAGACTTGAATTTAGTAGAATTGTGTTGAGTGCGAATGTTATCATGATAACAAAGGCTCCCTTTGGTCTTTTTGGACTTTTTATTTTTATTTTAACCATTGCCAATAAAAAAAACAACAGACAAAAACAAACACAAACATTTGGTAGGGGGCACCTTGCATTGATGAAGAGAAAAAGAAAACTAAGATATTATAATTGTTTTAAGTCCATGCATGATCATGTGGTTATAAAGGTAGTGTCCCCCTCTGCAGCTAAGGCTGTCCATTTCTCCCATTTTTTTCACAAAGGATGCTTCTTTAAGTTTCATCTTTTCCATTTTGTAAATTTCTGTTACCGTTTCTATCCACTCCTTGAAATTTGGGGGCTCAGTTTAGTACCATTTCTGGTTATTGACTGCCTCTGATGACATCCTTGATTTCAATGACAGCCATATCCTCGTAAGGAATTGATACGGGAACTGTTAGCCCTTAAATGCCTGAAAATACAAATTATAGCCAGAAAATTTGAATTTTTGGGAGCTGAAATGTTTATTCCCCTTTCTACTGAAATCCTAAAAAATCAAAATTTCCATAAAATTTAACATAGTTTTTGTATATGATTTGATAAATTAGCTGTTTGGTATCTGATAATCCATTTGAGGACGTTTTTATCATTTATCTGATTGTATTCAGAGTTTTTTTTAGTAATTTGTCAATCATATTTCAGGGGCAGAACCTTCAAAAACAACAGCAGCTTGTGACTGGACGATCTTTCGTCTCGTCACACTCATCACAGACCAATCCACATCAAGCAACGCTGCTACGTATGAAGTAGCTTACGTAGCGGCTACACGTAGCGGCTAATGGCTAACAACAGTTAACTTCATTTCCTTTCCCGAGGATCGAAATCACGATTTGAAGAGGCAGTGACAGTGCCGCTAGGCCACAATGAGCACAGCTAACAACAGTTAGCTGCTACGGCTGTTAGCTGTTAGCTTCAACTACCTGAAGACTATCGTTTCACATTGAATTATACCACACAGATGTATCATTTAACACTTATATGTGACACGAACCTCGCCAAAGACAATACCTACCAAGTTTTCCCAGTAAACTTATATTAGCATATTTCGCCAAGTATTGCTGAGTAACCATGACGACCACAGACTAACTGACATGTCCGTGGAGGATTTCCACGTTCTCTCCCAGTTTTCCAGCAGTGATCCCCGGTCAGGTGAAGAGCAAAAACATGACTTCTCGTAAGACAAGCTTCAAGTGACGTTCTTTCCTCCTCTTTTAAAGAATAAATTGAGTCCATTTCTGATTAAGAAAACACAGATATTGAGTCCGCTTCAGGGGCCGCCATTGTTTTCAAACATGCAGTCACTTCCTGTTGTCGTCACGTCCACGGCTCCCACCTCTCTTCCCTGATTGGGCCGTTAAGATTCCAGCCGAGTGAAGTCATTGGACAATGGAGGCTGGCAAGACGGATATGCATGATTTCAGAATCAGGCAGGTCCGTCTGCTCTGCAAGGCTAATTGGTAATGACCCAACTTAAAATGATTCGATTTTGGCTGTGATTCAGAAAACAGCCATCAGCGAACAATTGTTTTTGCTCAATAACTGTCTAACTAACAATGATATCAACAGGATTCTGAGTGCTAAGTTTGGGGTTTTTGTTTAGCATTTTTATTCTATATCATGAAAACAAAAGTTCACATGCTGTACTATTCCAAATTCTGCCACATCTTCCATTCCATGATCCAAAAGGGGCAGGAAGAAGAAAGTTCTACTATTACCAGCTCCTTTCTCAAAATAATATAACAAGAAATAATTAGATGGTCTGTCTGTCAGTTATTTAACAACTACTGCTTGTCAAAAAAACAGGGAAAAAAACAAAAATAAAAAAACAAAAAAAAACAAAAACAAACAAACATACACAACAACTCACCATCAACAACAATAACAAACGAAGCAACAGACGATCTTTTACCTATCAATTCATATTTTATTATCATTTTGTCTTTATACATTATCTTGAACTGATGAATACTGGTGCCGGCTTTTAAGTCAGTTGTTAAAGAATTCCATAATTTGACACCACATACTGAAATACATATTTGTTTTAGAGTAGTATGTGCGAATGGATGTTTAAAATCAAATTTCCTTCTGTGATCCTTATTTTCTGAAGTAGAGGCAAAAAGATGCTGTATATTTTCTGGCAATGTTCTGCCTTTACCTTGAACATAACTAATAAAGTCTGTACCTTGACAATGTCTTGAAGTTTAATTAATCCTGACTTGTTAAAAAGTTTGTTGGTGTGTTCCCTTGCCTCCACTTTATTTATAATCTACTGCTCTTTTCTGTAAAATAAACAATGGCTTGATATTAGTTGTGTACGTATTCCCCCAAATTACGACACAATAACTAAAATAAGGCAAAATAAGCAAACAATACAAAATTTGCATTGTCTTGTGGTTATCATGGAACTATTGCTTATAGATGTAACAGCAATATGTGAGCTACCTTGGCGGAGGTTTGCGCTGTCCTAGTGCTTTCTAGTTGTTATTGATTTTCAACTGGAATTGGTTTTCAAATCCTATACATCTATCTATAACTATGTATTTCTAAATATTGCATTCTATCTGCCTCATCTGTCTCTCTGTCTTCTCTCTGTGGTGTTTGATCAGTAAAATTATGTCAACTTTATCCTGAATACAGACCGTAAATGCATCCTGACAAAAAAAAAATCCCCTCTGTGTGTTTTTTCCTCTTTTCTAGGGTCATGTGGTGCTGAGAGTCATGATGAAGGCACTTATTACCTCTCTTTATAGACCTAACTTAGCAAGTTGTACTTCTCTAATTGGACTTGTGCTGAACTAATTAAAAGTGTATTAAGAATATCACCACCATATGGCTGCTGCAGTCTTATGGCAGTTTTTTGCTGCTCCGTGCAGCTGTTCTGCTCTGCCTCTGCTATCTGATCCTCGTCTATAATGGCATGAATACGTCCCCTGCTCGTCCTGTTGTATCAGCGTGGCTCTGCTGTAATGTAATAACACCGTAAAGGTATCATATGGTGTCGTCTCCCTCTGCTTCCCCGCGCACTAACTCAATCCTGACCTGCCCTGCCACTGTATCCCAGGTCTTCTTCTGTGGGGAATAGAGTATTGATCCGATCTAATGACTTCCTCCTGTAGATGATGTCATACACCCATGTGGATTAAACCTCTGAGGAGTCCTGCTGATGGCACCAATACATAACTTATAGCTCAGTAGAGTGCCGTTTACGCTGATATTTGTTGCAGATCACTTAGACTCACGCTGCCTCTTGTTTGCGTGTGAGTCGCATGGATGCAGTAAAATCATAATGTATGGCATGATAGAGGGTGTGAGTGTTTGTGTGAGTGGGGGTGCCAGACAGTCTCTATACATCAGGCGAGCAGAGGTGCTGGCTCAGCTGAATGCACTGTGGATGGCACTGCAGCAGGTAAAGCTGGCTGTGGTTGATGATGTCATTAGGGCTTTCACTGACTCCCAAGGTTTCTGTCTGCTCATATAGCAACACATCAAGAGGAGTGGTACTCAGTACTGTGTGCTGCTGGAGCCTGATGCTGCGCTCATCTTTGCACCATCAGATAAGAAGATTTCAGCCTTTTAGAGGTTTCATATTAGCATACTCAAACCCAGTGTTTGAATAATGAAAATCCACTCCTCTGGTCCTGCTCCAGCACATTTAAAGTAAGGATGATAAAAGTTTTTCCTTTATTTGCAATTAAGTTTTTGAGAAATCAAGTTTCTTATTAAGATGTAAGCATAGACTGCAGTGCTTTACAGTTCAATCAGTTGATCAGTTAGTTAGTTAGTCCCTGTAGGGAAATTGGGATGTGGCAGGAATCACAGACATTTGTGAACAAAATACAATGTCAACACTGATACAGTGTTCAAAATAGACAAATAAAAACACATCAGCATCGCTACAAACTCAAACAATGCACTTATACAGAGGAGAAAAGCAAAGGAAACCTAGTAATGAATAAGTAAGTCACTCTTGATTTGAATAGCACTAATTCATAACAGCAGGCTGAAGCCATAGTCTTCATTTTGTACATACACATATATGCATGTACATATACACATACGAGGTGTGTCAGAAAAGTTCCAGGACTGGTGTCACAAAAGATTTATTTAGCATCCAAACTACAAGTTTTCCCCTTTGAAGTAATCCCCCTGGAGTCTAATGCGCTTTCCCATCATTCTCTGCCACTCTTTAATGCACTCCTGGAAGGATTCTTCCGGAATCCTCCGCAGCTCTGTCGTCACGGCCTTTCTGATGTCGTCCACGTCTTCCAGGAGCCAGGTCGGGTGAGTAGGGAGGTTGCTCCAGCACGGCGATGTTCTTCTCGGCCAGGAACTGTCGGATGTTCAGGCCAGTGTGAGCATTGTCATGGTGAAGCAGCCACGACTTGTCCTGCCACAACTCTCGCCTCTTCTTGCGCACTGAACGGAGCAAACGCCGCAGTATCTCTTTGTAGACATGCTTGGATTACTTTGAAGGGGAAAACTCTTAGTTTGAAGTTTGGGTTTGAAATAAATCTTTTGTGACACACCTCGTATACATACATCCAGAGATCCATCCATCCAGGCAGAGACAAAGGGAATAAAAATAAGAATCTATGATAGCGACAGACCCATGGATGCCTAGATCACAAATCTGTCCTCATCACATCTGTCTCTGCTGGACATAGATTTATTTGAGGTTAGTTAAGACAGTCACCTTTCGCCCCCTCCACCTTAACCTCAGATGTGGGAAAACAAAACACTGGGTGTTGCATCTTTATTGAAAGACAGCTGTCTAACATGCTTTACAAGTTGATTTTGTGCATTAAGAGTTCAGACTGATTCGATTCATGCAAAAACACCACAGGAGGCTGTTTTCACCCTGAGATATTCACATTATTACCATGAGGCTGTAATATTTGTGTCAGTTCATGGCGCGTGCCCCTACATTCACTCAAAGCCAGAGATACTCTCTCATGGTGCTCCCGTTTTGTCTCCATGACGTTGAGAGTGGAGGTGGAGCATCATGGGTGTAAATATTACTTGAAACAGCAGCGTGAATACAGTGTAAGTTTTGTTGAATTATTTTCATCAACAATCTTTTTCCCCAGACGAAAACTAGACCGTAACTAATCAAACAAGTGCACATGGACAAAAACTAAGTTAACTGACATTTTCATCAACAGATAAAAACTAGACTAAAATGTTTGACAGAGACTTAATCCAATCAGACCTAATTTGGTTATAAAGAAAGTAGGGACAAGTTAGGAATATATCCAATCACAGCTACTGTGGTTGTGTGAAGAGGTTGGATGAGTTAAGAGGGACATCCAATCACAGCTGCCTCAGCTTCATGGTGGTGGGATAAGTTGTGGAGCGATCCAATCAGAGCTGCTCTCTTTATGAATTGATATATTCATGTAGAGCAGGTTCAATGTTTGTTGTCAGTTCTGGTATTGTAACTGAGATGCTCTGCCAGGTAGCCTAAACAAAGGTGACTGCATTTCACACAAAAGTTCAATTTGTTTCTGTATAAAGGGTTATTAAAAGTTTAATTTTATCCAAGTGTAAAACATGACTTCAGAAATGCAAGGAACCATAAAAATGCCTTACACTTTACACTTCATGTTTTAGTCGACTAAACTTACAGTAGATTTCGTTTAGCAAAATGTTGTGAAATTTCATCAACTGAAACTAGACTAAACTTAAAACAATTAAGATGACTAAATTATGACTAAAACTTAAAGATATTTTACGCAAAAGACTAAAACTTAAACTAAATTTAAAAAGTGCTGTCAAAATTAACACAGTGTCACAGATTCATAGAGGTGCATGCTCTCCTGATTGATCCCAACTGCTTCTTGTATAATGTGATTTTAATCCTTTGGTGAATATACCATATACTGTTGACAATTATTGGGACTGACTGACTATTTAAACATAATAATCCTCCCATCCTGGTCTGATTGTAGCTGTCTTTCTCTGATTTTTGTGTTGTTGTTTTATCAAAAGCACTTTGTGACCTTTGAATTGAGTCATTTTGTCAAATCTTCCAAGACAATATAATTTAACAAACCAGAACAAACAAACAAGCAGCGATCAGAGCTCAGGCTGAGTTCAGTAGGCTGCATATATTAGCCTCAGAGCATAATCAGAATTGTTTCATTGCCCATTAGACGGGATAAATGAATAAGAACATGCAAGTATTAAGATGCAGTTAAGCATTGAGATACTTTCAACTCCACATTAAGAACATGAAGTGGGTAATATATTTATATTCAAGGTATAGTGACAGTCTCTCCATCTGCAACGTGACTGCAGCGTTTGCCATTTCTTATAAAAGACTCATTTATTCACAGTTCTTACATGGCAAAACATCAAACCGCATTTAATGTGTTTTTTTCAAGCTGTGTGACTGTTATAAATCAATCAAGAGACTCAGAAAAGATGAAGCCTCTTATTATGAAGGAGGAAAATCAGTTAAAATACCTCAGGCTGTACTTGTGTAATTACGAGGTTTAGATAAAGTTTGAGAGGGAAAACAGTTCAACCCTCTGCTCACACTCGAGTTGTTTTAACTAATGAACAATACAAATGCACGGGGCGTTATATCAGCAGCACTTTTTCTCAGAACGTCATATCTAATTAGATTTCTGAAATGCAGTCAGTCTTCTGTTTTCATCGCCTTTGTTAAAGTGGAAAATGTGTATCTTTTCTGAAAGGTAATCCATCAAGAACGGACTTCCTGATTCTGTCAGAGCTTCAACTTTCCTGACAAGGAAAATAAATTCTGAAGTGTTTGTTTACTGGTGCTTTCATGTGGAATACAGAGCCTTACAGATACGGTGAATGTATTTACTATATATTAAAAATATAAAATACTCATTATGATAGCATCAGCAACAATGTGAAGTCCACAGTAGAAACAAATATTGAATTATCCTGGCAAATAAAATGTATTATTATCTATCTGAACTGCATTTATAACTGTGCAATTTGAGCTTCACAATCTAATGACCTTTAAAAACCATAAAACTATTTTGCAAACTGATTATCTGTGACCTTTCCCTGTAAATGTATTCTTTGTTTGTCTCAGTTTAGCTGATATTATGCAGCAGCAACTGGTCTTTCAGAGAAGTTTCTGTGTTTTCTTCTCAGCAGCAGCGTTTTGTTTGTGCAAACCCAAGGATGAAAACTGGGTAATTAGCATGAGCAGCAGCAGCCGCAGTGACTCTGCAGACAAAGAAAGAATCAACATGAGATTGTGTTTAAAAGACTTCCATGCAGTCTTTGTAAAGTGCTGTGCAACGTGTGGATCTTTTTGTGACTTTTGCTCCAAACATGAAGACGAAATTTTAATTTATGTTAGAGTGTTCAGAAGGAATGTCCTGAACTGAGTTCAATGAGGATTTCTGTGTGCCAAAAAGTTTTGTCGAGCAAATTTTAATATATATGATAAAGACTAACAGCTGATGCACGTGGCTGCTCCAGTTTTCATACCAGGCGGCTGCATCTTCACCCCATAATAAGCTTTTATTGACCCTTTAACTACCAGCACGACTTTTTGGCAGAGGTCATCACTAGATTCAGGGATATTTAATGTTTCAAAAAAACAGAACAAATCAAATCATTGATTGATTTTGTTAACTTTTCAGGAAAAAGAGAAAACTACAAACAAAAAAAGATATTTTCCTTGTGTGGGATTTAAAGCTTTAAAAAGCCAACAATTGATTATATGATGACATGAAGATGCAGAAACATCTGAATCAAAATCAATTAGAAAAGGTAGAAATGTTTGTAAATGAAATAGCAATCAAAAACTGAAAATAGATGATATTGAGTTTGACAAACACAAAAAAATAATGTTTTTGATGATAAAACGTATTTATATATAAATATATATGTGTATGTATAAATCGTTATATTGGATAATGGTTAAGTTAGATTATACGTATTTATAATAATAATAATAATAATAATAATAACAATAGTAATAATAATAATAATAACAATAGCAATAATAATAATAATAATAATAATAATAATAATAATAATTTGATAATAATAATAATATAATAATAATAATAATAATAATAGTAATAATAATAATAATAATAATAATAATAATAATAATTTGATAATAATAATAATATAATAATAATAAAATAATAGTAATAATAATAATAATAGTAATAATTAATAAAGTTTGTCAAACTCAGTATCATCTATTTTCAGTTATTTTTCATTGCTATTTTATTTACAAGCATATCTGCCTTTTCTAATTGATTTTGTCCCAGATGTTTCTGCATCTTTATGTCATCACTTAATCAGCTGTTAGCTATTTAAACCTTTAAATCCCACACAAAGAAAATATCTGTTTTTTTGTTGTTCGCATTTTTTTCTGTACCCGAAAACATTGACAGAAACAAACCATGATGTATTATGTTTTCTTTTAACACATTAAATATTCCTGAATTTATTGACGTCTGCCAAACAGTTGAGCTGGGAGTTAAAGGATTAAAAGTTTAGCAAGAACCCCAAAAATCTCCCCACGAGGAAGCTGATTCATTGAATAAGAGGAGGCAAACTGAGATTTAACTTTGAGTGGCACAGACAGGAAGAGTAATTGGACGGTTTCTATCTTTTCTGTGACATATTCTGCTGCTGTGAAAATACATGGCAGCTGGATTAAGATAAATATGGCTCTATATTTGTCATTTTTCTGTCTGTTTTGGCAGAGAAATTGGCCTGGCTCGCGGTGGCAGTCCGAAAGCTCTGACTTGATGATATGCTCCCCAAAATGAAAACTTGCACGCACCGCTTCCATTTCGCAAGTAAAGGCATCCAGTGTGAAACGGGCCAAATGCTTTCACATAAATACAAACCCTGAGCTGCATGTGTGATTATAAAAGCATAATTTTCACCCTCATTTAACAGAAAATGTGTCCCATCAGACCCTAAGACTTCAGCTTGATGTTGCTGTGAACTAATGAATTGATCACAGCGGGCAAAATTCAAGCATAGAGTGGGTAACCTTGCAGTGCAGCTGGATCCACTTGATTCACTTTCCGAGTTATCAGCGTTCCAGTTACAAAGTCAGAAAAAACGTGCCGATCTACCAGGCTATTGTTAGCTGTTGTGTTAGCCGTTGTTAGCACGCCCTGCGTTGTAGTTCACAAATACCACATGAAGAATGTAAATAACACTATGGCAGCATTTCAATAAATGTAAGTTGAACAATACTATGTATACGGCTGATTTAGTGCGACAAACACTAGTCAGAAGTGCTAATAAACAGAATATTACAGGAGTTTAATAACTGGTTACACTGGGGGCAGCCGTCTTCGATTGTTAACTCAGGGGTGGTGAGGATCCCCCGAGTTCCCAGTAAGGAAATTCCAACCTCGGGGGGCGTTCCAGCTGAAATTTCCCACTCGGAACTTGGAAATCCCGACTTACCAATACAACTGGAATGCACCATTAGCATAGATGCTAACAGCTTCAGTGACAATATTATCAAGCCTGGACCACATTTCTTTATTTGATGAAAAACAAATAACAACACTGATAGTACTCCTCTATAGAAAAGTTATTTTTTGCTCCATTTCCAACATGTTTTGGTCAGTTTGTGTCTGCAAAGTGGCTCACATTTGTACTTTACACCGCAGCAGTAGTGGCCACCTGCTACATCATCTGACTGGCCTGTAGTGAATGTGATTGACGGAACGATTGTCCAATCACCTGCTGGATTTGCTTTTGAAATTTTTTTGTCCATTCCCAAACACTTTCTATCTGCTGTAGCCCAGATGGACCAGTGAAATATATTAAAGTCCGGTCCATATACTCTATACAATCCACAGAATCTTTGAGAACTACGGAAGGAAATAAACTCCTTATAAAACTTGATTATCAGTGATGTAAACCTTTGATAGTGTATCGTGTGTCATATGAAACATTTCAAACATTTTTCTCTTTTTTTTCTGAGTAAACATCCAAACAATCATGTTGATTCAAAACCAGTAGTTGATAAAGTTTGGGACTTCACCACTACAGCACTTGAAACTTTTGCCTCGCTCCTCAGTCACCTCTTGATTGCAGCTTAAATTGGTGGATTTGACTTCAATCTAAAACCAATACTCAAGTCCTCAGTCCTGGCAGCTGCTGAATATTTTTACTGATAACACTTCTGCTTCTTATTGATCATTTTATTCTCTTGCTTGGGGTGTTTATTTGTCAGATGAGATTTACTGCTTGCAATTTTAACCCAAGTGTATTCATGATTTAAATCTCATCACTTAATAAACCCTCGTCAGACTGTCCCCAGTTACAGCAGCCAAAATAATCTCAGCCCTAAATAAATCTCCACTGTGCCTCTACTGTGGGCTTTTGATCATTTAAATCCATGCTGAGTGTGTGGCGGTTTATTAATAGGCTTTTGAATAATTAATTCATCCTGTTATTGCGTGGACAAATTGGTTTTGTGGACATAATGCCATGTAGTGATCGCAAATGAGTTTTAGGAGCAGTAAATGAGTTTGGTAGGGAAATATTTGTCTGATTAGATGAAGTGAAGTGGCAGAGGTTTGTGCAGCTGCTGTAACTTGGACAGCTGTGATAACACTGACGGGTTGAGGTGAACAGCTGCAGTGATGCCGGAAATGTCTTGACAGCGTTAATGTGTGCCATCCAGGGAGGGATTAGGAGAGCAGCCGCGTCAGGTGTCACATTATGAGGCTACATGACTCTGTGCCGCGACATGTGACAGTTTAAGGAGTTTAAATAGGAAAATTTGGTGATTAATGTTGCATGATTACGTCTTTTATCCTCTGCTTGAGGGTATTTTCAGCTCAACATTGTATTTGCATGAGTCAGCGAGGCTTGTATGAGGTGGATGTTGATGGAAAAAAGGAAGTCTGGTCAGGGTGCACAGACGAGAGGACGCGTTACCTTGGAGCTAAGGTCGAGCTGCAACTCATTATGCAGAGATGAAGGTTGTGTTTATGAGGAGGATGCTGCCTTTGTTAAACCACCCTGACATCTTTGTTATGTCGGATATGTTGTCGTCAGGAAAATAAAAGGTCTAGATCAGGGATGTCCAAACAAGGGCCAAATGCAGCCCACTGTCCCGCAGCAAATTTGAATTATTAAAATCAAACTTGACCCACATTAGAACACAAGGTTTGTGCGCCAGTGATCAATAAAGTCAAATGGATTTTAGCATTTTTTTAGCACCACAAATTGGGCTCATTTGTGTCACCATGTTCACTTTCTCCAATCTGATTTACAAAGTATATTGGGCTAATCGTCTTCAAGCACCAACACTTCTATAAAGTTTGGCGTCTCTTTTTTTGGGGGGGTTTTTAAGATTGTTTTTTGGGGCATTTTTTGCTTTTATTGACAGAGAGACAGTGGATATGCTTGTGAAATGGGGTGAGAGAGAGAAGGGGGAGGATGCTCTGCAAACTGACCACAGGCTGGATATTCGAACCCGAATGTCGAACCGGGGCCAGCAGAAGCATGTGTATGTGTCATGCCTGGTTTCTCACACCCTGCCAAACCAGCATCCAAAGTTTGGCAGTTTTGTGTCTAAATGTGGAGATGGCAGCATCATTTTTATTCTTACCAGGGGTCAACCAAGGCCCCCCTGATGTCTGATAGCCCACCCCAGAAAGCTTCACATTGATTGACTGCTTGCCTCTCAACAAAAGCACTGTTATAGGCTATTTTGTCTTTAAACATATTCAGCCTCTAAATATACCTAAACCAGGGATGAGATAAAAAAAAATCCTGGGGCCACATGTGGCCCTTCCTGTAACTCGATGCAACCCCAAAGTTAATCATAAATATATAATTGAATTGTAAACATGAAGAAAAAATTCAAAATCTGCTATGAAAAAATACTTCTCCAATGATTGTTGGTTATTGGAATATATTAGATTCTTTTAAAGAAATTCTTGGTGGAATTGGTATATTTTTTCTTTTAAAATTGTTTATATACATCACTGAATGTATTTGCATAGAATGATTTGTAAGTAAAATCTATTGAGAAAAATAAAACAGCAAATATTGTGCTTATTACTCTGAAAAAAGTAGTTTTATTGGCCTGAATTTCATTTAGCTAATGTAATGAAGTCTTGCTATTTGCATTTTAACTTAAATTTTAAATGTTGTACTAGTTAATGTTTGGAAAGGATATACTTGTTTCTTTTGTTTAATCAAGTAAGCATACATGTTAAATGAGAAGCATGTTGTGAGTTGTTGTGTGGGCTGCATGGTGGTGCAGCAGGTAGTGCACGTGCCTCACAGCAAGAAGGTTGCTGGTTCAATCCCTGTATCTGTCAGGGCCTTTCTGTGTGGGGTTTGCATGTTCTTTCCGTTAATGCCTTTGAGCACTCTGGCTTCTTCCTACATACCAAACATGTGAATCAGTGACTCCAAATTGCCCGTGAGTGTGAGAGTGAATAGTTGTCTGTCTCTCTATGTGGCCCTATAATTGGCTGCTGACCGGTTCAGGGTGTATCCCACCTCTTGTCCATTGTCAGCTGGGATAGACTGCAGCACCCGTGACCCCAAAAGGGTTAAGCACTTTAGATAATGGATGGATGTCATGTGACCCTCACACTGTATGGATGACATTATGGCCCTCTAGGTGACCAAACTTGCCCATCCCTGATCTAAATCTTGATTTGGTTTCAACTCAAATACACTAAAGATAGATGATATACGTGGCCTCGTCCTCCTTCTATTTTTGCGCATGTGGCTCTCGATGAGAAAAGTTAGGGCACCCCTGGTCGGTCTTCATCATAAAAAGTGTGTTTAAGGACTTTGTGTTAGCTTGCTCATAGCATATTCATTTTCACACAAAGCAGTGGAGAGGGGCAAGTGGTGGATATTCAAAACAAGGACAGAAACTGGAAAAAATCTGCCGCATTTCATTTCCAACTGCTGTCTAATCTGTGGAAAATAACCAGAGTTCTAACACCCCCGCACAAGCAAAGACCAAAAGATCACTTATTCAGAAAAAGTCTGAATAGAGAACAGGATGTCATTTTTGAAATATCATCAATTTAATCATTACACAAATATCAAACCCCTGGCAAAGTTAACAAAATGTCAACTGTTTGTATTCATTTAGTGCCTTACATCAGAGGTTATAAGTTTAAATCCTTCACAAGCTCTGCCCTCCTTGGTAACTGTTATTAGGTTAGACAAAATCATTGAACCAAGGATGTCCAAAACATGGCCCCAGGGCCAATGTGGGCCTGCAGTCCCTTTTGAATCATCCCACAGTAAAAAAATGAGTTATGGCTGTAAATAACACAAATTATGTTCTTTTTCCTTTCCGTCTTCAGTGAATCATGGTCAGATTTAGGATGAATTTTGCACTGATTTGGAGCAGCATGCTGCACATCGCTGGTTCAATGTCCTGTTTCCACCAGGGTCTTTCTACGTAGAGTTTGCATGGTCTCCCTGTGACTTCATGGGTTTTCTTTTGCACTCCTGTTCCCTCCCACAGCTCATTAGACTCAGAATTGCCCTTTGGTATGTATGTTAGAGTGAATGGTTGTCATATAGCCCTGTGATTGGCTGGTGACTGGGTCAGGGTGTACCTTGCCTTTTACCCAATGTCAGATGGATAGGCTTGACAGTGAAAGAGGTTTAGATGATGGATGGATGGATTGCACTAATTCACTTCAAGCATCAACCCCCCTTTGAAGAACAACAGCGTTGTCAGTTTTCTCTTGTTTTGTATCTAAATGTTAAGATGAACCGTCATTAGTTCTCTGCTGCGCTGAGGGCTGTTTTCCTCTTGGCTCGGGATGGATCATGTGTTGGTCTCCACCTGGAAATCCCTGATGTCATCATCTAGAGATGGATGAAATCAAGTGGCCTAATCATCCTTATTTCTCGTTGGGATGTCCGTCGTATAGGCATATTCATGTGTATGTGAAACTAGGGATGCACAGTATTATCTGTTTGATATCAGTATCGGCTGATATAACCCTAAAAAGTAAAGTATCGGTATCAGCCAATATTTAAATTTTTGCAGATATTTACGGCTGATATATCGGCACACATATCGGCCATACATCGGCTGGAATATCGGCAAATTACACAAATGCACAATATTGATGTACCTTCTCATCACTGCATGGGGATATGTAAAAATCAAGGATTTCATTTTTAGTTAAATGCTGTTTTTCTTGTTTTAAATTTGTTCCTCACAAAAATATACTGTAACACTGGAAGAAGCAAGTCCATTTTTGTCAAGTACAGAGCTTGAGCTCTCCACCAGAAATATCGTATCAGCGATAATGAATTAAAAAATATTGGCATCTTGGATATTGGCAAAAATCCAATATTGTGCATCCCTCTGTGAAACCCTAAAATAAATGAAACAAGAGACTTTCTGCTGCTGAGGGTCTTTGATTTGCTCGACCACAAAGCAAAGCTTTAACACCTGGACCTTCTGTCAGGAACTTTTGGTTTGTGTTGATTTTTATGCCCCTTGTGGACAAAAAGGTTTCTCTCTTGTCTTTGTCTACTTGTACATAAACATGATCTGTATGAATCTCCTCTTGCTGTCTTTCATCACTCTAATGCATCACTAATGGTGGATATATGCCGTGGAGAATGTATCAAAAGGCTGTTTCTTCACTCTTATGTTAAAGCACTTGTCTGACGCCGACCTGTCTGCAGATATTACAGGCATCAAAGATTACTATGCAGATATAATCAATGTTCTCCATAATGGTCACAGCTGCTGTAGTAGATCATAAGGATGCATTAGTATTCATTTCAGTCTGTTTCATAACCAACAAACAACAACATCTCACATAAGCTTCAAGGCTTCAGCTAAGTAGCTTAATATGCTGATCTGCAGTTTTATGATTCAGCTGTTTTCTTTATCTAAAATAAAAGCACATGGAGTGTTTTTGCATGAAGATCATAAAGTAACTCCAAAGCCCTGCCTTGAAATGTTCATTAAAAACTTTTTGTGCTCTTACTAACAAACTGGCACATTTCATCAACAAGCCTTATATGAAGAGGTCAAACAGATGTCAGAGAACAACTGGCTCTTTATGGAGACTTTCCAACCACAGAGATCCTCCATTTAGACAGGCTTTGTAGCCAAGAGAGGGCGTAGATACAAAGAGATGTGGCTACAAAAATTCTCGACCTCAGGAAGCAGAATGTTTCTATTTACAATTAAGCTCTGTTTGAATAATTATAGATCAATAGCGTATAGTCTGTAGGTAAATTGCCAGTTAATTTCCAATATTTCTTGTGTTTTACAGCAAGAAGAAGCAGTTTGTTGTCTCTTGCCTTTTCTGTTTAAGACATCTCAGTCTCTAAGCTAATCCAGTGCACTGGAATGGATGGTTTTTCTACATGAGTGCTGTTATTTTCCTGAACTGAAATCAACAGTTTAAGACCTGCAGTGTCGCTGTATCTGTCAGCTTTGGTGGTGCTTCATTAAAATGAACGGCAGGCGTTGACTTTCGCCATCAGACTCATCAGGACAAGTCAACTTCATTTAAGAAAAAAATACAACAGCAAAACAGTGCTCAATTTTGTGCCTTTGCCCATGATAGCTAAAGTTGGAGGCTTAATGTCCTTAAAGGGATAGTTTGTGCTTTTTGAAGTGGGATTGCTGGAGGCCCATGGCATGAGGAAATTTGATTACCATAAATGATGCTACTGAAAGCCTCTTAATTACCCCATTTTTTGGGTGAAGCTAAGCAAAAAACTACACTGGCTTGATTAGATGCTACAGTAAGATTCTGGTCAGCATTTCACTTTCTCTCTTTAAAGCCAGTGTGTTTTGATCTGTCTTTTGGTACAACATATGGACAACATTTCCCTCCCTGTGCAACGACAGCTTTCATCTTATTAGCTGTTAGGGTCAGAAGTTAGCTCTAACTAGAGCACAAACTGATAAATCTAACTCTACTGAATATTATGAAGATGTCACTCCTGTGTATGTGCTGTATGTGAAATCAGGCAAAACAAATGGCCACAGCACCAGTTTCAGTCACTTGACGTGGGCCTTCGCCAACTTTGGCTTTTTGTTTTGAATATGGACATTAGGATTCCCCACTCTGCAACGGCAGAACATTGTGTTTACAGTGCCCGTTTTACCCGTCAGAGAAATGTTGCAACTCAGTCCCTTTTATGTCTACCATGGGTCTCCAGGTTTTTGGGCACGGACTCACAGTTCATGCAATAACCGAAGATATTCGGTTATTAACTTGACAAGGCACCACCAGACTGCGGTGGGGGAAAGGTCAACAAATAGACCGACATTGATTTGTCATTGTGAGCCAGTTGCTTTGCACATAATCGACACACAGAGGAGCACAAAGTGCTTCCATGCAGCCCTCATCAGATGTTTGGGTGTTGTATTTGTCTGCTCAGAGCGGCTTTTCCAGTCCTCCTTTTCCTCAAGGTGTCCTCGAGGTGTCCCCTTGTATCCGTCAAAGTCAAGAGAGCGCTAGCCGATGCTCTGCTGGATCAGGTGGTTCACTGCTCCAGGTGCCCTAACGTGCTGCTCATTTGCTTATTTTGTATTTAAATCTTTATTTACTCTTCAAATACAGATTTTTACTCACATGCTCAAACAGATATTCGAATGTGAAGTATAAGGTGACAGCCCTACCAAGTAACTTGTGATTTGTCCTGTTCCTCGGTTTACACAACAGTTTCTCCTTCCCTCTCTCTATCTGTGGCTCCAATGCCAGGCACATCAATGCCAGGCAGTGGTTGTAGTTATTGCTAATCACTGCAGCTGCAAACGTGTCATACAACAGAGAAATAGTTATGAAATGTGTTGAAGTTGGCTGAGCATTTTGCTTCATTACCTAAGATCAGGACTGCTAAAAGCTGCAGTTTTGATTTTCTCTGACACAAGCAGCCAGCGTTCATCAACACCCAGCAGCTGCAGATGTTCACTCAGGCCATCATGACTTATTATGGAGGTCAGATTCGGCTTTAATCCCTGTATGTAAATGTAAATCTGTACCTGTGTGTGTGTGTGCACACAAGTTTTCAGGGCTGATCTGCCTCATGATGGCATAAATATACTCTACTCTACTATCTGCAGGCTATTTTGGATTAAGTGTAGCTTAAATTTGCACATGTGTATTTTTTTAAAAAAGGTGAAGTGATTGTACGATGACACAGAATAACGTTTGGAGCTACATTTTCCTGCTTCCTCTTTTTATTGTTGACGGTAGGGCTGGTCAATATGAACCAAAAAGTATATGTATATTTTTAGCTTAAAGGAAATACATGACATATACCACTTTTTATGTTGTAAAGAAATCACACAGTCATTACAATTTCAGATATATCTACTTTTTTGTGGTTCTACAAAAATGAAGATAACACTGATACTTGCTTGAACAGCCAATGAACTCTGGTTCACTTTTTATGAGAGATTAGATGATTTGGGCAGAACTCTGATCTGCCTGAAAACAAGGGGTCTTAGACGTGCAATTTTCTTAACAAATTATTTGTCATGCTTTTACGTGGTAATTTGTACTGGACCTCCTGTGTGGATAATCTGCTCTTACTTTGAAGGGAACAGTAAGAGACTTCTCGTAGGTATGGACATTTGCTCAAACATGGAGAAAAATGCATCAAAAGTTAAATGAAAGGAACAAAGTGGAGCTGAAAGGATCAAATTTTGAATATCCCAGAGTGAGGATTACTTTTGACTTTGCTGAGAGTATCAGAGACTTTCTTAAGAAGAAATAAAACTTGAAGTGGAAGAGAGGCGTCTTACTTTCCATTAGTGTGGGAGCAAGAAGAGTAAAATCAGCCGTCTTTGGTGATCGTTGTAAGCAGAGGGGAGGAGGGAAGAAGGCTCTGTCTCCTCCAATGAGAGTTGTTTGAGAGTCGACATACTTCTATCTTAGCAAAACTTAGACTTAAATTATACGCGGAAAACTTTGGTTCCATGGAAAGAGTTATCTGGCCGAGCTTTAGAGCTGATTTTGTCATCCCTAAGACCCCATGCTTTAACCATTTCTACATGCCATCCACTGCAGGTATATGCACCACTTTGGGTTGAGGGTCAAAACTATCCAACATGTGTAGTCACACCTCAAAATAAAAAAAAAAGAATGGCATTAATAGTGTTGCATTAAAGCGTTCTTATCTTAGCTATGACAGCTCAGGTGAAAAAAAAAATTAAAAAGTCAATATATCGTAGAGATGCACAACGTAATCAGAGCAATATCGGTACTGGCAGATGATTTCCTAAGAAGATGGTTGTCACCGTTGGCAGACATGAACTTTTTTGCCACTATTTACAACTTTTCTTTAAGCTATATCAGCCACAGATACCATATATTGTCTGTAAATGTTAACAGAATGTACAAATCAACCCTAATGGTTTACCTAATCACCACTGAATGCCTGCTTTAATAAATGATACTTTTGATTGATAAGGTAATTAAATGTTGTTTTTCTTGCTTCACATCTGTTTTAAACACAAATAGACTCACCAAGGAGGGCCCAGATCAATTTTAGTAACGAAGAGGCTTTGTGCTATTGACAAAAAATATTGGCATTTATATCCATGTCGGCGATTATGACAGATAGCATATTGGCAAAATCCAATATTGTGCATCCCCAATATATCATCTAACTCTAGCACAGACTTGTAAATCTTTGGAGAAGGGATCTGGTTGTTTGCCTGCAGGTTTGGAGCTCTGGTTTCCTGCTCTGTCTGCTTCCTCTTTACGGTGTGATCTGAACCAGAGAACTAACTGAAGCAACGTCTGCATGTTTAAGTTTGTCTTCAGCCTCAGTCACAGACATGGCTACCAATTTCAGTTCCCATCTTTACACTCAGTATTTTGATGCGTTTGCACTTTCCTTTCCACATATTTTATTCCTCTCTTCAGGGCAATTACTGCTGATATTTTTTCTTTTCCTCTTATACCTTTCCATCTTAACAAAGAACACAATCCTACCAAAACTGTGATTAAGTTCTCTTAAGTCAGCCATGCATTGAATTGATGATATTTTTACCTCTTACTTACTTGTGCTTTTTTTTGCCTTGTCATTTCAGCTTGTTAGCATGTCTGATAAAAATAGTATTCCCCCTGGACAGAAAAATGTCAATTTTTGCGCGCAAAGAATCAGAGTTCCTCTTTTACTCACAGCTGTCCTAGTTACATCTTGCCATCTTGCCTATAACGCCGCAGTCTCCTGACAGGAAATATTGGTCATTAGTTGTAAGGAAATGAATTTATAGCACCAGTGAACAGTTATTTCTCCCTTAGAACTGAAATCATGACTCTCTCATGGGATTTTGAATAAAAAATACATTTTCTCTCAACAAACTCACTTGTGTAGAGCTTAAATGTACAGTATGTCAAATTTGCCCTTTTTAAAAAAAAAAAAAAAAACAACTAAATTTATTATCTCTGCTAAGTTATGTTTTTGCCAGCGTATATTTGTTTGTTAGCAAGATAACGCAAAAACTGCTGTATGGATTTTGCTGAAACTTTCAGGAGATGAAAATGCAGAAGATAAAGATGATTAGATTTTGGTGCTGACTCAGATAACTGCCATTAGCGAATGATAGTTTTTGCTCAATAACTGACTAACTAATAATGATATCAGCATGATTCTGAGTGCTAGGTGTGGGTTTTCAGGGTCAAGAAATCATATTATGATGGTAACTTTATCATGGAACTATTGCTTAGAGATGTAACAGCAATATGTGAGCAACCTTGGGGGAGGTTTGCGCTCTCCAAGTGCTTTCTAGTTTCATTTAGGTATGTACAGATCCAGCCAATTCACTTTCCCCTCCAGGCCAACTGTCTGCAAGTTACCAGACAAGTTTCAGCCACTAGAAGGTCAACCACCTTTCTGGGGTTGTTCCTAAAATCCATTGAAAATGCGCCCATTCATGCATTTAGGTATTTCCATTAGATTAGATAATACTTTATTAAACCCCTTGGAAAATGTTCCTCAGGGAAATTTGGATTCAGTAGCAGTTCAGTATTGCAGATTCAAATACAAAAAAGATTGATCTAAACAAAACTCTGAATAAATATAGATAAAATAAAATAAAAAAAATATAGCATTATATATATATACACACACACACACACATATGTATATATGTATGTATGTATATATATATGTATGTATGTATGTGTATATATATATGTATTAGTATGTATATCGTATGTATATATGAATGTATATATGTATATGTATATAAATGCATGTATATATGTATATGTGTATTTGTATATATGTATATGTGTATATGTATATATGTATATGTATATATGTATGTATGTGTATATGTGTGTATATATATATAGATACACACATACATATATACATATATATATATACATATATATATATATATATATACATATATATTTTTATATATATATATATATATATATATATATATATATTTGTATTTTGTATTTGTATTTTGTATTTGTATTTATATTTAGTTGAGAGATGGCACTTCCCTCACAAGAAATTTTGTGGAAAGAAAAACAGTTCCTTAAGTTACCAAAAACATAGTAATTCTTTGTTTTATAGATGACACAGGCCTGATAATGGTGATTGTTTGTTTATCGTTGCCATGAAAACACAGTAATCCATGTAAGACTTCTGCCATTTTGTTTCTGTATCTCCTTCATAGTTCGTACAGCTAACCTGTGGATGAATCACCTGTACTCTCTTGCAGCTGTCCAATCTGTCACCCTAACTTCCTGCAGAAACTCTGACCCCTGACCCCGTAAATAGCGGTTACAAGTTGAATGGAGATCCATTGTTTCCTTCATCCACCCTCAGTGTCACTTCTCTTTAAGAATTGAGGACTCTAGTCCACAAGAACATTACTCATGAGGTGTATTCACCACACAGCGAACCAACATTTTCTGTTCCATGGATAAATTTCACGTGATGAGGAAAAGTGGACTTCCTGATTCATGTGAAATAGTCTGTATACTGTTGAATATGTACGTAGTTAAAGTACAGTAAATGGTAAATGCGGGAGGGGGTGACTGGATCACTACATCTTGACTCATCAGCCGCAGTTGTGATTACTTGAGAGCTCCCTGGTGGCCAAATTTCACATACTGTGCATTTAGAAAAGACAACTCCTTCAACCAAGTACTGGACTTTAACTTAAAAGTATAATGTCCCTACTTTTCTAGTTTGAGATCACTCCAAGTTAATGACTATAATGTTGTCGAACAGCGATGCTCAGCCCTTGAGCTGCTTCAGGCTGTGAAGATACTTGAATCGTCTCTTTAACTGTGTTGATCTTGAAAAAATTATTCTAAAGGAATAGAAATTATAAATATCAAATCACATCAGTCAGTTTGTTAATCTCTCCAGTGAGTTCACCGTCTATGGTGGAGGGATGAGAGGTCTGTATGAAGATTTTTTGTTGGTGTTGAACTAAGGGTGCTTTCACACCCTAACACACTTGGTCCAGACCAAATGTGCCCTGGTTCATTTCGGGTGGTGTGAAAACTCACACAAACTTCAGTGTGGACCAAAGAACCAAAATCTGGTCCACCTGAAGACAGGGGGTCTTGGTTCACATTCAAGCAGCTCAATGGTCAGTGGGTGAGAAAGCAAACCAAACACAGACCAAACAAGGCAAGTGAACCAAAAGGAAGAGTATTATGGCTGGATTTAGCAGATTATCACAACAGTAAGCAAGCTAATGTGTTCACTAATAATATCGAAGGGAGTATGGCTAACATTAGCATTGCTAGCACCGCCAGCCTTCAGTCTTCTTAAAAGGTTAAGGTCTACAAATCTGCGCATATGTTTACCAATCCCTCCAGTCAATACAATTATTATGCAAGTTCCACCGCATGCACCCTAAATGCAGGGTTATATTTATTATATGGCGCAGTAAGGCTGTCAGTTTTCCTCAAAATTGAACTCGAGTGGTTTTCGAACTTACAGGAAAATAACTGAAAATATTCAGTTATTTTGCCCCCCCCCATTTGGAGTAAGGGTCAGGGACTTTCTTTTCCGCCCCTTCAGTAAAGACTGTGCTGAAAAAAAACGCAGTCACACGGGGTTGAACTCTTGACGAAGCGCTGCTGCACTCAGCTGTATAACTTGGATGAAAGCAGACAGATGAGCCCGCAAATTTGATGTGGAGGACGAGTGAGTAAACTACTTTGCACATAACCGACATGCTTTGAAATAGACCCGCCATAGAGCACATGTCATCTCACCGGAACTTCAGCTCAACCTTCACACAGACAGGAAGGCCATGTGGAGGTGGGACTTAAGGTCACCTGACCAATAGAGATTCTACACTTCCAAAACCAGAAATCCTCAATAAATTCTCTGTGTAACTAAAAAATGGATGCATTATAAATAGATGTAGTATGCATTAAGGCTGAAGCCTTTTTTGAAGCAGGCTGTAAAGATGTTTATTTAGGTCATCCAAAATGTATTTTCTCTTCACAGAAATCATTTGGGTGTCAGGTTTCTGCAGCCAGCCTCAAGTGGACACTTGGGGTACTACAGGATTTGTCACTTCAGCATGGGCCACCATTTTTAGGAGGAGGTTGCCTGCTTGTATTTCTGGGTCATAGTGAAACAATAGGCTGAATGGCACCAACAAAGACCACAGCTAGATGATAGATTTGACAAGATTGTTTTTTTTTAGTTTCCTGAGAGTATCAGAGACTTTCTTGAGAAGAAATTAGACTTCTAGTGGAAGAGAGGCGTCTTACTTTCCATTAGTGTGGAAGCAAGGAGAGGTTTGATCAGCAGTCTTTGATGATTGTTGTTGGCTTTGGTTGGCTTGACAATGAGCAGTGTGAAGCAAACCAAACTGAGTAAAAAATGGACAAGTGTTGCATTTATATCCCCGAACTGAACCAAAACCGCCAAATGTAAGTTGTGAAAGCATCTACCTCATGGTGCTGTGACTGTGACTAGCTATTGTTTACGAACTCCTACCTTATCAGGCTTAAACCTGAAATCTCACGCATGCTGCAATGTGTCTCTATTTGGGTGCCAATGTAACATCTCTCTAACCTTTGTATCTTTCCTCAGTGTTGCACTATTTTCAGTTGTTCTCCACAAATCTTTGACTCTGACTCAGCGATTTAGGCTCTCTGCTTTCTTCCTGCTTGCCTCCTTCTGCCAGTGCCAGGTTGTTTGTGGTTACTATGAAGATGGTCACTGACAGCATAGGGCTGGAGATGATGAGAAATGAGAGAGGTAATTGAACTGTGCAGCACTACCTCTTTTTGAAAGCCTATATTTGCTCACCCTGTACAAAATACAAAGTAGAAATGAGTAGTTGTGCATTGTTCTTGGAAGTTGCGTAATCTTTCTTTACTGAACAAGCTCTGCCTTCCTCGAAGTCTTTTCCAGTAAGAGACTTTCAAAAAGTCCAACATGGAAAGACTGATTCAAAACTGATGTAGTTCTGTGAAGTCAAAGTTTAGTTTTCAGTGACAGTTTGGCAGATTTCACATCATTCGTACCAGCATTAAAGAGGCAAAACGGCTCCTGTGGGTGTTCTCCTGGGAGATGGATGTAGAGGGGAAAGGTGATGCCAGTTCACTGATTCCCTTCAAGCGTCTGGATCAGAGTCTGCGCGTCAGCGATTTGAGCTGGGGAATTGTGTCAAAGTGTTTCTCTGAACTTTGAATGGCCCACTTCTGTGTTTCCATGGCAGTCACGGTTTCTATTCTGGTAGGGGTGCTGAAACTGAAACATTTACTGTAAGCGAATTAGATCCTCTTTCACCGGGTTTAACAAACTGAGATTTACAGGAGAGGAAGAGGAAGTTTCACAGGCTGTCAGTTTGCATACATCTGTGTTTTCCTTTCTGCAAATGTGCAGTCAAAGATGAAGGTCACTTTGGTAAATGTAGGTAAAATTCCATTTAGGCTTTAATAAGCACACATTCTCCCAAAAGGCAGGTCTATTTACCCTTAATTTCCTCTCCCCAAGCACGCTATTAATCACAACTAAACTGGGACTCATTAGCATTTTGTGTAAGGGAACTTAAATATCACTGATTCTTTTGATTAATCCTGCATATGGTGTAAAAAAGGTTTAGAGATAATAAGGAGGCAGAGAGAGAGAAGACAGAGGAGCTAGAACATAATGCAGACATATTGAAATGACGACGAGCATACATAAAGAAACATTATGATAATTTATTCATGGTATGTCACTGAACAGTGTTTAAGTAATCACCAATTTACGACTCAGTGTAGCAGCTTCCTACTGATGCATTTGTGCCTGAGAAATGTAATCAGTGTCAGGTTTGTTTGTGGATTTATTCAGACATTTATGAATCTGTTTACACATCTGAAAATCTGTTTATGGAGTCTGGATACCCATTTGTCTTCTGCCATGCAGTCGAGGCTGTTTTCATGCTTTTGTTATTCTGTATTTACATTGACGGATCCATATGCTGATCTGTTTACCAATCGGTGGATCTGCCACAGTCAGGTACGGGAGCACAAGTAGGGATGGGAACCAAAAACCTATTCCAGTTGAGAATTGGTATCATTGGATATGTTGCTTAACAGTTCCTTTATCAGTTCTTTCCCATTTCTTTGCACACCCTCAGCAGAAATGATAACAGTAGTTAAAAATGTAATCATGTAGAGAAGAGAAAGGAGTAGTCAGAAGCAAGAAGTTATGGCTTAATTTTCGACAAAAAGATGCTTGCTGCACAATGGTGGCAAGTGAAACAGCAGAAACTTGTTTAGGCATTACTGTCCATTCAGAAAGTCCACAGCAATAGATAAAGAATCGCCTCGATATGCAGAATTGATAATTGCATTGATATCCATACATTCTTTTCATTTCCCACCCCTGAGTACATTCCAGGTTGGCACTTCTCCATTTACTATTCCTGATGACACCTCTGGACCACCAGCAAACCTACCTACTGTAACCCTTCTTCATTTGTACATGTTTACATGTGATGAAGTTCAAGGGCGCCCCAGACTCCAGAGGCAAAAGGTGCCAACCCCTTTCAACTGCTTGAGCAATTGACATAACCAGCGGCAGTGTCCCAGGAGGTCAGCTGGCCCCGCCCCAGCTACCAAACCAACTTCCAAGCAAGTTTGATTGGGACTTGTATGGGCCACCCTCTGGTGCCCAGCTCAGTTCCTCAATTCCTTACTGCAACCATCTGCCACAGTGCTGGGCTGTAAACTAATAAAAAAAATACCATTGTATGTTTTTATTCTGACACAAAATGGATGTTTGTGACTCTTTCATTATGGGTTACGCGTTGTATTTTTGTGCTGTTGGGGGGATAAACCAGTGGGTTCAGGACTCGTGTTGCTGTAGCATAACATCATGTGTAGTGTTGCAAAGGGTTGAAAATTTCTGGTAAATTTCCAGAAAATGTACCTTCCTTGAGAAGTTAAGCTGGAATTTTGGATATTCCAAACTGGAAACTTTCCATGGGAATCATGGAAAACTAAAGGAATTTGTGGGAATTAACTGGAAATTGGGGGTAGTTTAGTTTAGTTTAGTTTAGACAACTTTATTTATCTCAAAGGGCAATTCAGTTTTTGCAGTCCACCCAGACCAAACATACATACATCAATTTTGTAAATTCTAGCTTTTTACCTGTTTATTTTATTATTTATTCCTGTATATTTCCATAGAATGTTCCTAATTTCTAAATTCCTGTCATTTGCAGCCCTAATCATGTGTGACACGATGCACACATAAAGTTTTGAGAGGAGGATTCCAGATTGCAGTATAGTGGAGATTTTGACTAAACTCCACCAAAAAGATAATGACAGCTCCTGCCTCTAAGACTTTTGGTTCTGACAAGTCATTAAAAATCGATGAGGAGGTGTTTCCTTCAACATAGCGTGAAGGAAACACTCTGTGTTCAGTTGTGTTACTGTCTCCCATTCACATGAGTGGACATATTCCCAGCCACAGGCAGTGGGAGCTGCAGTGCTAAAATCTTGTTAGGTAAAAATGTCTGTTAAGATAAATTAATCAAACAATGTAAATATATTCTTTAGATGTGAATCCCGAGAGCACACCACTAACCCCTATTTACTGTAAGGAGACCCCGAATGAGGACAGTTGAGGGGGTGTCGCTGAGCAGTGAGTGATAAAGCCTCTGATGAAAGGGTTAAACCTCTCTGACACAGCCATCAGATAATACAGATAATGGATGAACTGATTTGTTGAAAATAAAGGATCTACTATATGTAGGGATTTCTGGATCAGCGTGTGCAGCTTCAGTAGAAGGTGACATCAGGGTGTTATTTCCCTCCCGTCCTCATCCTGGGTCAGAATTTCAACAGAATTCCAGTCTCTTGCATGTGCCTTTGCAGACTGGGTTGATGCTCATATTTGCTGATCTGTGTTGGCACTTGTGGATCTGTGTTTGTTTTTGTGTGTCTGTATACACACTTGTGTATTTCTTGTGCATTTTCCAGGCTCAGTACATATTTGCTTTTAAGTATTATTTCATTTTTACCTGTCTGCACATTTGCAAACCTGAGTAAATGCATTTAAAGCTGTACACACAGTTCTGAGATGTGTACAGCTCATCTTTAGATACATTTATGTATAAATGTAGATGTTTTGACTTATCCTGTATATAAAAGAAGAGACACAGCAGAGACAAATGGGAGAAGGAAAAGAAGAAGCTACACTAACAGTGGTGCAGAAAAACGGGCAGCTAGATTTGAAATAACAATGAGCTTAAAAAAGAAACATTATGATAATTTATTCTGGGTATGTCACAAAATAGTTATTACTGGTTTGCAGCTCAGTGTGACCGGTCTTGGTGTGTGTTTGTGCTGAAGGAATTTTTTTAATGTCAGTGGCATCTCTGGATATGATTTCTCTGTTTGAACTGTGCAAGTCTGACATCTATTTCAGTTCCATGTGCTCATTTAAGCAAACACTGCAGATGGGTCAGTGTGCAGATTTACCTGCATACATGTGCATCTCTGGATTTGCAGGTTTTGTCCTGTGTTTTGAATTTATGTGAGTATATCATGGGCATGATTAGCCTACTGAAATATGAAAATCAGAGGACTTTGAGGTCCAGGCTGCTGTTCTGGTGTTGGATCAGGCAAGTTCTCTTGTCTTACGGCAAAGAAGGTTGCTGGTTCTAGTCCTCAAGTCACTCAGGGCCTTTCTGTGTGGAGAGTGTGGCATGTTCTACCTGTGCATGTGTGGGTTCTCTTCAGGTACTCTGGTTTCCTCCCACAGACCAAAAACATGCTTGTTAGGTTAATTGGCGACTCCAAATTGCCCTTAGGTGTGTGAGTGGGAATGAATGGTTGTCTGTCTCTACATGTTGGTGCTGTGGTTGGCTGGAGACAGTCCAGGTTTTACCCTGCCTCTTGCCCAATGTCTGCTTGGATAGGCAGCAGCCCCCTGACATGATGAGTGTTGTAGATGATGGATGGATGAAACTTTATTGTCCACACTATATAAGGAGTTGTTTAAATTGAGTGTTGGGTTTGCATAAGGCTCATGTGGCTACAGAGTTTGTGATTAGCTCTGCCTCTTTAAAGAGAGATCTGGCACTGAAGCCAAGTCATTTCATGTTGCTGTATGAGCCATGAGCTTTAAGTAATTGTGTCAATTTTAAGTAATGCAAACCAAAGAACAGCACTGAAGTGATTATACTTATTTGACAACCATATGCTTTACTTCCCTGCTAACAAGCCCTTTGATTTGGTCTTAAGTTGTTATCAGGTAGACCTGTAGGCTCTGTTGTGTGCTGAACTGGTTTTTGCATGTTTTAATCAAGGCAGTCCTGAAACCCCAACCATCCTCTGCCTTAACTGTGACAGGGCTGCTTGACACCAGTTTCCACTGTAACTTCAGTTAGTGGCTGCTGCCATGCTGGAGTAGTGGTCCATAACAAAAGGCATTCATTCCTTAAACTGTGACCAAAATACACTTCGGGACCCAATGGATTGATTGCATCTCGAGGGAACAATGCCATTGGAAGTTTGACCTTTAAACTGGTGATAAAGTCCGGCTGTAGGGTGTGCCACCTTATAGCAAATAACCAATGACTGGAGCAATATGTGTCCACATTTAGCCAAAACATATAGATGTGAACTATTGACAGAAAGAACTGGAAGAAGTCATTTGATGAAAGCTGCTTGATTATCAAAAGAAGTTGTGGAGAGTTGTTGAAGCCAATCAGAGGACACTGCTTTACTGTATACGCTGTCTCACCCAAACTTCAGATCAACCTACGGATGGACTGGGAGGCTGATTTGAGGCTACCCAAGAAAAAGCAACTCTGCATGGGCTTGTAGCACTATCAGTCATATCCCAAGCTATCCAAACCCAGAAGTCCCTAATAGATTAAAAATGGGCACGTTGAAAAGATAAATCACCCCTACAAGGCCTTTGGATCAGGGCTAAACAATACATTGTTGAAACAATGCAACAGTCGCATCGCAGGACATGCAATTTCAGTAATCTGACAGTCGTGTCTTGTTGGCATTTGCCAAAGAAAGCCTACGGTGCTTCAGTGAAGCAAGGATGAGAAACCAGTCTTCTTGGTAGTTTTCTTCCTAGGATGCCGACTTAGTGGTTCATCTTTGACTTAACCAGTCCTTCAGAACTTGGTCCGAAGTTTGAAAATAGCATCAATGCATCAATGCAAAGATGGTCAATAGCTGTTTAGTCTTGCAGAGGCTGCTTCTAGACTGCAGTTTCAGTTTTGTTTCTAAGGAAGAAAAAGCAAATTTAGGAAGATGAGAGCTATGAAATAAATTTGTTTTGGTTTACAATGAACGGACATTTTGGTGCAGTTGATCTCAAAGGCCATTTCTAATTCATTAAAGGAGATCACATTCATCTGAATGCTTGTATTTTTTACCTAAAATGTAGTCTAGTATGGAAAATCAAGGATACTACTTACTGTGTTGCTTAGTGATATCAAATCGGGTAGAATCAGGAGACGAGTGAAGATGCTCAGCTCTAAGTAGCACTAGTATGGCGTGCTTTCACTTGCAGGAGGTTTTGGCACATTTTTTTGGTGCTACCCACACATATAGCCTTGTTGCTCAATCCACAAATGTCCAATCCTTACAACTTGTACATTGTTGTAAAGGTGACTGATCAGGCTTTCCAACGACATAAAATAAAATGTCACTGGGTATTATTTAAGGAGGGAAATAATCAGCCAGAATATTGCTTCCAAACTTTTTTAATGAGTATTGATGACTGTTTCTGGATTGTTTTCTTCACATTTAAAGTGAGTTGAACACAGTTTTTTGAATTAGCATCCTTGTACCAATTTGTGCATGCATTTATGATCATGCGTATGCGTTTGTTTACCTGTTATGAACTTGCAAATTGGTTTGCAGCAGCTCCATGAGTGGCTTTTAAGTTATCGTTCAGTTTGAGTGATGGTTGAATTCGTTGAAAAGTTTTGAACAAGTGTGAGGTGTTTTTCTTCATGAGTGTAAATGCCGAACTGCAGAAGCTTTGCTGTCACTCTATTATCTGGTTGTGTGTGTTTGTTTCGGTGTGTGTGAGCTTGGCAGGGCTTTAAGTCCCATCACTGCTGCCAGGTTCCAGCAGGGCTATGGATGGTGTGCCATGATGAAATTAATGCCCTCCTTATCTCCCTCACTTGTGCCTTTCAGCAGCAGTTTGAGCGTATTTGTAGCTCCTATGGGAGGATTTATTGACAGGATGACACATCCCCTGAGAGAACGGCAATCATAGACAGAAATGTCATTTTCAAGCATCAAGCTGTACCTGCCAAATGAACACTGAATATATTTCTGTGGAAGTTAAATGTATAAAAGTCTTGTAATAAGGAGCATCGCAGAGACACTTTATCTTTTTTTATTTTAACAGTATTTAAATTATTCTCTCCAGAGCTTCAATATCAGCATAAAGTGACAGATAAAGAAGCCAAAACTCCTCGCCTCATAATGGCGCTTGAAAATCCAAAGATTTAACTCACTTAGGACCTGTAATTTCTCTCATATTAAGAACTTTAATATTCACAGCCTGACGTCTCTTTCATAACTCACCAATCCTGGAGGAAGGCACCGTATTAAAGATATAGACTGAAGCTGTGGTACAGTGATGTGAGGATTGATTGATACACGGCCGAGTTTTTCCGCCCGGTTGCTCATCAGAGGCGTAGAGCGGGCTCTTGGCCATATCTCAGGTCTGATCTGACAGCGGGGACACACAGGGGCCTCTCTGCAAACGGAATAACAGCAGAGCTCAGCTGAGCAGAACATGGACGAGACAGGACTGTGATTTACCTGCAGCAGGAGCAGCGAGGAGCGAGCTGCAGGAAATGGCTCACCTCTGCTTCTTTAAGGGAGCGGTGAGGAACAAGAATTTGAGTGCATCGTGGCTCGCTGTCCAAATTGTACTCAGGATCACTTGTGTGTTTGTTCTGGAAGTGAGAGAAAAAAGAAAGAAACTTGTTTAATCCCCTTTAAAATCTGTGTTATTTTTTCCCAAATTCCATTTTAGTTTTTCCCATATTCTGTTTTTTTCCATTTTAATTTTTGAGAATTCGGTTTTTAGTGTTTTATGCAAATTTAACCCCGAGACACAGTGTAAAGTAATGAAATATAGACACTCACTCTTCAGGTGGTCCTCACACGCATCTTTATGGGTCCAGTCAACCGTATGTTGACCAAATTTGCAGAACATTTGATCGCCTGACACATAATAATCATCAGCAAACTGCTTTGCCCTGTACTCTGGAGTTAGCCGGGAGTTTCATAGCTTCTTTGACAATTTACACGCTGCTCGATGTCGCTCGTGTCGCTCGCATCGCGCCGCTTGTTGCCCCTCGACGCCAGCAATCATTGAAAATGAATGGCAGCTGGACGCCAAGGACGCTCAGATTACTTTTGGTGTGAACACAGGGTCAGCCGGTGTCTCAGACGGCCGCTGTGACATGTTGACATCGTTAATAAGGGGAAGACGAGGGGGAGAGGAAGTGAAGCGTGCTTTGTCTGCAGCCTTAGTGACCCCCCACGGGCCATTTTTCCAAGAGATATGTTCCTTTTTAGTCAGAAAAAACGCTTTTACGTAAAATGTCGGCCATTTCATTGATATTCCGTGTTTATATTGAATTCCACATTTAATGTCTAATTCTGTGATTCCGTTTGCGATTCCGTGATCACAGATTTTGTAGGGCCCAACTTGTTATTTAGCTGTTTGCATCTCGAGTAATAGGGCGATGAAGCAGGTAGTGCACGTGTCCCACAGCAAGAAGGTTGCTGGTTTGATCCCTGGGCAGGGCCTTTCAGTATGGAGTTTGCATGTGTGGGTTCCCTCCAGGCACTCCGGCTTCCTCCCACAGATCAAAAGCATGGTTTTTAGGTTGATTGGTGACTCTAAATTGCCCTTAGGTATAAGTGTGAGAGTGAATGGTTGTCTGTCTCTCTATGTGGCCCTGGGATTGGCTGGCGACCCCGAAAGAGATAAGCTGCATATGGATGGATTGATCTTGAATAATAATGGAGGGTTTTTATGTTTGTGGCTGGTGGGCTGGTGATCAATAACTGTCATAGTTGAGATGATGACTGGTAGAAATAGACTTTAGTTGAATCCCTGTTTTAGAACATTACCATTAGCAGTTAAGCTCAGTGAAATACAGTCTGAAGGGGGGTACACAAAGATTATCGGGCTGGGTTTGTAACAACTTTCCCCCTTCCCAACCAAGGGTGGCAAACGCCAGGTTATCTTATGTCTTATAAGACTGTCCTATAAGATTGTCCCGTGGTTTGAGGTGTGTTAAGAGTGAATTTGTTCCGATAATCGTCTCTGAAATGGGTTAAAGCCGACAATTGTAAATAATAAACTTGTTCAATATTTACAACCAAAAATCTTCATGTGAAAAGCTGACGACTTCCAAGTCGTGACTCCGTGAATTGTGACGTGAATGTAGCAGACGTAAATAAAAACAAGCATGGTCAACCTGAAACATAAAGTTTTTGGACCTCAGAAATGGAGGACCAGCTCATGTGTTCACGGTGCCTCAAGAATTTTTTCACAGTCTTTTGTTTTTTTTGTTCTGGATTTTTCCATCAAAAATAGTAGCAAGACCATCCTCTCTTCTCGAATGTCCTCTCCCATGTTGCATGTGGTGTTTTCTTCCTGTTGCTGTGTTTTTTTCTCTGTTTTTGTAAGATCACATTTGATCATTCGAGATTTCTGTCTTGGAGGACTAGATTCTAGATCGGTGGTGGGGCAGAATCGTTATGTGAACGATCCAGACTGTTCAGTGCCTGATTTTTTATCTTCGTGTGTGGGGCCTCTAACAGGTAAAAAATCTCTCCAGATTAAAAAAAACCTTATGTGTGTATCCTGCCTAAGTGGTTAGTGTTAGCTCTTATCAATTTCCTTTAAGTCCTCAAAAACCAAAACTGTTCCAGAAATAACCAGGATAAAAGGTTGGCCTCAAGCTGCATAAATTGGCATAAGCCTCCTAAATACTCCATTGAAGCACCTGTGGACGTCTCCCAAGTCTACATCCTCTCGTCTTTTTAATATTTTTTCTTCTTTTTTGACAAAGCAGAATTGCAACTGTACCAAATAACCCACAAAGCTGTCTTCATTCACACTGAATGTTTGGAGTTATATTCAGTTACAGGCTGGCATGGCAGCTGAACTGGAAACTGAACACAGAGTCATCATCGTGACTCACTGCTTCATGAACTCCTCACTGCAAAAACTCAAATCCAGTGGGTTTCTCCAATATCTTGTCAAAAGTAAAATGTACTTGTTGAAAATGTATTTGCATATTTTTTGACTTTCCATGTACTTGCTAGATTTCGGAGAGACAGTGGATAGAATCAGAAAGGGAGTGAGAGAGTGGGGGACAGAACTGAACCCACTCTGGCTGCAGATATTTGAGCATGGGCCTCACTGGCCGACCACTTAAGACATCAGCACCCTGAGTATGTTGTACATAGATCTTGTTTTTATACAAGACTTTAAAAAATAGATTTTGCTGGATTCACTGACAGCTTTATTTGCACACATTAGCACGCCAGGTCTTATTTTGTGCCTGTATTTCGTGAAACAACGTGTTCATGTGGGCTTTTAATGAGTTATTTTGGACTTTAAAGTAGACAAAACAGTTGGTAGTGTTTCAGTTTTTGCAGCTCTCATGGCGGCTTCTGTCTGGAGAGAAATGGTGCTCCAGGCACACTGCAGAGATGCAAACTGTGGAGCTGCTAACAATGACTAGAGAGGTTGCTCTGATCCAGAGTGCGCAGCATGGAGGTCGTGCTGTGCAGACAGGCTATGTGGAAAGCAAGAGGTTACATCATAGGAAAGAAAAATACATCAATTTGTTACACAATAATATGGATTTGTGGTATTTTTTAGAGATGTAATTGGCCGTGACTCTTTGTAAAACTAAAATTATCACTTAACCCTTGAGGCACCCAAAAATTTTACATACACTTAAATACTTAATGTACCAAAACAGTTCCTCCCATTAAAGTGTAATAAAATGTTAGATATAAATACTTTTTAAACTTTCACTGCATCAAATCTTTTCAACAACTCAAGCCCCAACCACAGATATGAAGTTTATTATTATTTTTAATATTTTATATGTTTTTATGCCCTTTTTGTCATAACAACCCCTGATTTTTTTTTAATGTGGAAAAAAATAAAATATGCAGTTTTGGGGAAAAAATTAGGTGCAAAGTGGAATATTTGGGATGAGGTTATCACAGCCTTGCTAGGTCAATAATTTCCATTTTTCTTTTTGGAGCATTTAGTGTTTTCTCAAAAAACTTACACTTAAATCCCTCATGTACCAAAACGGTTCCCCTCATAAAAGTGCTATAAAATTTTAAATATAAATGTATTTTTTTTTCCTTTCACTGCATCAAATCTTTGTTTCCAATCCAAGTTTCATGTAATTAGCATTTCAACTGATTGAGATATTGAGACTCAAAAAAAGAAAATAAGCAGAATGTACCAATTTGGCTCCCAAGTTGCCTCAAGGGTTAATGCAAACGGAAAGAAATCAGTCAAATTTGTTAAATGTTAAAAAGCCTTTTTATTCTGTGGCAAAAGCAGCTGAAACTGACTGAATTCTGTGTGAAGCTTGTTAAATTAAGCAATAATGACATTTTATGTATAGGCGCCTTTTTCAGTACTCAACATCACCTTAAAGGGCAAAGTAGGGAACAAAATACATAACAAGATAAGAAAAGGATTAACTAGAAAAGCACTCAGAGAGCGCAGACCTCTGCCAAGCAGCTCAGTTTTGGCAGTGGCTTTTCCACAACCCCTGTAAAAGATACAATTCTGAATCACCAGATCCAGAATAGTTCAGAATAGAAATTTACCTTGATGATAGAGACATGGACCCCATATTATTTTGTGAAATTGATCGAATCCGTAAAAAAATGGGAGAGATATGATTTCTTAAAATTCTGCCCCTTGTTAACTTAAGGGTAATTTTAGAAATTTTTGGAATTTTTTTTGCATCCGAACAAATATATGTATCATTACCAAAATCCAAACCAAACATAACCTCCTTCGTGGAGGCAATAAACAAACGGTGATCAAAGATCAGATTTAAAAACCATAAGACTGAAAATGCCAGTTTGAAGGATGTTTTATTAAACAGGATTTGAAGTTGGAGAGAGAGTCAACGTTCTGAATGTTCAGTGGGAGGGAGCTCCAGAGGCGGGGAGCAGAGAGGCTGAAGGCTCCAGAGCCCATAGTGAACAAGCAGGCGGCTAAGACGAAGAAGTCCTGAGGGAGCGTGGGGGCATGTTGATGTTTAGAAGTTCAGAGAGAGACGGAGGAGCTATGATGTGGATGGTTTTGAAGGTGAGGAGTGAGATCTTTAAGTCAATATGGCATTTAATGGAGAGCCAGTGGAGCTGCTGAAGAACATGGAGGGGGCTCTGGTGATGATGTGGGCTGCAGAATTTTGGATAAGTTGAAGTTTATGGAGGGATTTTTAAGGGAGACCAAAAAAAAGGGAGTCACAGTAATCGATCTGGGATGTGACCAAAGGGGGCACAAGGATAGCTGCGGTGTTGGGTTTGAGGGACGGACGAAGGCGGTTGATGTTGTGTAGGTGGAAATTTGCAGTCCGAGTGACATTATCGGTATGAGCTTGGAAAGACAGAGTGATGTCGAGGAGACACCCAGACTGTTAACCTGTGGGGAGGGAGAAACTGTGGAGTTATCAGTGTTGATAAGAAACTGTCTGATTTTGTTAAAGTGGATTTTTACCCGACAAGAAGCACATTTTGTTTTATTACTGCTTAGTTTGATGGAGTTGCAGGAAAACCAGGATTTAATTGTCACTGTAAATAATCTGTGACAGAGGTGGGAGGGAAGGTTGGGTTTGGTTTGGTGGAAAGGTAGAACTGGGTGTTATCCACGTAACAATGAATATAGATGTTAAATTACCACTGATCAAACACCACTGAGGCTTGAGTGCAGCGTTCCCCAACCTCTTTTGTACCAGGGCCCAGTTTTCTGTAATACGATGTACTCATGGACTGACCTCCCTGGTGGGAGGGTTGTATATCAGTGTTAATTTTGTTGACTAATTATTTCATCATAGTTTACATCAACAACCTTTTTTCCCCTGACGAAAACTAGACAGTAACTAATAAAAATAAGTGCACATGGACTAAAACTAAATTTACTAACGTTTTCGTCAACAAATAAAAACTAGACTAAAATATTGAACAGTGACTAAATCTAATCAGACCTAATTTGGTCATGTAGAAAGTAGGGACAAGTTAGGATTATATATCCAATCACAGCTACTTTTGTTGTGTGGAAAGGTTGGATGAGTTAAGAGGGACGTGCATCCTCTCAAAGCTTACACTCTCTGGATACTGTGTATCATAGAGCTCTGAGGTTCATCACTGGTTTTAAATCTCTTACTCATCACTGTTTGCTGTATGCTCGTGTTGGATAGTCTTCTTTGTCTGCACGCAGACTCAATCACTGGTGTATTCTTATTTATAAATGTATTCTTGGTCTGCTCCCATCCTACCTTCTGACCTTCATCAGTCAGAAGAGCACAGCATCTTATAATCTTCGGTCCCAGGATCTTTTCTTATTGTCTGTTCCAAAAGTAAGAACTGAACTGGGAAAAAAGGTGTTCAGGTTTGCGGCTCCACATGCTTGGAATGATCTACAAAAAGACCTGAAACTAAAAGATCTGGTGTCACTGGACCCTTTTAAGACAATGTTGAGCAACTTGGAGTTGGACACATCTGGCTGCAGATGTTTTGACTGATGCACTTTATCTTTCTCATCTGGACAACCTGAGCAAAGTTGGCTGTCTGAAATTGTGACTTTTTGAATTCTTGTTTTATGTGTTTGATGCCTGCATGTGTTTGTGTAAAACTGTTGAATGTGCTGCTGTCTTGGCCAGGACACTCTTGCAAAAGAGATTTTTAATCTCAGTGAGGTTTTCCTGGTTCAATAAAGGTTAAATTAAAAAAAAAGAGGGACATCCAGTCACAACTGCCTTAGCTTCATGGTGGTGGGATCCATGTGTAAAACATGACTTCAGAAATCCAAGGAAACAAAAAACAATGCCTTAAACTTTACACTTTATATTTTAGTTGACTAAATTTACAGTAGGTTTCGTCCACTAAAACTAGACTAAAATAAAACAACTTAGATGACTAAATTATGACTAAAACTAAAAGATGTTTTAGGCAAAAGACTATAACTAAACTACATTACAAAGTGCTGTCAAAATTAATGCTGTTGTATATTGTTCATTCATAACCATAACCGTAACGCAGGATCAGAGAGAGACATGGACGAGCCTATTCTTTAAACCCAATTCAAGAGTCATTCATGAGCACACATTTTCTTTTTATCAGCTACTGAAGCTACTTTGAGCGCAGAGGAAAATGCTGGAAAAACAGCATGCAGTGCTGACAGTATGTGTTCTATCCATCAGTCATCAGTGTGAGCTGATCAGATGTTTCTATTGATTATGGATCAATGTTTACCAGTTCTTACCTCAGAGTTGAATCCCTTCACAACAGGAAGTTTAGCACCCTAGCGTGCCTTAACTATCCTCCAGTCACAAAGAATCAGATTTATTCACAATTATGTCCAGAGACTGAAAAGGTTTCACCTCGAGTTCATTTCAGGTTTTACTTTTTCATTCATCACAGTGACAGAGTCAGAAGGCCTGAGTGTGTCGTCCATGCAGTCAAGGTACACATACAAATATATGAGGATCTAGTCATCCTTTCAAAATGAATCACCCTTCAGTCTCAATTTTAAACATTATTTGGTTCTCTACGGCCCAGTATCAGTCGACGACCTCTGCTCTAGTGTGTTTTTTTCTCTTCAGCCTGACAGAGTACTTCAACGCCCATGACATCAATATCGGCTGCATCTGCACTTCTCTCTCTTCTCCTGTGAACAGCACTAACAGCTGCCTGAAGTGGCTGTTTCCCCCTGAATAGACCTACGACTGTGATGTCCTACCACTATTACATTAATATTTTGGACTGTAGAAAGAAAGTAAGGCCATTAAAACAAAGACACTGAACTGATATGGCCAGTTACCTCAGAGTAGAAAGATCAACCAATCAGAGCAGACTGAATCAGGGATTATGAATCTACTCTTTAAGTCATCAAAACTGAATGTATGAAGCAAAGTTGAGACAAAATCCTCTTGAACGAGCCACTATTTTGCATAATTGGGTTTGAATATTCAATTTTGAGGACTGTCAAGATTATATTCTTAATTGCTAGTGTTATTAATTCAGTGAGTCCTACAACTTTAACAATATGCCTCTCTGTCAATGAGAATATAATTAATTTTGCTCCCTTGTTGACTAAAGTTTCTCACTCCTGCTGATGAATCATTAATTCAGCTCACTGAACTTTGTCTAAAACAAACACAAAATAATCACACCGCTGTAATTAAAACTCAAAGGTCGGTCAAAATAGTTCTGAATCATCACCTGCTCTGTAGGTGTGATTGTTTCTCGTTATCAGTTTGAAGTGCATCATTTCTTTGGAGCCATCGGCCCCTCGACGGCTAAAGCTGACCCCTGGAGCTGTTTCCATAGCAACAGGGCAGCGTCAAAATTGAACCACGGGAGGTATGATTGGTCGGACTGCGGGAGGATTTGTAGCTATGAATATGATTGTGCTGAACTCTTTGACTGGCAGGCGGACAAGCTCAAGCAAACAAACAAAAATATATATCAATATCAATGTCCTGATCTCCCACCACCCCCGACAGCTTGATTGGCAGCCTGAGTTTAAGCTTTATTACCTCTGCAGATATTCACACTGCAGCCCTGATCTAAGTGTATATATAGTGAAGTGTGAGCCGGACTGTCCATCCTCTCAGCCCATTAGTGCATCCCCTCAGCTCAGCAAGGACCTCATACTTGAGATGCAATGCCAATTAAGAGCAGAGTGGAGAGTTTTTACTGCTGTTGTTATTCTTTGAGTGCACAGTAACGAGCTCACTGGTGCAGCAGCGGTCTCTGTTGTGGCTGTGTTGATGGATGTTGTTGGTTGTTCCATTGGACTGCAGGATAAAAAACATTTGAGAGAAGCCAGAATGCACAAATATGATGGTGATTTACTGTGTTCCTACCCCCTGCGACTTCGCAACATGGCCCTGGAAGTGACACAGCCATGCCTGCTTTGTAATAATACAAACAACTGTTAGTGGACTAGTTCTGGGCAATGTGACAAATTTTTAAGATGTATCCCCGTATTTACTGATCAGATATCTATTTATTTAAGCAGGATCATTCCCACTGAGATTTAAAAAATCTCTCTTAGAAGGGAGTCCTGGCCAAGACAGCAGCAGAAAAAGTTTCACACAATGAAATAAATGGGGATATACTGATTGATCGATCCTTAATACTGGTTTTAAAACCTCCCAAATGAACACAACGCTGTACATGAAGATGGAGCAAAAACGTCAAAAGCTCTTTAACCAAAAACCGAGGGAGTGTCAGGAATCCAAATAAAGATAAATCCACATAACCGAGGGTTCAAGGAATATACAGTTTTTGGAGTCTGCAAAGAGCATGTGCAGGAAGAAAGTTCTCCTTGTATGGCCCTAAAGTGATGCAGATATAGGGTATAGGGCTGTCACGTCATACTAAATATTGGGATAAAAATTGGCAATTGAACCATAAATATAGATTTGAATTGAATTTACACATTAGGGTGCCTGAAGCATTGAACTTCCCGATCCAGCAGATTCCAGTGCAACCCTACCATCCATCACTCTTTCTCAACGATGAGGAAATATACACAAAGAAAATGGTTGACAGCCAATCCGAGCAGGCAAAATATCTGAAAAGCATCACATGGAAGCACTTTTGGCTCCACACCACCAATGACAAAATAAAAAACAAAAACCAGGCTGTGTGTGGATTATGTACAAAGCAGCTGACCCACTCCTCATCCACGACAAATCCACAGGCCCATATTGAGTTTGGTATTGTTTATTTTAAGTAAGTTAAATTACATTCTTAAATCTGTCCATCGGTGAGTGCAGTGTTGAATGACTTTATTTGAAAACATTCGGCACAACAGGCCTAATGTGGAAACACCCCCAGTAAAGTGGTTTATGACCAAAAGATAATCTAATGAACGCATTTTCACCGTCACTGTGATCACAACGAACATCGCACAACCAAGTGCCTGTAAACTGTGGCTCGCCCCTCTGCTGCTTCTGTCTCCAAATATCAGTCTCAATGCTCGGCTGTTTGAAACATTTGTGTTACAGGTTTATTTGATGTTTCTCTGCACTGCTTTAGTTTTTTTTTTTACCTCGTCTGCTCCAACAGCTGAGAGGAGACAAACTTTCTAAAACTTAGGCAATAACACATCTCGAAGGCAGGTAGACGAAGGAAGGTGATACTTTCAGAGAAATAACAACCCATGTGGTTTTGTTACCTTTATAAACATCTGCACTTCAAGGTTTGTTCAGAAACTTTTCGTACATAAAACATGTTTGATTTTTTTACATGAATCATACCAAAGTTTATCTGGGAGATGGTGGCAGTTCATTGTCATGGCACATGTACACAGGCTGCTGTTCTTTTTTATTACTTATTTTTTTATTGTTTTTCAGACAAAACATATCAACAACATTACAAAGAATAATAAGTCATTACCAGACATAAAAAAACAAGTTACAATATTAGTTACATAGGGGTTTTAAAACATTATACCAAGACTATAAAGTAATCACAGTCTATAGTAAGGAGTAGTACATGAATTCCAATGATGTGAATATGCTTAAGGTAGACCAACAGGGGCATCATTTGGTTCTTTCAAGTATATTTTTTATCCCATCTTTTAATGTACAAATCACTTCTCAGTCTTAATAAGAAAGTCAACCTCTCCAACTCATGAATTTCACAGGCTGCTGTTCTTGAGATAAGCATTGGATTGAGGTCCAACCTGTGCCTGTTTCCAACATTGTGGGTTTTGGCCCAAATTGCTTTGCCCTAAAGTGAAATGCTGAAACCGAAATGATGCAACCATGTGTTGGCCGGGCCTTACCAATGCTTGTTTGCTGCCCATCATTTCCCTCACAAACACACAAAAACAACACAATTCTGTATGCATTAGAGCTTCAATTTTCCTTCCTAACTCTGCCTGAGGTCAAATAACAGCCCATGATACAAATTAGTAAAATGGGTTAAATTACTTACAGCTCTTATATTCAAGTCAAAAAATCCTCTTGACTTTATAATCGAGACTGATGTCTTGGGAAAGGAAGAAACGAGGCGTGCACACAAAAGAGACTTTACAGCCAACACATGCAGCTACACTGGCACTTTAATGGGCTTTAGAAATGCAAAATTCAAGGCTCAGGTTCAGTTATAACCAACATTATTCACTTTCTGCATACCTGACCTCTACATACAGCAAAGGGCACAGCGCCTCCAGCTAAGACCGGCTCTGAATCGTCAAATATAAATGGTATATTTAGTTCTTCTTCTCTGGGAGCTTGTGCTGTGTAACCTCTTTTTATTTTTCTGCACAAACAAACGCACTGTGGCTTGTCTCTGGTATGTGTATCAGCAGGAAGTGTTGGTCCTGAATAAGCTCTCCTTCTGTGCAAAAGTGTCTCCAAACTGTGGTGTTTAGTTAACTCAGCTACAATATAAACACAATTAGGTTAGCTCTATCATCACAAACTAACAGAGACAAAAAGTGAGCATCCAGAACAGCTGCAGCTACAAAGTGGATTTAATTAGAGCTGCGTGTTTAATCCAAGTATCAGAATTGGACAGGAAATTAATCCATATAGTAGAAGATGAAGGTTTATTTTTTTTTTTTTTTAGAAAAGTACATTGTGAACCAAAAAGCTGTGTCATAATTACTGTAGCCCTGCAGAGATATCTTTTGTCAAAATATGTTCCTCAGATCTACAACTAAAGTATAAGTTTGGTTCAGACTGACAACCGTCACATCATCAGTTTACTTCTTTTTTTTTTTAATCTAAAGCAACATAAGTAGGAGTTTTTTTAATCATAGACTGTACAAAGCAGCCTATTGGATGGAATATAAGCAATACCACCCATCTTTTTTAGTAGTTGCAGCACTGAAATGCCATCATTTGCTTTTTTTGGTCCATCTGGCTTTCTTTTTTTATTATTTTGGTAAAAATGTACATATAACCTCAACCCTTTCTGTTACAACTTACAAGTTTAAGACATCTGCTGTGTCAAGACAACCTGGGCTATCAGAATTTTTGTGTTATAATGTTGTTAAATCTGACAAATCTGAACCTCAACCAACCTAATGAGCATGTTTTTGGTCTGTGGGAAGTAGCTGGAGTGAACCCATGGATATAGGGGAAGAACTTACAAACTCCACACAGAAAGGCCCTGACTGACCCGGGGATTAAACTGGCAACCTTCTTGTTGTGAGGCACGTGTACTACCTGCTGCGCCACCCATCACCCTGTGTTATACAGTATACATTTTATTACGTTTTTTTTGGTCAAATGATATTATCCAGCCTCTTAGTGAGGCTGCACTGCAGGCAGAAATGAACACCTTTTTATCAAACAGGGAATGCGTTTTGAATTGTAAATGAGAATTGAATTGAAGCATAACTAATAAAAGATTCCCACTACTATCAAATTCCACAGAAATTTGTACAAATCACACATGAATCAACAATAAAAAGGCCTTTTTGCATCTAAATATGGTTGCCTCGAGCCTTGGCTATCAGAGGATAAAACACATGCAAACAAACAAACTAAAACTTTTCGCAGCACTTTAACACTTGTTTGTCCAGGTGTTTTTTTTAAACCTATACTGTTAATAATGCCACTCCAGGAAGGAGTTTCTGTCTGAAACAAGGCCGCTTCACATTGCCCTCACTTCCAGGGGGGCTGATTTGACTGACTAACTCCCCGAGTCATCCTGCAGAGGACACACTTCCTTCTCCCAGCTCAGGTCTTTTTGCCTTTTGACCTCTGCTGCAGAGTCTGGCTCACTGGTGTAAAGTAAATCCACCTCTATCCTGGTGCTGAAACAAGCGCATTTGACTCCTGCAGGGAGTAAAACTTTTTGGTGGGGCATATTTAGCACCAATAAAAAAAGTTTTAAAAAATCATAGCATACAGGGCAGGGGGCAGAAGTGTTCAAAATTGTGTCTCAATTTTAGACAAAAAAGACGCTTATTGCCCAAAAGTGTCATGTGTTTGACAGTGTTCATTTTGCTGATTAATTATTTTCATCATTGTTTTCGTAACTGAGATGCTCTGCCAGGTAGCCTAAATCAAGGTGATTGCATTTCACTCAAAAGTTAAATTTGTTTCTGTTCATTTATACATTCAAACTTTACTACCATTCAGAAAAGGGTTATTAGATGTTTCATTTTATCAAAGTGTAAAACATGACTTCAGAAATTCAGGGAAACGTAAAAACACACTTACACTTTACACTTCAAATTTTAGTCGACTAAATTGACAGTAGATTTCGTCAAACAAAATGTTGTGAAATTTCATCAACTGAAACTAGACTAAAATTAAAACAATTTAGATGAGTAAATTGTGACTAAAACTAAAAGATATTTTAGGCCAAAGATTATAACTAAAACTACATTACAAAGTGCTGTCAGAATAAACACTGGTGTTTGAAATTGCTGCCACTGAGAACCTATTTGAGCCCGTTCTTTTCCACCCAAAAACAAATCAGCAGGAATCAATAAAGGAATCACTAAAGAATTGGATTGATCGGCAGAATTGTTAAAGGCACTGATATCAAATAAACCTTATCAATTCCCATTCCTACATTGTTGGCAGTGAAAGCTTATTTAGGTTAACTTTTGCCCACAAAGAAAATTCACAAGGATAGGATCTATGAAGAATTAAATCTATAAGCAGAATTGATAACGCTGTTGGTACCATTAAATTCATAGCAATTCCCATCCCTAATGCTTATTTCCCCTTATTGAAATATGAAACTGAATTAAAACCTCTGTCACATTCTGTGGTCAAAAAGTTCCTCATCCTATGAAGTGTTACTTCAGGTTATTACTTTAAATCTAAATATATAATGAAGAGCATGTTTTTGATGTGACTTCAGTCTGACAGTCTCTTTAATCAAACAGCAGGAGGAGAAAATGTTCATCCTTGTGTGTAAACTAAAGGCAGAGTCTAATCTTAAATGAACACTACCAGTAATTGTTCTTTGTTTTTAATTGTCTTTGTTTCACCCTCCACTGACACTCGTTCACTCACTGTGTCCACTCTTCTATGGTTTGTTTGTTTGTTTGCAGGACAAATGCATTAATCAGGGGAGCAAATACTGCAAACTGTTGCACACTGTTCTGCCGTCTGTCTGTGTGTGAGGGCTGATATGAGCACGGCCACTTCTTTATCACTATAAACACTTATCAGAGGCGGTTCAGAGCCGAGCTGAAGAGGCACATCAGACTTTAACTTTTCTTCTCATTTGACCTTTCTAACACCCTCGGACCCCCAACATCTGCCCCCTCTGACGTCTTCGGCTCGATTTTCTGATTACTGCCATTTCCCTGACCTCCCATCTGCCTGTTTGCTTTTCTTTTTTGTCTCTTAATCCTGTCATTTTCCAACTGCAGAGCCTCAGGCTTTGCTTTGGCAAGAAGTGTGCCTGTGTACAAACACACACACTAATACACACATAAACATCCTTACTCCAGTGACAGGGAAAAGCTTAATTGCTGTCAGTGGCAGTGCAGATGGCTGCATTAAGTCAAGTTAAAATGACTCGTATGTAAAAGCTCTTGTGTAACTCCCCAGGACATCCTCATGCTGCTGCTGCTTCCTCTCTTTGCTCTGTCCGTCTGAATTTGTCCAAGAAAGCACAACATGGGGTCTGTTTTTTATGGAGCTCATGGTGCTGGGTCTCCTGGTTTTTCTATAGAAAAAAATCCCGCACATCTCTAAAGTGATTTATGGCACTTCTGGGATCACCCTTGATAATTTATTACACTCTGCCAGAGCTATTCTAGGACAAATTGCTGCTCTCCTACAAATCACATAGAGATAACTGTGTCTTCGGAGGTTTGGGAAAGACCAAATGTTCTTACACTTAAGGTCAGCTAAAAGAGGCTTATATGAATCTACTTTAAGGGATGTTAAATGATCTGGAAGATGGCCCCACATAACCCAAAGTTAACAATTTCAGTGTTATCTTTATGGATGATGCTTTTAGCCAGTGTAGTGAGGAAGTCATGACGTGTCCTGATGCAGTCGCTTTGGCTCCTTCCATAGTAAAACACAAGAATACATACACACACAAAATTTACACATCATTATGGGGCTGGGCAATTAATTTGAACCTCAATTTCAATTACTGTCTTCACAGTTATGAAATTTCTGTGCCACATGACAGCTTGTTTCATCTTTTTCCATCTGTCATTATCTTTATTGTTTGTTTTTTTTACATTTATTTTCAGTTATTGCTTTTTAATGTTCACGATGATTGTGTTTAGTAACCTGACACACCAGTGGACTGTTCAATATGTTTCACAAGTCACTAGAAGGTGTTTGGGGATGGGCAGACCCTTTTAGAAGCACTTCCGGCAGGTGATTGGATGATCATTCTGTCAATCACATTCATTTCAGGCCAATCAGAAAATGTAGAAGGCGGGCGCTGCTGCCAAAATACAAAGTCAGCTACTTCATAGAAAAAACTCTCGCCAAAACATGTCAGAAGTGGACTGAACATATCCTTTTATACCAAGAAATGCTTTTTATTAGATAAAGAATCTTTTTGCAGACATTGGATCAGGTGGATCCAGCTGCACTGAAACATGAAGTGTGTTTTATAATCATGCTCTCAATAGCTATCATAATAGTTAAGACCATGATTTTTTTCCATAATCGAGCAGCCCTATGCTGTTATACAGTACAAATATGTCTGAGTTTCCTGTCTAATGTGTCGCCTAGGCTGCTGTAGTTGCAAAGAACAGCAGTCACAAGAAAAGCTATCGGAGTGGTGGATGTCTTGTTGGTGATCAACATCCTTAACAATGCCGGCATCAGCTTAGAGTGGAGACACTGAACCGTTAAGAACTTCTACGTCCATTTTAAAACCACTCCTACTCCATGCAGAGGCAAAAATAAGTTTAACCTTGCACAACACCTGGATCTGCTTTATCCAGGGTCTGGAATCAGGCAGATCCAACTCGCCAAGCTCCAATCTACAACAATTGTGAGTAGCCAAAAGTGGCACGACCCAATCAGCGTCCTAAAGAGCAGAAAGAGGAACAAGCTACGAGCAAGATGACAGCAGAAAGTGACTGCACTGCACTACAGAGATTAGCATAGATGCTAACAGCTTCAGTAGCAGTTTTTTTTTAGATTGTGGCCACATTCCTTTATTAAATGAAAAACAAATATTAATACTAAAAACCTCTCTGAAGTACATATATATTTTCACTCCACTTCCGACATGTGTTGACAAGAGTTTGATTGATTGATTGATCTTTATTTTGAGCATAAACACAATTACATACATCAATAAAAGCAAAGGAATAAACAAAAACAAAACAAAGCAAACACACAAAGCAAAATCCTCAAAGATGCCTAATGAAACAAAATTCCAGAAAGTTAAGTATGCTCGAAAAGGAGTAGGAAGAAGTTAAAAACTTATTCAATCCTACCGCTTTAGGAGTTCGTTTTTTAAGGTGGCTCACGTTTTGTAGCGCGGTCCCTCCAGCCTACCACATTTTCTGATTGACCCCGTAATAAATGTTGATTGATGGAACGATCGTCCAATCACCTGCCAGATATGCTTCTGACAGGTTCAGCCCCCTCCAAACACTTTCTATGGCCTCTTTCCAGATGGACTAGTGAAATATATTAAATGGTCCATCTGGTTAAAAAATGGTTGTAAGTAGGAGAGAAGAGGGCTGCAGTATTCATCACCACACACCATGTCCCAAAAACTGGCCAGCTACAGCAGGACACACATTTATCCATGAAGCAGATGCACACAGCAAAACAGGTGCTCGGCTTTGACCTGATGGTGAATGCCCAAGGAAAAGTTTCATGTACCTTAAAAGAATATAATATGTTTGTGGAGTCTGTTCTGAACAGCATCATTATTAACAAAACAATAAAACAATAAAATGACATGGTAAGAAGTTAGTCTCAGCCTATGGATCAACAATCAAGACAAAAGCACAATCTGAGCATCCTACCTTATGCAGGGTGACCACATGTCCTCTTTTGCCTGGACATGCCCTCCTTTTTGGTAGTAAAATTATGTCTGGGGGGATTTTATAAAATTCCCTAAACTGTCTGGGTTTTGCCCAGCTTGTTCTACAGGCCATTCATATTTTTAATTAAGAGCTGCACTGGACCACTGGCATTATTCCAATGTACGTACCTGTCAAGATGTTAAACATGCATGCCGCATGTGTCATAACGTGAGAGACCCAGGCCACTCCCCTCCGATCAAAACAGAAAACATGCTCTGGCTGCCTGTGCTGCACTCTCAGACAGAAAATGCTGAAGTATAAATGCGTTTTACAGACAAACTGCGAAGCTGGCACCTTTGTGTCAGTTGCAAATAAAGTTTCTGTAGACTTGGAAAACCACATTTCCACCAACAAGTACAGGGCTGCTGTGTGAGGTGAGAGCTCCTCCACACTGATGGACTTCTTTGTACAGCCTGGCAAAGCAGAGGGTGCAACACATGCTGCTGAGGGTCTTCTTTCTGAGTTTCCAGAATATGGTCACCCTAACCTTGTGTGTTTTTATTCTCTCTCCAGGCTTTAATCAGAGCCTAGCTAAGGCCATGTCCACATGTAAGATGGAGGTTTTCCTCTGTGTCTTGTCCTTCTGTCCTCTCATAAACAATGTTTAAGGTCACTGAAAATTCATATTTTGGAAAACTTCTGCCAAGGTGAAGATTTTTTAAAACTGTTTCGCCACCTTTCATACATACAGTAATTCAAAGTGATTTACAGAGTTAAAAACAAAGAAGTTGTGACATTATTGGCATTAAAGACATAAAAGAAGCAGAAGGACAGTAAAATAAGATTCTAAGGGTGCTTTCACACCTACCACGTTTGGTCCAGAGGCAATTGAACGCTGGTTCGCTTTCGTGGAAGTTCGGTTCATTTGGGCTGGTCTGAAAGCTCGCATGAACTTTGGTGCGGACCAAAGAAACAAACTCTGGTCTGCCAAAATACATGGGTCTCAGTTCACTTCCAAGCGGACCAGAGTTAGGTTTAGGGTGGGTGTGAGAGGCATCACGCCTGCTATCACCAATTAGCATAGCCACAAGTTAAACTGTAACACCTGTCAGAGTGGATATGAAAAAAAAACAGCTTTTGCTCAATACATAGCGTTTAACTGCGTTTTGGTGTGGATGGGAATGTTTTAAAAGCTTAAAACACTGATCCAAATATGATTATTTTCTTTATCATACACTAAACCTCCACACCCCTCTTCTGTGTGTCCTCTTTAGGGTGTAGCGGGCACAGCATCAAAGTTCAGACCATCATGCCCTTTGCTGTGGCACAAGCACAGGAAGCATATGTGTGAGCGTCCCTGGTTGGATCTGCTGGGATGAACATGCCACTGCACCAAATCTCTGTCATCCCCCGTGATGTCACCTCGTCGCGGGTGTCTGGCAGCGGGAAAGCTAAGGACAAGGACAAGGACAAGCAGGTAGGTTGAGAGTCAAAGGACCACATGGGTCACTAACTCGAAAGATTATGGGTTGTGTAAAAACACGTGACTTAAATGACGATAAATTTACAGCAAGTGAATTAACAAGCTTTGAGGTGAGCACAGTGTATCAGAAAAACTCTCCCATGATGTGAAAACGTCTTTAATTTGGTGGCACATTGTCCTATTTCTTTTTTCTTTTTCTGCTAGGATAAGTCATCTACATTTCTTTTTTATTCCTGAAGGGGAAAATTACCTTGATTTGAAAAACAGTTTCAAATTGGATTTCTTGTTTTGTTGCATTTCTGTTCTTATTTTTCTGGAGTTTGCTGTTTTTACTTTTGTTCCCTGTCAGGCATTTCCCCAGATAATGTCTTATCCTTTGAGTATTTTTGGCGTCATTGCTTTTAAGTGAAGTTTTTCAGTGTGAAATTTGTGTTTTTAAATTCTGTCTCTGCTTCACTGAGGAGGGAGCAGGTAACTTCCTGGTGAATTGCAGCGCGGTTGTTTGAAATAGTAACTAGAAGCAGAGAAATTGCTTGTTAGTCCGAGGTATGTGTGGTGGCGATAGGGGGAAGTTACCCCAGGTGTCTTGTTGTCATTACTGCTAGAACAATCAGAAAGTTAATTTTGAAATGCTGCAGGTGTCAATCTGACAGACTGCGTTACATCCACTCACTCAGAAATAGATCATCCCCATTCCCCCAGTGGACTGAGCCGAGGTTTCACATTTAATGAGGCTGGTCAGAGTCTGGTCTGCTTTTCCCATTTCTGCCCAAAACCGCCCGTAGGCCATCTGGTTTTGCAGTTTAATATTTGACTCTGAAAACAAAACTCTGGCTTTTCTGCCATTCAAATTGTTGGCTGCTTAGCTCTGACAAAGGGAATCAGTAAAATCCTCAACCTAGATCTTTTTCCCCCATCATCTCTGCTGCTTGGAAATTTCAAAAACCCTGCAGACCTGCCTAATGAGGGCCACACACAATCTGTCAGACCGAGGAGGATTATCACCACATCTGAAATGTTCATCTGAGCGTGTGGCAGATTCCAGATCTGTGGATTTGACTTTATTCTCTGAATTTTGACTTTTCTCTGAATCCAAAGATTGCTCTTTGAAATCCTTAAACCTTTCCATCTGGGCGTCTGGATGCCTCCATGTGCGTGCTTTTATAACATTTGATTTATTCATAGAAATAAAAAAAGGCAGGTGTTTGATTGTTTCATATGCGGCTCATCCATATTTACTTTCCTTTCCTCCTCACAGTTCCTCTATTTGTCATCGAACACCGCAGTGAAGAGCTCTCACACTGCTGTTGATTTTTTTAAAGCAGCAAAACAAAGCAAGGTGTTACAACAATATGTCTGCGTCCTGCCCTTTCCCCTCAGCCTCCTCACAGCACAATAGATCCTGGGTGCTAAGTGCAGCAGCACAGGTGTTCCTAAGAGGCTTCTTCATGCTGCATATGGTGCTGTGCTCCATCCTCCCTCATCCAACAAGTGTCAGCACGGACAAGCTGCAGACTGCCTCTGACATGTGTTTTTACTGAACAAACACACAGGCACACCTTACATATGACTCAACAGGAGCCAAATCTGTATTCACAGCAAGCTCAGAGTAATTGCAGAAGTGAAAGTGAAAGTGAAATGCAGTTTATTCAAAAGTGGTTTGATTACCTGCTGTTCTGAGGGAAATTAAAATGAGTAGAAGATTTGAATAAGGCCAGACAGTTTCAAGGGTCAGATTTTAAGAAATATGATGTGAGGGCATTGGTTTTTATATTTCTGCAGAAGACCTACAGTGATATTAACTTATGTAGACGTGTCAACAGTAAGCTGTTTGAAGTCTTGATGGGACATAATCATAGGTTATGTTTTTGCTGGCATTTGTTCATATGTCTGTTGGCAAGATGACTCTGAGAGATCAACAGATTTTGATGACATTTTCAAGGAATGTTGGCCATGGCACATGGAAGGAGTGAAACCGTTTTGGTGGTGATCAGAATCAGGGAACTTCTGTGGCAGCTCCTGATTGGATGCTACTTTCAAGAAAACAAGAGAAGAAGCAATAGGGTGCATCTGATTGGTCAGTGGACTAACAGGAAGCTGTTACATTCTCAAAGGGTCAAAATGGAGGTCTAATACAAGGATACAAGGAGGTTTATTGGTCATTATACAACAGATTGCATAAAGAAATGAAATTGTGTTTCCCTCTTTACTGGTTAAAGATGTAGAAAAAATAAAAATAAAATTACTAAACATGGGGGAGTGCAGATGGTGCATTAAGTTATCTCCCAGCCTGAGGGGAGAAGCTGCTCTGCAGTCTGGTGGTACAGCGGATACTTCTGTATCTTTTGCCTGATGGCAGCAGGGTGAACAGGCTGTGACTGGGGTGGGTGTTGTGTTTCAGTGTCCTTTGGGTTCTCTGCAGGCACCTCACGTCCCCGATATCACTGATACTCTGTAGATGGGTACCAATGATGTTTGGGCAGTTTTAATCACAGCACTGTAACAACGCTGCTTTGTTATTTATTGAGAACATTTGATTAAAAATCCATAATGACGGATTTATCACCGTAGATGTCATACCATACCATCTTATCTTATCTTCTTCTGCTTATCTGGGATCAGGTCGGGGGAGCAGCAGCCTAAGCAGAGAAGCCCAGACTTCCCTCTCCCCGGCCACTTCGTCCAGCTCTTTCCAGGGGATCCCGAGGCGTTCCCAGGCCAGCTGAGAGACATAGTCCCTCTAGGGCAGTGGTGTCCAAACTATGGCCTGGGGGTCAAATGTAGCCCACTGCCCATTTTGAATTGGCCCCTGAAACAGTTGAATGAATGAAGACAATTTGATTACAGCAGCAAATACATCAATCATGCACATTTTCTGCCACATTTACTTTGTCAAAAGGTCTCATTTACAAAGTATACTGCAGTTTGCTCTTGTTTTGCGTCTGAGTGAAGATAAGCCATCAGTGTCTCCCATCTCTGCTGCTCAGAAGCTCATTCTCGCCGTACTAGGTGTGAATCTAGTGATAGGTCACAAGGGCCCCTTGACAGGTGATAACCCACCCCTAAACCCTAAAACTTTAACTTAAATACAATAAAAGTGAGGTGCAGCAAGTGCCTCAGTCGTCCATGCATTCCTCTTTATGCGGCCCTCGATGTAAAAAGTATGGACGCCCCTTCTCTCAGGATGTTCTCCTACTGGTGGGACGTGCCCTGAACATCTCACCAGTGAGGCGTCCGTCCTGATTAGATGCCCGAGCCACCTCATCTGGCTTCTCTCAACGCGGTGGAGCAGCGATGATGGAGCTTCTCACCCTATCTCTGAGGGAGATATTTGCTCCGTTGATGTGCAAATACAAAATTTGAGGAAAAGACTGCAACTCATGGCTGGATTAAAACCTTTTTAAAAAGGATGTTTTTGATCTGAAGTCCTCCATAATGATTGAGCTTCAAGCACAGATGTCCCTATGGAGACCAGTTATATGGCTCCAGAGTTATAAGTGATTAATATGAGTGTTTCTGCTTGAGGATGCTGGTGATCCCATGGAGTTTAGAGGGTAAAGATGCTATATTAAGATCTATTTCTTGTACTTGGTGATCTTGTACGCAGTTTGAGGGCCTTTTTTTGTCAAATGGAGCTCTAGTTAGGAATATAGGGGTCACATTTTGAGTGCTGTTTCTGGAAGGTGACAGTAGTCTGCTGGGAAATAAAGGTGAAACTGTGAGCTTTACAATGTCAGCAGGGCATTCGGCCTCCCTGCCGCCATGTTTCCTTATCAGTGTAAAGCTCCAACCTTGTGTCTCAGTGCTCAGCAGCCCTCACCCTCTCCTCTGTCCAACTCCTGCTGCCCGAGCCACCTCCTCTCCCCTCGGAGGAGTAAGTGGATAAAGAGCAGCGACCCCGGTCCTCCCTGTGGACGTGTCAGTGCAGGGGAAGAAGGACAAATGTAGTGCTGGGGAGGAGAGGAGAAGGAAACAGCAAGCAGGTACTTTAAATGCTGATCAGCTCCATGGCCCTTGTTGTGTGTGTGTGTGTGTGTGTGTGTGTGTGAGCTCCGAGTTTAGTCACAGCGCGCAGGCCCATCTGGCTCTCTTAGACAACACAACCAGCCTTTTACGCCGCGAGAAAAAACTTTTCCCCCACTTAAAATTCAGAGACAGTCAGCTGCTCCTTCAGAGAGCATCACATCTTTAACTGTTGCTCGCCCCTCGCTGGCCTCCCTCCTCCTCCTCTCCACTTCATTTGTCTTCCTTGAAATCCTCTTTGCACGTTGTCCGTGTGCTGTGGTCCTCCCACTTGAGAACTTGTGTTAGGGGAGATAAATTGAGGTTTAAGAATATACTAAAAAAATCAGAGTTTGAGAGCAGGAAAGTTCCCTGACAGCTGCAGCCTTGGCGAATAATATGGTCAGATTTATTTGCGCCTGGGGTTTTTGATAAGGCGTGCGGCGAATGGATTATGCATGAGTTTACAATAAAGTGAGCTCTGGCATCGTTTGGCAGGTGGGGAAGAGGGGGGAGTTTGTGATGAACACTGAGATAGTGGTGTTTGTTTTTGAAGATGGTATCTGCAATGTTTCTCACTTTTGTTTTAACAGTAAAACTTCCTCTGGAACAGCTGTAGATTCATTTCCACATTCACACCAGCTCTCGCCCTTGCTCGCTCTAGTTTTATATTTAGCAGTTTGTCTCTCGACTTTACACACTCACACCCTGAACTCTGTAATACTTGGCACACGCCCTTTTGATGCTGTATGTATATTTCATGAAAGCACAGGGAGTGAGCGCTGGAAGCTTTGTCCTCCAATGAACGCGTGTCAGAGTCAAGGACAGAAGAGGCTCCCTTCCTCCTCTGATGTTTGATAACAGCCGCAGAGCTCTTGGGCACCGATGGAGCTGGAGCTTAAATCAAACGCTGACCTCCACCACAGGAGCTTAAATTCTGCCTCCAGGCCTGAAGGGCCTGTTTAATGTGCCTGTCTTTGCTAATTCAAAGAAAAGTTTGGCTTTGTTGCCCATTTTGTTTCTCAGATTTATCCCCAATAATTTTTATGGCTGCGTGGTGGCAGCAGTCACGCCAGGTGGCAAGTTTTCAGGTTGTTGCACCATTTGCCAACAATCCATACCTTGAAAGGGATGGAGCCTGAAACCTGGGTTCTTTTAGACCCAGTTCTGCATTTTAAAAATCCTTAAATTAATCATGTTTGACCTTATATTTGTGGGGCAGAGTGGCAGTTCCACCCTGAGAACCATGTCTAGCATTTGGTGTTGTGCTAAAAACGTGCCTGAAAAACACTGTTTGGTTTTTTTTAGTAGTTTTACGCTGGCTTGATTATTTTGATGATGTTCATGGTGAAACAGATTCTTGTCTGATCGATATTTAAAATGAAGAAATGCATTTTTAGAGCCATAAAATCACATTAATGCACATCAAAAATTAGCCTTAGCCATAGGATGTAGTCCAATAGTGACTTTAACTCTGTATCTGTGTGATTTTACGTTATTCAAAATGATTTCTCTCTGAGCAACTGTTTAGGGTTAAAATGCTGTCTTGTAGGTGAAAATCGATCAATCGTTCAGTTTTTATTGGTAGAGCCCCAGTTCATAAAAAGTATTGTCTCAAGGCACTTTGCAACAGAGCAGGCTGAAGCCAAACTCTTCATTTTATAGATACACGTATATGCATATACAATTTTTTATTTTGTACGAATATAAATATATATTTGTATATAGGCCGACACCAAACTGATTGAAACCTTAATTTCATGAAAAATGTGAAAATAACATCAATAATTGACCAAATGGAAGTCATATTAATTTAATTATTTCACCAATTTGTGGCAGAACCTATGGACTCGAAATCATTAACTGTCAAACCAGCCACTGTGGTCAGACTTCTGTGAGTTTCTTTTTTTAACATGAAAATATGATCTGTTGTCCTCAGTGCCTTGTCATTTAAAATATTGATGCTTCAATTTTTGAATGATTCACAAAAACGATGCATGAATGAGTCAAAAATTATTATTGTTTTTTGTTTTACTGTAAAAACAGGAGGACAGAGAAGGAAGTTGGGCTCATATTTGTTACCTGAATGCATGTAGCCTTAGTGATGTGATACCACTTAGTGTATCAACACGGCTTTGGCTTCGTCATCCTTATAAACCTGACCTCACGGCTCCAAACGCTGCTGCTGAATGTTGGTATTTTACTGCACACTTCCTACTGATGTTTGCCACTGTCAGTTTGATCAGGATGATCTTTGCCCCCTCAGACCATATGACCACGTCTGGCCTCAGGGAGGGTTTGGACGACCTGGGAAAATGTAGTTTTCATCCCAGGACCACCCTCATCTCTCATGATGGTGCTGTCTGCAGGAGGCCCTTTTTGATCTTCTATGAGGATGGTGGTTTCTCTGAACCTGATGGATGGTTTTGGTTTTTCCGTCTCTCCTGCTCCAAATTGTCAGCCGGTGCCCTGAGGACCTCCTCATGGCACCATCGATATCTTCCCCAGCTGAGAGCTGTCCTGCACCCAGCCAGTTTGTACATCATCATCCTTTTATCTCCGCACAATCTGTACAGTGGGTCCGCAAAATTGAAAAATTTGCATCAATGTCCCCTTTTATGCAAGAATAAACTTGGCACATTTCTGTGATACAGAGACGACCCTACCCATTTTGGCACCCTAGATGAGATTTTATATGGTGCCCCCTCCATCGGTGATCTACACACGCTTACGTAATAATTCCTTTGTCTTTAATTTATAAGATAGCATCTCACCCGATTAACATGCTTAACAAGTTACAAATACACACAAAAAAATCTGAAATACAATATAAATATCCTTAAAACAAAATGAAAACCCTGTAAATAAGTGAATAAAAAATAATAGCTTATTTGGTGTTATCAATATTTCTTTGTAATATTAATTGGGCATTGCTTTATGTCTGACTCAATGTGAGCTTTCTTTCTTCCTATTTTAAGAGTTAAGAGTAAAAACTACTAATTTTTTTTCTAGATTTTGTGGCTAGCCCTCCATCGGCGATTTACATATGCTTACAAAAGAATTTGTATTGAACTATTTTTTACCATTGTCTTTAATTTAAAAGATGACATGTCACACAATTAACATGCTCAAAAAGAAATCCAAAATACAATATCAATACCTTTACCACAAAATATTAATCCTGTAAATAAGTGAATAAAAAACTTATTTAGTATTATCATTTGTTGTGATATCAATTGGGCATTGCTTTACATTTGAATCAATGTGAGGTTTCCTATTTTAAGAGTTAACAGTAATAACTATTTTCATTTAATTATTTCAAAGGTGATTTTTTTTTCCTGGAGGCCACACTGCCCTTACCTTATATATACATATTGTCTAATGGGCCAGCCGATCCTGCTGTGATAATGGTTAGGGTCTCTTGTTACAAAACATACAACTACTCTGCAAAGAAATAAGGTCACAATGACCCACACGACCACATTAACTACCCCAGCCCTTTGTCTTCACCCACCACATTACTTTCACCGTCCATTAGTGAACAAAACCAGCACGCAGCAGCTGCAGAAGAAGAGTTGAAGTAGTTTCGGTTGGGGTGACACACAGCAGGGCAGACTGCTCCCAACTTCACTTGAACAGTAAAATATTGTCCAAAAATACAGTTTGATTAAGTTCTGCTTATGTATTTAAAAATATTTCTCAGCCTTGAGGCAAGGAAACACTGCGAGCATTTGGTACATCCAAACTGTCCAAATCAGTCCTCCTCCAGATTGCCATGCCCTTGGGCTTGCAAATGGAAATACCATGATAATCACCCAGAATGCCTCGGGGCTGGGTAAACAAGGCCGGAAATGCTGAATTATCAGGAAAAGGAGTGTTTACACATGTGCAACATGAGTGTTTGACAAGTTAAGTGAGGCTGGTAAAAAAAAGAGGATGTGATCTTTTTATGCAGGTGCCAGTGAAAAAAAACCCATCAGCTGCCACTTATGTGTGTCTGTGGGATGTGAAGTGGTGCACATATATGCAAAAATGACATCACATGCACATATTGTTTAGCCGTGTTAATCCAGTTTATATGTAGGTTAAATGAAGAGAAGCCTGTACCTATTTTCAGTGGCATAAACATGCGTAAGCACCAAGCTCCTGCTGGTGTAGGTGTTCAGAGGCCAGCAGGTTCCCTGTCCCGCCTATAAAGCTGCAGCTGGAGGGAGATGATAACACACAAACAGAGGAGCGCTCTCTCTATTCTGACAGAAAGTTTTAAAAAGGTATGAGGGCCGTGTGTCAGCAAACTCACCTGCTTTACATTTTACACTCATGGAATTCATAACAGGTTTCATAAAGTCTGTGAACCGCCAGCCCTGGAGCTGCTGATAAACACTGCCTATCAGCAGGCTAAATAAACGGAATATTTCGTTAATGTAATTCAAAACCATCGCTGACTGATAAATAAGCAGAGCTTGACGACTCCTTTGCAGTGCCTTTATGTATTAAGGGCTTTCAGAAGAGCTGTAACAAGCTGTATTTAATTATTTTCACAAGCATTTCACAAATCAACTACCTGAATCATTCAAATATATGGTATATGATGATAAAACCATACACCTTTTATAAAACCTTTAATCCTGAAAGTCCTAAAAGCTGCTTTCATCTCAAAGGCCAGGACGGAGGGGCTCAGATATTGTTAGAAACTAAACAGAAAATTGACGAGTAGTGTCAGTTTTATCACCTCAATTAACAATTTTGTAATAACTCTATGGCCTTGAGTCTCTTTTCAAGCAGCAAGATCAAATTTTGAGTAATTTTAGAGTCAAATGGATAATAATGTAGGTTTTATATCAGAGTGGCTTCTACCTCAGCAGTTTTTCAACCAAGATAGCTACACATCAGTGACATTCTGCTCCGTTTTTTCCCTGCAGGCTCTAGAATAAACCAAGTCAAACAGGGTTTGGCAAAATGATGATCTGGCATTCTTTATTCAATCATATATAGCAGTGTTTTATTATTATTAGGGATGTCCTGATCAGCTTTATGTAGCCCCAGAACTGTATCTGATTTTGAATAACAAGAATTTGCAGATTCCAAGTCCTGATCCATTATTTACATTTGCTTTGAAAATAAAGCTACAAACCATTTCTTTGTTTGGTTTTGTTTTTTTTTTTATTAACCAAAAGAAGAAAAAGAAGTGAAATGATGCTCCTGTTTGATATTGATCCTAACCTTAATATCAATCCTATCCTATTGACAGGGTTCTCAAGTCTCACGCGTTCAGTGTGTGACACACGCATTTTAACCTTTTCAGACGCTTAAACGCCAAACCTGGTATTTCTCACACATGAAAATTTATTGTGTAGTGCCTACTGAGTTACCGCTACATATGCATTCACGACCCAGCCATAAGATCAACTACCCATCAGCCAATCAAAAAATAACATTCAGCTATATATCAGCCAATCAGATAATAGCACTGCTGTATCCGGGTAAGATACGGTTGATTTGACTGCAGCGACACGACAGTTCACACTCATGGCGGGAGTGCCTTATCCCATGAGTACAGTAAGTTATCTTATCGTTTTGATTGTGTAGCCTGCTGAATCATGAACTTAATTTTTGTACAAAAGGAAAATGAGAGCTTATTCTTTTTGTTCCTCCTCACCTACCATTAAACAGTAAAGCAAAGTCTAATCACACTGACATACAAACTGTGGTTGCCAGGCATCATATTGAAACTAAATCATCAATGCTAGAAGTTAAGCTAATAGTCATACTTATAATATGAGAAATGTTTGGCTATGATTAAAATAAAAACTGCACATTTTTAGTTTGAAAGAGCATGGTCAAATGTTGGAGGTAAATAATAAAAAAAGAACAATAATATTTGTATTATTATGTTTCATCATTACATGATATAATATACTAACATCACAGAGTAACAATAAGACCATTAAACTGTGGGGGCAAAATAACAGCACCTGACTACTAATAAACCCAATTTTAATTTTAAAATATGATAAGTGCATAAGCATGGTTAATATATTTGGAAATATACTGTGGACAATATGCGACCCTTCTAATAACAACACAAGTTCATGTTAAATGAGAAGGGTCTATAAAATAAAGGAGCGGTATATCTGACAGTAGGGGGACAGTGTTTGTTTACTGGTTGATCTCACATCTTGTCTTTTCTCTAAAAATCATATACTGATGTAAATATGCCAGATAAAGTCCATGTGTGGAAAACACTGCCTGCTGAATTCCTCATTACCACACAGACACCTGTTTGGACTGGAAAAACCTGAGTAAATGGGCAGGTAAATAACACTTCGAACTGTTCAAACAAAAGCAAAAACATCAGCTCTGTGGGTTTTATGAGTATGACTACTTATTCACAAGAATAAATGAATAAAATAAACTAAAACAGTGAACTGATGGAGGCCATTATCTGTCATTTAGTAAAGGCTGTGGTGCATGTAAAGACTCTGACTTAATGTGCCATTTACTTCAGAGTGTTATATTTCACTCATTTGCAAAACTTCCTGCATGGTGATGCAAATATATGTATAGGATTTATGATCCAGCAGGCACAGATTTGCAAGTTCAATGCTCAATACAAGAACGAGTTTTACTAACATACGAGCTGAAATAAGACTTCACGTCTTTTTATGTATCACCAAATTTAATGTAATTGCAATATTGAAGGTGTTGTAGCACCTGACATCTTTTCCTCATATTTGGCCTATTAGTGTGATTGGTATTGTACTTCAACATTTGTTTTTTTACCCAACCCTACTGTTCATATTTTTAAAAGCAAACTCAAGACCTACCTTTGTAGTCTGGCTTTTAGTTGATTATATTTATCATTATTATTATTTCATCTCATTTATTTATTTATTTGAATCCTCTTAATCTGGTTTTTTTTCTCCATTTCAGTTCAAATTTATTGATTTGGAATTTTATTCTCTGTTAATCGATTTGCTTTTCATTATCCTACTTTGGCAGATTTTATCATGCATTTGGTGTGTGGCTATCTCATTTTACCATACTATTATTTTAAGTTTTATTTTATTTAATTCATTTTTCCCTATGGTATTTCTTTTGTCTCATTTCTTATCATGATATTTTTTTTTGTTATTATGTCATTTTAGTCTTAGCCCCTGCGTTTCCTCATTCTTAATTAAAGATAACTTTTCCCCAGTTTCCTGCCAGATTTTGTATGAAAGGTGCTATACAAATAAAGTTTGTTTGATTGGTTGAACTGTACCCTATCAGACTGGATCAGATTGTACTGTACTGCATCATATTTAGAAATAACATCATTCAGCATAAATTCCTGCTTTTAGACCCATTAAACCCAATGTAATGGCATTTCAACTAGATGCTGCCATATTAATCATCATCATTCTCTCCAGTTATAATCATTATAGATGTTAATGTTACTATTAGAATGACCTCTCTATCCAGGGTTGTTATTGATTATACCTCCATCATAAATACCTTTACCACCATGAAAGCACAAGTATTATTAATCATAATACTCTTACACAAGTGTTCCACATCGATCTCCTGTACAGCCAGTCCCAGAAAAGAAAACTTGCCCCAATTATTCTCTTATGTGGTCTGGTTTAGATTTATATCAAGAATTGTTTAATCCCTGTTAAAGAGCTGAGAAAACCAACTAGTATTAAAATCAAAGTTGTTACTGCCATGTTTAGCATCAGCTGATCAATTGAGCTTATGTTTGCTGCTTCCTGTAGGCTGCTGGTGTTTCTCTCTGTCGTCTTATTTAAGGACCAAAGTCCTACACATGTTCACTCAAAAACAGGTGCAAAAGATCTCAGAAACTCAGGCTAGCAGCTGGTGTTTCCAGTCAGCCTGTCTGTGCAGGACTTCCCCAAACCACTTGAGTCTGAGGTGCTAAAAACATAATTAAATGAGAAGCGGGTGACACGATGGCAGGGCCTTTGTAAGCCTCAAGTAGTACGAGAAAGAGCTCTGCTTTACTTCATGAGGGGTTTTATTTCATTAGCCTCTGGGGCGCCTCCGAGGGTATTTCACCTTTTTTGTCTTGCTGTGTCACGTTGAGTTTTACATACGCGATTAAAATTGACCCCGTAGAGGAAGAAAAAAGGCTTTAAGGGAAATGGCAGGAAATAATTACAGCCCATTTAGCTGCTCTACATTCTCCTAAACGTAGCATATTGTTTTGTGATACAAGATGGAGTTGGCTTTGTCTTCACTTTGAGGGGGCGCCTTGTTTTCTGTGTGCACTTCAACTGCGTTATCTTCTAATTAACCCCTGCACCTTCCATCACCTCCACCCACACACACATAAACACTCGCACAGCTCACTTCACCTATAAACCAGAAGATACGCCATGTAAATATGTTGTTAAGCTCCTTTCAGATGTTCTCCCGGGGAAAGCACATTTTCAAACGATAATCTAGTGATTTACATATTATGTGGGCTGTTGTATAATCTAATCCAACAGATGTATAGCTATTAACCTACTAACCTACAGAAAAGTGTTCGGACTGTCACTCTGCAGGAACACAAAGTGCTACCCAACTTAAAAATAAGAGCTTTTAGCTGTGAGAGCCGACAGTTTTGCTGGAATAAATTTGAGCGATGCAATTTATTTTTTTGCAGAGTTACCCGGGGGGTGCAGTTCACAGATTTTAAAACACTCTCTCCAGAGGGGCCGTGGTTAGAGTGGTGAAGTGAAGATAACCAGAGACAGAACAGGATAAACAGGAAGTTGATGAAATTATTTCCGGGAAGGAGAAATGAAGTCACCACATGAAAGACTGCATGGCTCTCCACTTTTAAAGCATGAGATACACCTGGATGCTGGCTTTCTATGCACCCCTCAGGGTGTCTGCAGGACCCTTAAAGGGATAGTTCAGATTTTTTTTTCTTATTAATCTTTTTACTAGGGAAGAGAACAAGGTAGGGAAAAAAATACAGCACAAAAGAGCAAACAGCATCCTCCCCTTCTTTTCTTTTTTTTTAAAGAACAAATACTAAAAATCAATGCTGTCTCTGTGCAAAGTAAGCACGTAGAAACTAGAAAGCACCCAGAGAGTGCAAACCTCTGCCAAGGTAGCTCACATATTGCTGTTGCATCTATAAGCAATAGTTCCATGAAAAAGTTACCATCATAATAAGATTCCTTGACCATGAAACCCACACCTAGCACTCAGAATTATGTTGATATCATTATTAGTAAGACAGTTATCAAGCAAAACGATTGTTTGCTAATGGCCATTATCTAAATCACAACCAAAATCAAATCATTTTTAAGTTGGGCCGTTGCCAACATCTCCTGAAAGTTTTAGCAAAATCTGTGCTGTAGTTTTAGCGTAAACTTGCTAACAAACAAACGCCAGCAAAAACATAACCTCCTTGGCAGAGTTAATTATTATTGGATAACTAAAGCAACTATAAATCATCAAATACTGACAACCAGTTGAGCAAAACATACCCATGAAGGGAAGAAGTTAAAAAGAATAAAATATTGAGCATTAAAATTGGACCTGATAAAAAAAAAAAAAATACAACAGCCTGGTACAGTTAAGCTAATCTTTTCTAGTTTAAGAAAGGACATTACATCTTTAAGCACAGAGATATAGACGGGGGCTTAGGAGATTTCCAAACAAGTAAAACGCAATGTCTAGCCAAAAGGGAAGTAAATTCTAATATTTATGTTTGTAAAAAGTTTTTTTTATTTTTTTTCAAAAGGAACTCCAAATATAGCAACATAGGGATCCATCTTTATCTGGACTCCCAAAACCTTTACCATTGTTTGGGTTTTTTGAAGTGGGGCTGCTTGAGACCCGTGACACTAGTAAATGTAATTTTCAACAAAGCACCTCACCAAATCTTCCCCTGAGAGAAGATAGTTAAGTAATGATGCTAGCTGATACATAGCAGTCAATGGTAGGGCTGAATGATTTCAGGAAAAGATCTAATTACGATTCAAGTCTGGCAGATATTGCAATTTCAATTCTGTTCACGATTTTCTTCAAATCAAGCTTTAGTGCAATATTCCATATGTTTACAGTATAGACAACAGTAAGAAAATCAATGATCAAAAGCACATAACACATTATTCATCATCTGAAATTAATGATAATCTGTTTTCATTATTTAAGGGATACTCCAATTTCTGCTCCTAAAAAGACGCTTTGTGTTGTTGACCTGATTACCAGCATTTACGTGCTGGAGATGTGACGCTGGCGAACGAGTCGACTCTTTTGAGCAGCTCTTTTAAGTGAACAATCAGGACTGATTCGCAGTTGTGAGTGAGCCATTCATTTGCGAGCCATTCTTAAATGTAAATTGCCTTCAAATTTGTAAAGTAGTATGTGTAAACTAGGAGTGCTGCAAAAAATTGCAGCTGTGGCAATCACGATTGCGTTGTCTGAAATTGCGATTTCAATCCAAATGTGATAAATCGTTCAACCCTAGTCAATGGTGCCACTGAAAGCCTCGTAATAGAGTGGTGCAGGAAAGAGTTAACTTCCAGGTTGGCGTACAAAAATATGTCATCCCTGCACCACTCTATTTCCCCTCTTTTTGAATAAAACGAGACAAAAAACTGTCAGCTCAACTAGACGCTGCAATAAGATTCTTTACAGCATTTCACTTTATCTTAACAAAGCTCCTGTGTTTGGAAATGTTTTGTGACACAGCGTTTGGGCTGAGGAGGTTACAACGTGGCAGTTCCGTTTTTTTTTCAACCAAGCAGTAGACAGAAAACCTTGTAAGATCACCCTCAATATCATCATCATCATCATCATCATCATCATCAAGTCCTCATAGGACTGATCATCAACAAGAGCTAGGTGTTGAACCTTCAGTTTGCTTAGTTAGTACGGAAAATGCCCATTTATTTAGTCAGCATATTTATAAAAATTGAACAGTGTGCAGGAATCAACCTGAGATTTTCTTAACCAACACATATGGAGCAATGTCTCTGGGCAGTCTCCCACAGTTTTTGCTCTCAGAGCTTCTCTAATTACCTCCCCCAAGGAGGCTATGTTTTGCCAGTGTTTGTCTGTCTGCCCGTCTGTTTCTTAGCAAAATACCTTGAAACAGCAATGGATGTTTTTTATTAAATTTTCAGATGATGTTGGTTATGGCACTTAGAAGAAGTGATTCAATTTTGGTGCTGATCCAAATCCAGATGTGGGTTCAGGGATTTTCTCAAAGTATTTGTTAACATTGGGAGAGAGGGCAAACAGAGTCCAAAGTGCCTTGGCGGAGGGTATTGTTCTCAGAGCACTGATAGTTTGTTTTCAAAAACTTGCAACAAAGCAATATCAATAATCCAGCTGTAATAAAATAAAGAGATACAGTGAATAAATATGGATTTTGAGTGTCTAAAAGCCCACCACCCCTAATGTTTATGTCTCTACTGGTTTCATTGACAAAAGTCAGTTCAGTTTTAATGATCAGAGATTTTTTTTGGCCTGTTATCTTTTTTTTTTTTTTAACAGAAAAAAGTAGTTGATGGATGTTGTTAGTCATCATTTTTTGAATGAATTTCTGATGCATTTGATTCTGGCATTAATGTAAGTGGTTAGAAATTAAAGACATCAGAATCAGAAAATCAGAAATACTTTTTTTAATCCCCAAAGGGGAAATTCGATTGTTTCAGCTGCTCTTTTACACAGTACAGCAGTAAGAATTTCAAATAAAGGCGTTGAAATAAGATAAGAGTTTAATAGAAATTAACTAAGCAAAAAATTGCAACTTGGAGAATCTTTAAGACGCAACAATTTCCTTAACAAATGAAATAAGTAAAAGTGAAACATAAAGGGGTCTTTAATGCATGAACAGGGTCTTGTAAAAGGTCATTTAAAGTTTGAAGGTTAATATTTGATTTCTCTGAGTACCCTGCTCCTGTTCATTTGAACGTGTTACATCGAGGGTGTCTGAGGACTCCGTTTAATTGCCCGTGACATGCTGACTTGACTCTTGTGACTCACTGGGCCCTGAACGCTCTGCCACTGCCAGCCCATCGGTGTTGGAGTGTCCCCAAGCTCACCCTCACAGAGCTGCTGCAGATGTTTCTGTCACTGCGGCACTTTGTCAGCCTGGTGTCTGACGCACAGTGGTTGTATAATAACATATGATATAATATAATGACTGTCTGATAGGACTCACAGCTCTGTCGTTCTCCATTGTGGGGGACAGAATAGAGCCAGCAAACAGGTACATTATGATTCTTTTGTGCATAAAGTGAAAGATAGCACGCAGACAGATGCGATCCAGTGGGAACATTTTATGACAAGAAGTCCCCTCAGGATATCACAGACTTCACTGTCGCATTCGTGTCTTTAAGTACGGATTTGTCAAAGTTTTAATGCTCATTGGGACATTTTAAAGTTACTAAACTCAAGACTATAACCCAGATGTAACTAAACCCTCTTACACCTAACCCAACAGGATACACCTAACCTTGCGCTGCAGCTGGATCAGCCTGGTTTAGTGTCTGTAATCATGCAGATCCATCTTGCAAAGCTCCAATCTACAATGTTTGTGCTCGCCCCAAAGCGGGACGGCCCAATAAGAGTCCTTTAAAGCAGGAAGAGGTGAAAGAGATGAGTGAGACGACAGCAAGAAGTGACTGCAGTTTTATCAGATCTGGATTACATTTCTTTATTAATTGAAAAAAAGTGCCTGCATACTGCATTATCTGATTGTCCACAGAAAGGCCCTGACTGACACAGGGGGTCAAACCAAAAACCTTCTTGCTGTGAGGCACATGCATTACCTGCTGCACCACCATATTTTTTTATTCATTGATTTGTTTATTTATCCTAGAAATGCAGTTAAATTGGTGCTGTAACATTTAATAATGTACATGTCCTAGAGGTACTGCTTTCAGTTTTGTAGCTGAATGCTAATTGCAACACCTGTCCACGAGAGGCTTTCAGAAGACATAGTTAGAAATAAGTAAAAGAAAATTAGAAAATACAAAAGAATATGGTACAGTGTAAGTACAATGTAGTTATAGCTGCAAGACAGAATAAAATACAAGTTAAACAGATGGCTAAGACGACAACAGACATCCTTGTGTTCCTTTTGTTGTATGTGTGGGAGCAGTGTTGTTTCTCCTTTAGCCAGGACTTGATTCCTTTACAAACTAGAAAGCACTCAGACAGCGCAAATCTCCACCAAGGTATCTCACATATTGCTGTTACATCTATAAGCAATAATTCCATGGTAAAGTTATCATCATAATACTGTATGATTCCTTCACCCTGAAAACTCGGAATCATGTAGATATCATTATAAGTTAGACAGTTCTTGAGCATAAACGATCGTTTCCGTATGGTGGTCATCTGGATCACCACCAAAATTTAATCATTTTTAAGTTTGACCATACCCAACATCTCCTGAAAATTTCAGCAAAATCCGTGCAGTAGCTTTTGCGTAATCTTGCTAACAAGCAAACAAACAAACACGCCAGCAAAAACATAACCTCATTGCTGGAGGTAAGTATAATTGGATAAATAAAAGCAACTGTAAAATCATCAAATATTGACAACCAGTTGAGCAAAACATACCCATGAAGGGCAAGAAGTTAAAAAGTATGATATATTGAGCATTAAAATTGGACCTGATAAATAAAATAAAAATACAACAGCCTAATCTAATCTTTTCTAGTTTAAGAAAGGAAATGGCACCTTTTAGCCACAAAGATATAGACGGGGTGCGACATCTAGCCAAAAGGGAAGTAAATCCTAATTCTGATTGTAAAAAGTTAATTTTTGGTTTTTCAAAAGGATGGTTGGGCCATTACCAACATCTCCTGAAAATTTCAGCAAAATCTGTCCAGTAGTTTTTATGTAATCTTGCAAACAAGCAAACAAACATTCACTGACAAAAACATATCCTCCTTGGTGGAGGTAAAAAACAAATAAAACTCAGTGGGTAAATCATTCCAAAGTTTTGGTCCTATAACAGAGTTTTACTGAGATCAGTAGTGTTACTGATCATTTCAGGTCAAACAATGTCATCATGAGTAAAGAAAAATGTAGAAAATATTGTCATAGGCACAAATACACACCAGAGACTGGTTTTGGCAATTCCTCCTCCTCAGTCTTCTCCTCCCTCTTCCCTCCTCCTCTGCTCATCCTCCTCCATCATCCTCTCATGGTGTTATCCAGAGGAAGATTAGGCTGGATAATCTCCGTGCCTATGGATTCCTCATTCTGACCACACTCTGAACTCGTCCTTGTTGCTCTGTCTGGCCGTCTGGGGAGGCAGATGCCAAACAGCTGCAGATGTTCAATCAATAGACCTTCACTCTGTAGAAAGATGCCTGATTGTCAACAGTGTCATTCTGCAGCCCAAGTGCCCGTAATGGCTCTGCGTCTCCGTCGGCCAGATGCCAGTCCATTCTTTTGTTTGCGAAATCTCCTCAGCAAATGATGAAGACACTTTAGCCGTGACAGTTATGTGATTATAGACATCAAGACGTGTGTGTGTTTCAAGAGAATTGGGTGATTGCTGAACATTAAGATTGAGCATGATGTGTTCTTTTTGTCATAAGGAAAATGGCTCATCTATCAGGATAAATGAGACTACCAAACATTAACAGCAAATATCAAATGAGTCAAAATGATCTAACCGTATCATCCAGTGCTATCAGCCCTCTAAAGATTCAACATTTCTAACACTTTTCTGCATAAAAGAAGCTTTAAAACTTGTGAAAATGGCCATGTAGGAAATAAAAGCCTGCTGATGTAGAAAACTTGAAAACTGCTTAGTAAAAAAAAAAGCTTAGTTTTTAACTAAGTTAACTTAAACTAAGTTGATTAAGTAAAAAACCTAAGCAGTTGATTGTGGATTAATGATATTGATACTATAATTATAATACCCTTTGGAGTGGAATTGAAATACCACACAGTCAGTCACACCTTTATTATCATTAAAGCCTTTATTGTCACTGTAAGACAAGCAAAAAACAAAATTGAAGTAGCAACTCTTGGTGCTTAAAAACAACAGACATAAAAAAACAGGACCATAAACAACAACAGTAAAAACATATGCTAACTAATATATCAATCAATAATAAATAAATAAATAGGTGAACCACTGAGAAGCTTGTTAACTTGTTAAAGTGCAAGAATAGCATTGTGGGAACAAAATCTGTATCTCACAGTCTTTATCTCAACAATACAGATTGTGTGTTATTAATAGAGGGACCCTTCAAATGAGACTAAACTAGTTATAAACCTCAATGTTCCCATAACATGTTGACACTAACAAAACACTCCTGCTTCTCTTTTTTTCCTGTTACTGCTTTTGTGTGTGACAGAAGTGGCCTCACTGTGACCTTTAACGCTGTACCCAGAGCTTTAGACTGTTCAGTTAAATAAACTGTCATTACCTTTAATTTCTGCTTTCTGCTTTTCTCAGAAAGGGAAAAATACAGCACTTAACGAAAAATGCGGTGGCTAAGGCTTAGGTTGAGCCATTTCAAGCAGTTAAGGATGCTGCAAAGAGGGTAAGAGGGAGAAGTCCTGATGCAGCAGACGATTTGTCTTGTTTGTAGAAGTGCCCTATCACCTGAGGGAGGGCATATAAATAAAAAAGCACAATTTGGGCTCTTTAAAACAAAGATACAATTGATGCAACAGAGCAATGTAATACATTAATTCCATGAAGTAATATGAAAAGAGATATTGAAAGTAAAAGTCTAAAATTAGTTAAAATTTGGAAAGACATCAGTGAAAGTCCAGAAAAATAATATTTAGTTCATTTCAAATTAGAGCTGTCAAATTAACTGCTGAAGCAACAGGTGTTTAAAGATGCTGCTTCATGTTTGTAATCCTCATCTGGGTGAGGGGAGGGCAGCTCTCTCGGCTCAGTCAATTAGCGGTTTATGAGAATAAACTCTCGGGTCGTGGCTCGAGTCACACAGAGCAGTGATAGTAAATGCTCAGTCATATGTCAGAGCTCTGCAGCTGATGCTGTCATGTATAAGGTCTTTTTCTTCCTCTAATTCTGCTTGCTATCTGTTGACATTACTGCTGCATCCCTTTACTGACTTTCTGGTGTGTGAACAGGGCTGAGGGAAAAAAATAGTTCCCGCCTGAGTCATGTATCAGTAAAATTAGTGGCATTAAAAGGACTTTAAAGTTAATACATTTTTTGCAATCATTTTGACAGCACTACTGAAAAATTCACAATAAAAGTTATCACTTGATGAATACTTTTATTTTGAAATGATCTGACTCATCAAACAGGAATTGTCTGTTTTCAGGGGCAGCTTAACAAAATTCGAGAGATAAATGAACCTCTAAATCAGTCACAGATCCTTCATACTGTGGCTCAAATTTGAGACTTCTGAAGGCAGTTTTATTTATATCAAACCTTTCAACACAAGGGATTACAAAGGCTTTCACACAAAACATCAGAAAACAATGACAAAGGAAAAAAAACACTTCAGAAAAAACAAAGAAATTAAAACGACAACAAAAAAGAGAAGAAAAGCCGAGCAAAGACTAAAATGTAAAATAAATCATTTTTCATTAAAAATAGAACCAAATCATGTTTAAAGGGCAAAGAGCAGTGTTAGAAATAAAATACTGACTATAATATATTATCAAAAATGTGATATCAAAAGCAGTGCTGGCTTTAAAACAGTCATTAAAACTTAAATAAGTAATTTAAGCAAAGGCAGCTGTGAACAAATGAGTCTTTAACCTTGAATAAAAAGAACCTAGAGTTTCAGCAGACCTGCAGTTTTCTGGAAGTTTGTTCCCGATCTGTGGAGTATAAAAACGGAAAGCTGCTTCTCTATGTTTGGTTCTGACATCAGACAGAGGAGAGACCCGAACCAGAAGACCTGAGTGATCTGGATGGTTCATCTACCGTAGTTAAAGGGTGCCCACTGATGTGTTTGGGATCCTTAGGACTGTAATAAAGTATTTTAAAATCTATCTTTTGGGAGACAGGAAGTCAGTGTAAAGACCTCAGAGCTGGAGTGATGTGCTCCATTTATTTGGTCCTAGTGAGGACTCGGGCAGCAGCGCTTTGGATCAGCTGCAGCTGTTTGGACTTTTTCATTAGACCTGTTACAGTGATCCTATCGACTGGAGATAAAAGCATTGACCAGTTTTTTTTTTTGACTTGTATTGTTTTTCATTTAGGAAGGAACATTTTAAAATAGTCAGAAAATGTACACAAGTGCATCTTCATATGCTTACAAATGTACCAAACCCTTACAACAACTTGTACGTTCACACTTTTGTACAAACATTAACTAAATCAATGGGGTACGGTCTTGTTTGTTTTTTTATATATTTTAAGCAGCTTGGAATGACACTTTCAGCAGAAAGTAGTGGTGGTGTCTCGACGAACAGTCGTATAGACTTTCCATTTACTCATTTTCTTGAAGAATTCTGCATTTTGAATTCTTAAAATATGTGTGAGTCGTTTCATGTCATATATCTCCTTTATAATGTCCAGCCAGTTCCTTAGAGCAGGAGGTGCATGGACCAGTTTTTCAAGGTCCTGCTGAAACAGAAGTCCTTAAACTCTGGAAAGATTTTTCAGGCGATAAACAGTGTTAATTTTGTTGACTAATTTTCGTCATAATTTTCACCTACAACCTTTTTTCCCTGACAAAAACTAGACAGTAACTAATAAAAGCAAGTGCACATGGACAAAAGCTAAAACTAAATTAACCGACATTTTCATCAACAGATAAAAACTAGACATAATGTTTGACTGAGACTTAATCCAATCAGACCTAATTTCATCATGTAGAAAGTAGAGACAAGTTAGGAATATATCCAATCACAGCTACTTTGGTTGTGTGGAAAGGTTGGATGAGTTAAGAGGCATCCAATCACAGCTGCCTTAGCTTGGTGGTGGTGGGATAAGTTGTGGAGCGATCCAATCAGAGCTCCTCTCTTTATGAATTGATATATTCATGTAGAGCAGGTTCACTGTTTGTTGTCAGTTCTGGTATTGTAACTGAGATGCTCTGCCAGGTAGCCTAAATAAAGGTGACTGCATTTCACACCAAAGGTTAAATTAGTTTCTGTTCATTTATACATAGCATTCAATAAAGGGTTATTAGAAGTTTCATTTTTATCCAAGTGTAAAACATGACTTCAGAAATTCAGGGAAACATAAAAAATGCCTCACACTTTACACTTCATATTTTAGTCGACTAAATTTACAGTAAATTTTGTCGACTAAAATGTTGTGAAATTTCATCTACTAAAACTAGACTAAAATTAAAACAATTTAGATGAGTAAATTATGACTAAAACTAAAGATATTTTAGTCAAAAGGCTGTAACTGAAACTAAATTAAAAGTGCTGTCAAAATTAACACAGGTGATAAAATTATATATCTTGATTTTTACATGTTGTCTATGTCCATATTTTTTAGGCAGCAGCTCAGTTCAGGCAGCGGTGAATGTCCCCTGCAGCGTTCTTAAATGGTCTCATTGTTTTGAGAGTCTTCAGTTTGATCAGGGCTTGACATTCACAGAGCAGTTCTTTCACAAAGCTGTTTTTTGCAGATGATAATAAATTATTATGTTTTGAATTAGTTTCACATTTTGATGTGATTAACATATGTTCAACATAAATCAATGATAAAAAAAAGTGTTTTCCCTCATAATGATTACTGTCAGGGATGTTTTTCACCATGTGTGCTGCTCTGATCATTAGAAACAAAATTTCTAAACCCTTTGAGATCAGTTGTGTAACTCTCATACATCTGAGACTTTTCAAGAGCTAAATGAGCTTTCATCCCACCTCATGTTTCTTTGAAAAGTACATGCTGAACCAAATGCTGTGGAGACAGATGAGGAAAAATCCTTCAGCTCTGTTTCAAATCTCACTGCACGGCAAAGAGCATACAAATGGACATATCTTCTCTTTCTGCTTATTATGTGCTCCTGAAGGGTCAAAGCTGCTCCTGTGATGTTGAAAAAGAAAGACGAAGTACTCCCATTGGCAGAGCTGGATCCTAAATGTTGGTGTTTATGAATGTCTGCAGCTTGGAACCCGGTGTGCATTTTAAAATTTTGGCCGTCAATCAGCAAGCGTTTCAACAAGGATCCCTCTGAAGCTTGTTTGGAGAAATAAAATGTGCCTCTGTAGCCTGGAAAGTTCGACACAAATGCTGCTTCTTCATCGCAGAAAAGGAAAATACTTTTGGTCCAGCAATGCTCTGCTCGACTCGTTCAAAGACAGTGAGTTACAGATAAAGATAATAGACGCTGAGAGCCGTGATGACTTGTAACATGGATCATAAGCCACTCTTGAACCCGTGAAATTGTGTTCACAGTGCTTATCACGTCCCTCCTCGGCCAGTGCATGGCACAGCTGCATGAGTGCTCGAGTGGCCGGTGTCCTGATGAGGCCAACGCAGAGTGTTGCGGAGAGCAGAAAACTGCGGCCCCGGCATTGACATTCACCTCCATCTACCAGGAGGAGAAGACGGTACAGTCAGAGCAGCCGAAGAGTCTGAGAGGGAGGGTTCAGGTTGAAGAAGATAAGGTGAAAGAGAGCACAATTATGCTCTGTTGTGAACAAGACGATGGAAAAGCAGTGAGAGAGAGGGGAGCTTGTTGTTGCTGTAGAAACGGAGCAGACTGAATGAAAGTGTTGTTGGCAGGATTGAAGCAGCAGACGCAGAATGAGGGGTGATGGTCCGCCGTTCATCCCAATGTGATGCAGTTTTGATTCAGTCGGAGCTGTCAGAGGCTGTATGCGCACACTGATGCCAAATCTCAACACTTTCAGACTCAAACTTTCAGACTTGTGACTTTATGGCAAGTTCCCAGTCAATATGTCAGCACTGAAGGCTGAACCACAGTCAAATAAACAAGTGTGTGATGATTCTCAAAAGTTTTTGACAGGGTTGGTGCACTGTTTCCAAGTTTCCCACTTTATATAATTTATGAGGTGTGCTTATGTTTGAACTAAGAAGAGTTAGAACAGATATTAAATACAGATGTGTTTTGGTTTTGGGATAATATTTTAGAATGAGCTCAGTGATTAATTAAAATCATTTAAAACTCTCTTAAAGTTCAGGAAAACCTTGAAACATACATTAATTAATGCTTGTAAGGTATAATGATCGTAAGTATTATAATTTATAAAAAGTCTTATGTTTTTTCCTTACATGCCAAATTTATCTTCACTTGTACAGGAGGGACAAAACCAAGCTGTAAACTTTAGCCTATACCTTTTTCGGTTTTTTTATTTTTATTTTTATTTAACCTTTATTTAACCAGGAAGTCCCATTGAGATTAAAAAATGTCTTTTACAAGAGAGACCTGGCCAAAATAGCAGCAGTACAGAGTCACAGTACATAGAAGATGACACAACACAATCAACAGGTTGTTGACAAGTTTGTGTGAAATGATTGTATTCTGTTTGTTCTTACCATTTATGTAACTGAAATAAAAATATTAATTCTTTTTTTCAAATCAACAGACTTGATTTAGTTAAGTAACCTGACATGCCAAATGGACCTTCAATATATGCTGTAATGTATACCATACAGAATATATTTCACAAGTCTCTAGAAAGTGTTTGAGGAGGGCAGAACTTCTCAAAAGCATATCTGACAGGTGATTGGACGAGTAATCCATCAATCAGATTAATTATGGGCCAATCAGATGAAGAAATAGGCGGGCATTACTGCTACAGTGTAAAGAACAAAGCGTAAGTCACTACGTCGAACAAACTCATGTTGGATGTAGAGTGAAAATATCTTTTTATTAAGAAATACTTTCAGTGTAATTTTTTTTTCATTTAACAAAGAAATGCGGTGCAAATCTGACGAAACTGCTAATGAAGCTGTTAGCATCTATGCTAATCTCTATACAAGCTGTCTAACTTGTAGCTCCAACTTCTTCCTGCTTTAAAGGACTCGTATTGGGTCATGCTGCTTTGGGCAGTTTACAGTCTTTATAGACCCGAGCTTGGCAAGATGGGTCTGCCTGACGCAGGTGGATCCAGCTGCAATGCAAGGTTATCAGTTCAGGGGTGAAGATGCAACATTGTTTCATTTTTTACTTGGTTTGGTTTTCTATCACTCTGCACTTTGTCTAGGGGACTGAAGCCGGTGAAATGTTGTTTAATAATGACACCCGCCACTAGTCGGGCTGTAGCCGTGGCCTTTGTTCTTACCAGCTGGTCGTTTGTTGCACTATGACCTGGAAATACACAACCAGCTTCGAGTTTGAGTAAAAAAGGAAAGATAAAGTCGTATTTAGGCTGCTCAGATGAATTGGCATGTTAACCTGAGCAATTTGTAACCGTATCCTGCTCAGACTCGTAGATTTCAAAATGTTAAGAGAAGTGGAGCCTGCGGTGCTAACAATGATAATGTTAGTCACTCCCTGCTTGGAATTGTCAATGAATGCTTCATTAGCTTGTTAACTGTTCTTGTATTTGTCTGAATTCAAGCCACAATGCCCTGCTTTTTAAGTCCTATTGCCTTGCCTGGTCTTTGTTTAGTTCAGACGGCTTTAACACCAATCACAGACTGGACTCTTAACTTTGAATGTGGAAGTAAATCAAGTAAACAAAGACTCCCTTTTTTTGCAGACTGGAGTGTGCTTTTTGTGAGCTTTCACACAAGTCCAAATCAACTGAACTGTCCAAAAAAGTGAACCAGAGTTCATTTGGTCTGGACCAAAATCTGTTGCGTGTGAAAGCGACCTGACTCATGCAGACGAGCCCGATTCTTGAACAAAAGCCTACATCAAGTGGTGGGGATTGGTTCAGCACAGTTTGGTGTCGTGAACCCTTATCTTGTTTGTATAATCTCAGCCAGCCGAACCCCTGACGGCAGGGTTGTGAGCTAGAAGATGATGGTCACATCAGCAGTGTAATCATGCAACAGCACAGCAGTGCTATGGAACGCAGAACTGTAAACAACGACCAACGAGAAGTCAAGCTTTGCCACAAAGGAAAAAGCAGCAGATAAATACAAGAAAGGTTAGGGAGGGGTATTTTAGGGCCTGCACGAGGAAATAACAGTTCTTTCTGCCATCCAACTCACTGAAATGTGTTTAGCTCTTCTCTTTGGGGTCAAATCAGTTTGGAAACCTAGAGTACCTATAGGTCTCTGATCTCACAACCTGAACTTGGCACTCTGCACTTTTAAGACCCCTTAATGATGTTTTTTACTTACAAATATATTATTAGTACTGTCATTTTAATTGACTAATCATTTTGGCTAACTGTTAAATGTTATGATGTGCAGTCCTGTGTGGTTCTTGATTTCCTATGCAGTTCGTATTTTTTATGCTTTCTGTGCAAGACAAGTTTCTTTGGGGTATTAAAGGCTTCATTCATTCATAGGTCGCCTCGCATTTTGAGCAGTGATATCATTTGGCACCTTTGGTCTTCTGCTCACACTCAGTCCCCACGTGATCATTGTCTGTCAAACCTTCATTACATGAACACAGTCAGTGTTAGAAAAGAGAAAGAAACAGTGGTTCAATCCTGGACTGGAATAAAGTTAACATAATCAGAGAAGTGCGGCGGCATGAGTATGATTTGTTCTGATCATGTTTTTATGTCTGTCAATGCTGACATAGAGTAAAAGAGCAAGAGATAAAGAGAGGTGGTGGTTAAATAGCCCATATGTCCTGATCGTTACTGAATATCCCACCGCAGCTGTTCGCTCCTGGTCATCATCGTATCTCCAAATGACTCCAGCAACCACCATGACACACTCCAACACTTCATATGCAAATTAACGGGCAGTCCTGTTTACCCTCTGGAGCATTTAAAAATGCAAAGTAATGACAGACGAGCACATCTGATGTTGTTCTACATGCACATTAAAGCTTTTTTTCTGGTGAAAATCTCTACATTTACAATTTCTTTTTAACCATTGTGAATTGGACATTTTTACAAATGTGCTGTAGGGTTGGGAATCAAAAACAATCAGCTCAAGGAATAGGGATTGTGCTTAAGAAACCCCTTATCAGTTCCTTTCACTTTGTCCTGCATGCCTTGCATATCCAGGCTGTTACAAACTTAAATAACAATAATAAGAATGAACCCAAATTTAGCAAAAAATAATAATAATAAATAACAATATAAATGTAAATAAATAATAGATAAGTAAATAAATTAAATTAATTTTAAAAAGAATACTCAAAGACCTTGATTTAAGAGAACTGTGTGTATGTGAGCTCAAAATGAGAAAACACTGGAGATAGAAGTGAAAAAAATAAACAGGACAAGCAAAAATAGAATTAATATAAATAAATAGATTTAAATAAATAATAAAATATGGTTTGGTATGAATGATAAATCAAACGACTTAAATATACAATTCAATAAAGCATGTTGAAATGCAAAAATGAGGAGGAAGTTCTTCAAAAGTGAAATTTAAAGGTAGGTCTTGAGTTTTCTCTTAAAAATGCTGACACTCTGTGCTGCCCTCAGGTCTGAAGGCAGGCTGCTCCACAGAAATGGGTCGTAATCACCAAAAGCTGCCTCACTGTGAGTCTTTGTTTGGACTTTGAGCACGACTGAAAAACACCACCTGAAGACCTGAGGGCTCCCACAGGCTCATATGATAAAAGTTAATCAGATAAATAGCCTGGACCAAGACCATTAAGGGGTTTAAAAACTAATAAAAGAACCCTAAAATCAATCTTTCTGATGTGGGCTCTGTTTTACTGGTAAAATGTCCCCAAGCGTGTCCCATTCCTGATTTTCTTGCCATCTCAAGCCCTCATGTCTTGTGTCAAAAGTCTGTGTGTCCAGTGCTAAGGCTTTAGGATGGCAGTGGGTTTTGGTCCGATGAGTATTCAAGTGTTGTTTCTGCTGAGGACGGATTTCGTCTGCCATCCAAACCAATGCCCCGTGTTGCACATCTTAAATCTTTTTGCAAGGGCAGCCTGTATCAGGAAAATGTCTCCTGTGTGAAATTGAGGTGAAGCCTGTTTTGTAAGAGCATGAGCCGCCGATCGTCGCTGTCAGTTCTCGATCTTTTTGATTGATGTGTTTATTTGAACCTGCGGCTCCCTTCACACGGGCCCAAAGACGCCGCCTAGACGTCGCCTCAGGTCACGCTATGAGGGCTGACAGCAATCAGCAGGCGTCTTTTTCAGTTCTTGTATGCACGAACACACTTTTTATGCCCCCTCCTCTCTCTTAATATATCTGTCGGGGCTGTGGCCTCCCTCCGGCTAACTTAATGGATTATGATGGGGCTGCATGTGAAACGTGAGAATGGGAGGCCATTGAGACGAAGGAAAGCACAGGGAGGGGGAAGGAAAATGAGCAATGGAAGCAGCATCTCAAGGACTCTGGGCACACACCTGAACTATTGTTGTTTTTATCATTTTCTTTGGCACCACAAGGACTCATTTATTTTCCATTAATGGAACAAACTTCAGCTCCAAACTGCCCTCATCCATTTTAATGCTTATGTACTTCTATGAAAATGCATCGCAAGCTTTTTGCTATGAAGTCCTATTTCTTGAACTTGGTTTGTATTACAGTTTTTACATCAAACACAACATAGTGCACAGTTTGATCGCGATCCATTTTTAGCAGCAGTTGTTTGTAATTGAAGGAGATATTTTTGCTCTTCCCTGTAAAGCCCCTCTTGGATCCATCTTGAGATTTTGTTAAAAGGGATACGGTAACTTTTTTTTCTTTTCGTGTCTTGCCACACTTCCAAGTCCATGACAAGCAGATAGACACCATTCTTTCGTCTGTGCTTCAAGTAACAAGAAAGAGACAGCCAAAGCTTGCCCACCGCTAGTTAGCTTAGCTCAATCACTGGGAGTCAGTGAGTATAGCTAGCCTGCCTTTGCCTACAGTCATCAGATAAACTCTTCAGCAACTCTAAATGGTCCTGTGTGCTTGTTGTGACTTGGTTTTCTACCGAGTTATGTTTTGCAGGAAATTTGCATTTGAGAATCATTCACACAAAAGAGCTGTTCAAAAAACTCTCTAGCGCAAACCACTGTGGAAGTAGGTCAACAAATCAAAGCCTTTGTTTACAACTGGAAGAAGATAATACAATGATAGTAGAAGATAATGTAACATAAAAAAACGAGTCACAACAAACACAGAGGACTGTTTAGAGTTGCTGAACAGTTTATCTGATGACTATAGGCAGAGGCAGGCTAACACTACCCACTGACTCCCAGTGTTTGAGCTAAGCTAAGCTCTGCCCATCTCTTCCTTGTTACCGCATGCAGAGTCGAAAGAATGGTGTCTATTTGCTTATCATGGATTCAGGAGTGAGGTAAGACACGAAAACAAAAAAAAAGTTGGCATATCTCTTTAAAAATGTCACCAGGAGCTTCAAAAATGTCTTCCCAGAATATTCTTTATTTTCCAACCTTATTGTCCAAAATATGTGTTTGAGTCCCAACTTATGTGCCACAATTTCTCCAGCATTTGTTTGAGTATGCTGATTTAATCTTTGCCACCACCTCAGGAGTCTGAAAGTATTTTATAATTACTTTCCACCTACATATCCTCCATGTACTTTAACTGGTTACATGGTATGCTTGGGTGCATACTTCATTCCATTCCTCGCCTGAAATATCTGTGTTCAACCTGTGGCACAGGTTTTGTTGCTCCATCTTAACCTGAACAACCAACAACCCAGCGAGGACTAGCTTAGGACTACTGCCATTGCAATCCAATAAGCAAGCTGGTCACAGGATGGGTGAAGCTTCATGAATGCAATGAGTAAAACACAGAAACCCTTACACACAGGATGACTTTGAACTCATTTAAGGAAGCTTAGGTAACACTTCCAATGTCAAATGCTTCATGCATGCCAAGGCGTTATGTGGGCACTGGCCTTTAACCTGACATGCCAGACAGACCCTTCAAAATATTTCACTAGTCCATCTGGAAAAGAGCCCATAGAAAGTGTTTGATGAGGACAGAACCTTTTTAGAAGCGTTTCCGACACGTGGTTGGATGATCGTTCAGTCAATCAACATTTATTACGGGCCAGTCAGATAATGTAGGCAGGCACTACTGTGTGACACAATGTGAGCCACTTTGTTGAACAAATCCTCGTCAAAACGTGTCTGAAGTGGAGTGAAAATATCCTTACTATAGGAATTTGTAGTGTTGATCATGCTGATTTTGTTCTCATTCTCTGAACCACTCCTGTGGTTTTTCTGTGTTGAAAAGTCAGCCTTCACAAGCTTTTAGTGACACTCTTGATATTTATCACTGCGCTGCGTGGACAAGTGCTTCATTAAGCTGCTGCTGTTTCCATCCTTGGTTGAAATTGCACAGACACTTGATGTTGTACAGTGTCATTTTGTGTAAAACTGTACCAGATTTTGCCCTCTTCTGTTTCTTGTATGCCATAAACACATCTTGAAATTATTTGTACTTCATTCTGCTGACTGCTGGTTTACAAGGCACGCAGAGCAAAGTGTAAGCCATTGATAAGAGGATTCTTTAGAATAAAAACACAGTTCAGATGGATTTCTTGATCTAGTTTTTATTGAATATGAGCTGGTACAGTTTTTTATTTACATCCCTATTCATGACATATGATACATTTTACATGGTAAATTATGTTAACACATAGCCAAGAGGTTTGTGATCGACTAAGTTCTCAACAGTGAATTTCAATTTTTTGCCGAAGTCTTATTTTCTGCCTGGGATTGTTCTTCGCTGAAGGTGTTAATTATTTAGGTGAGGGGCTCAGATGCACAGCTTTTATTCTTACAAGAGAGTGATCTGGATTTATACAACAGGGAAAAGAGATGTTTCTTTATTCTCAAGTTGCCATCATGATAATGAATCTGTTAACTTTGTGCATGTTGAGAAAAAATTCTTCAAAGCGTGCAGAGAGCTTCAGCAGCTTTTGGAGCAGGGAGATTACCCCCTGCTGTGTGAACATGACAGTTTTTCCTCCTTTTAAGTTGTATGTTTTTTTTCTTTTTTAAGGAAAGTGAAAGTCATCCTCTGATGTAGACAAACAGAACGGTCTTCTGTGCTCCTGCCTGCACAGACTGTCTCCTGGAAGTGTACAGACTTAGAGACAGAAGAGGATTTCTCTCTTAACTTGGCAGCAAACCTGTTGAGAGTGAACATGTGAATTCACATGTGTTTGTGTGACATCCAACTTGCAAACAAACTGTAACAAACATGGCTGAACCTGCTCCTGTGACGATAGACAAATCGCTCTGATGACAGAATTGAGCAAAGACAGTGTGGTGGTAGATCATGAAGTACGATGTGATGTTTCTTCAGTTGATCACTGAAGGTTTTCTGAATGAATATGACAAACACACAGGCTGCTGTGGATCTCCAGGGGAAACCGTTATTCACCTGAACAAACTCAGAAACATCGTCTGCAGAGGAGCACTTAACATGATTGAGAGGAATGTAAGAAATGTTTTTTTCCTCAAAAATATGTTATCAGTTCTGTTTTCTGGCTGGCTATCAGGAGATGGGTACACTGTGGTTATGTGGTGATGGACATGCTCAGCAACAATACTCAGGCTGCCAGTGGAGCCTAAATGATGCTCAATTGGTACTAAAGGGCGCAAAATGTGCCGAGAAAATGTGCTCCATTACACCATAACACAAGCAGCAGCCTGAACAGTTGATGTAAAAAAAAAAAAAAACAAAACATAAAATACATAAATTCTGAACCTCGCAGCTGAATGAGGTTGCAGAAATCCAGACTCCAGGGGATATTTTTCTAATCTTCTATGGCTTAATTTTGGTGAGTCGGTGTAAGCTATAGCCTCAGCTTTCTTTTCTTAGCTGAAAGGAGTGGCACCTGGTGTGGTCATCTGCTTCAAGATTTGACATGTTGTGCCTCAGATATGGTCTTCTGCAGTCCTTAGTTAAAATGAGTGGTTGAGTTACTATTGCCTCTCAATCAACTTGAACCACTCTGGTTATTCTCCTCATGCCCACTGGATATTTTTTCTTTTTCAGGACATTCTCTGTAGAGATGGTTGTGAGTAAAAATCCCAGTAGATCAGCAGCAGTGTTGTGATTTAGGCTCTTTTTTTCTTTTGTAAGTTCTTTTCTCTTCTGAGGTGTTTCAGGCACTTTTTTTCAAAGCAGCAAGGGATCAAGAGAAAAAGCTTTTTTGTCATTTCTAAGCAAATTCTTCATTTAACTTTTATGCTTTTTATTCAAAACAAAACAAAATAAAATAAGATAAATAAATAAATGTCAAAATGACCTTGTGTTGGATAATCTCTTAAGTTTTTTATAATGCTGGAGAAATAAACAAATTTGACCTCCAAAAAACTGTAATTATTGAAGGTGTTAGACAAACACTTTATTTTCCTTTCCATAATGTTGTATTTGAACACATCATCATGACTTATTCATCAGAGTATCATTTTTCCGAGCTTTCATTGTAGCATAACCGTCACTGTCTGCTTGTTAAGCCCATTGAGACTCGTTAATTTCAAGCAGTCGTCCTGACGACTTCAGCTACTGATTGACTAGCACGCATTTTAGGGAAGGAAAATCAACAGCTTAAAAGTTAAGCAACTTGTCGACTTTTGAGTGAAATTGAACAAAACAGCTGCAGAATCTTTCCATTCATTACCTGAGGTGTTTGGGGGACGCTGCTGACTAAGTTTAAGAATGATCGCAGAAATGGTCTCCACTGATTAAGAGACAGTTTGGCAAATTTTGCCTGAAAATTTGAAGATGACAAAAAATGTGTGCCAAAGTTGTCCCAAAACCTCTGAATCCTGATCAAAGAACTTTGTGGAGACATTTTTGGAGCAAATTCAAGGAAAGATGTCTGTGTAGGTGCGAGAGCATGAAAAGACAGCCAAGAAACTGGTGGTCTACTAGAGGGCTATACTGAAGGAAACCCACATTTTCAGAAGGAGTGATTATATGTGACAAAATTTAGATCTTTCAATATGATCCTGAGACAAAATGGCAGTCAGTGCATTGAAAAACGTCATCACCAAGGATGAAGATGGTCAATGGTCAATCATCATCACAGGTTCTAGAGAAACTGCAAGACAGCGTCTGAAGAATGAGACCACAGCTGTGGAAAAATGGTTTCATTCTTCATCAAGACTACGCGCAAGCTCACACTGCGCTCTCGGTAAAGCAGTTTGTGGCCAGAAAATAAACCACAGAGCTTGATCACCCTCCGTATTCACCTGATATAGCACCATGTGACTTCTTCTCCTTTCCTAAGATCAAATCTGTGCTCAGAGGAACACGTTTGAGTCTGTGTCAGCGGTTAAGTTAAGAACAACAGAGACAACTGTCTGAGGAAGACCTGCTGCACTGCTCTGATCAGTAAAGACCTGAATGCAGTGGTGTGTTGATGCAGAAGCGGAGGAGATTGAAAATTGTTTATGTTTAATTAAACTGTATTACAGCATTAGCTTAGACTTTACAACCAACACTGCTCCCAGTAGACCATACACATTTACTCACCATAAACTATGCAGTTCCCCCAACAACGTGCAATTTTCCCTTGTGCAGTTACTTTGTAAATGTGTACATGATTCTCATAGTGTAGTTTTTAGTTTTATATTCTGATCTTTATGTTTATAATAATGCACTTACTGTTTTTTATATTTAGTCTACAGGGTTAGGGTTAGGCTGTTATTCTATTCTAGTCTAGTCTGGTTTTTTAACAGCCATACCTCACAGTTGCTGGATGGTGAAAGTATGTCAGGCTGAGCAGAGGGGCTGGGATGTTTTTGTGGTGACGAGATTGTTGACGTTATTGTTCTTATTAGAAAGTGCTCTTACCTTTCCAGAATAAAATCTAAAGTTGGTGTATTTCCTGGAGTTTAATGAAAAGAGTGAGGGATGTAAGGAGTTTCAGAAAATATTTCAAAACCGAAAGATGTCATCATGAAAGCATCACCGCCTGCTTTTAGTCTGAGAGCTGGTTTCAGTCCCATTTTACAAGGAATGAGTCTCTTTGCTGAAGACATTTGTTTAAAGCTGTCTGCACACAGACAGAGGGCTGGATGGACAAATATTGACGGAGGGGGAGATAGATTGAAGAAGTGATTGGAGGGAGGCTTGAGTAAATGAAGGAGGGAAATGTGGATGGAGCTAAAATGAGGAGAGGAGGAAGGGGAGCAGCAGAGGGAAATGACAATGGAATAAAATGAGCAGGTTGAGAGCGGGGTCGGCTGGCAGCGATGGGACTCTGCCTCCACGCTTATCACTTCAAAAGAGCTGGAGTGAAAATGCACCCTGCTCCTCTGCACACCTCCCTCCATCCTCCTCTGTGTCTCTCTCCTCATAACCTGAGGTGGAGTGGATCATTTCGTGGAATGTGAGGTTTAATAGTTACGGTCTGATGTGCTGTGCAGTTTCCTTTCTCTGAGACAACCTGTGCATCCCAGGGCGCCGGCTTATTCAGCTCGGCGTGTAAGCCTCGACTCCTCACTGCCTCCTCTTTTTAAACCTGAGCAGCAGGTCATCAAGTCGAGCGTTTGGAGTGTTAGTATAGGCAGTTTTACCAGAGAGGCAATCGCCCGGAGCCTTATTCTCTAAGGAATATAGTCTTTACTTGTGAGCAGAAGTATACATTTAAAACTACTTTCAAAGATGTAGACGGTTGTTTAGAGTGAACTACAGATCATCTACACTGCACAGATAAGTTGATAATGTTTGGTTAAGTGATCGAAACTGGGGAGGAACTTGTCAGTGCATTAAGACTGTGTCAGCAACATTGTATGCTGTTTTAGTCTTAACTTTAACAAACAGAACAACCAAACAGAAGAAAATTAAAACATAACAATATAAAGCTCAGCACATTCACCAAAAGAGAAAGAAAATTAAAGAGGTGGGACAGAAAGACACATTTATCACACAGCTCGTACATTTGTTAACACCTTGGATCCTTACAACATGCAGATTTCATATAAAGCCTCTATAGAGGATGGCAGACAAATTCACATGTATATACTCTTGAAATGGTCTCCACATTTTAAACAAGTCGACCATTTTAGCATGTTTGAGACAGGTAAGGAAATCTAGTGGTATATGTTCCATTATTATCTTATACCAACCAGAGTCTGAGGACTCTTGGGGTAATCCAGTGAAGTCATATATTTTTCCTTGCACAAAATGCAAGCACATTAAACAATTTTGTTGTGATTTATATGTGGGACACTGACATTTGGAAGACCAAGGAGAAGTGAAACTGGGTCAAGCTGGAGTTCAGCTCCAAACATTTTTTTGTATTGTAAACAGAACTGCCTCCCAATGTCTGCAATTTAGAGCAAAACCAAGACAATGAGTAAGATTGCCGCTTTAACTTCTTTTTATTTTCATTTTGTTTCACAAATGTTTCCAGTGCTTTTCATTGACAGATGTTCAGTTATGCCCCACACCTACCCCGGTCTTTCCTCCTTCTGTGCGCTTACACAGAAGGGTAATAAAACATATACAAAAAGAAACAAATTAAGTAAAAACAGATAGAAACAAGACATAGGTAAAGTGAGAACATGCAGATATGAACAAAAAAAAACACATCAAAACATATATACTCATGCAAACACGGATTTATAAACATCAATACATAAACAGTGACAAATTAAATGCAGCTATTTGTAAGTCTTGATTTCCAGTTGTGAATATAATGAATGCCAAAGGTCGTGGAATAGGTGACCTCGGTTATGCCTCTCAAGTGTAAGTTTTTCTAAAGGAAGGAACTGAGATATTTGAGTCTAAACATGTGGACTGTTGGTGGTGATTTGTATGTTATAATAATCAACTGTCTACATTTTTTGAGTCCAAGTGGCAATTAATTATATCATTTAATAACTATACACATGGGGATAACTCATGATATTAATCTTTCTAGCCCATTTTTGTGATCCCACGTGGTGAAAAATATTGCAAAGAAGCCTGCACGCTGTTTACATCACACAGAAAAGTTGTATTATTATATTTTATTATAGAAATCCTGAACCAACAAAAATAAAAATCAAACATTAGATATAAAGTTCATACAAAAAAAACAAAGAAATAAAAGTTACGGAATAAAACAAGGAAGGTGCTCTGGAACTATGAATGACATTTGTATAGGGACATGGTTACTGCTCTAGTTCATATTGAGATCATCAAAAAATGATTTTTCTGGTTTTGTGTACAGGCAGTGACACAGATGAAGCATTCAGATGTATGTACTTGCTCCACAAGTTTCACCTGGTAAGTGGCTGGAACTCCACTGGCATTTGGCCGGGAGGGGAAAATTGAAGTGGCTCCATCTGTAAATGAGTAAATAAATGTCCAGTGTTGTGTTCTTACCAAAAAAATGCCAAATTTTAAGAAATCTCTTGACAGAAAGTACCTCAAATGATCTATCAGTGTTCAGACATGTAGTCCAGACTCACAGGGAGCGATGATTGTAAGTCATTGTCTACATACTTGTGCAGTTTTGTGCTCGGTCTTATGTTTACTATTAAAAGTTTATGCATTTAAAGTGTCTCAAAAAGCTTTAAAATATTTTCATATCAAACAATTTTCTCAAATAACTTCCTTAGACATGGAAAGGGCCTCATATTGGTTAGGACTCAACCCCCCAGTGTGACATATCAGTGTAACAGCGAAAACAGTCCCAAAGGGCGAGTGTGTGTGTGTGTGTGTGTGTGTGTGTGTGTTTTAGACAATCAAACTGAATCTCTCTGCTCTCTGTCTTTTATCTGTTTCACTCTCGTCTCGCTGTCTTGTAGTTTCATAAAACCGATCAGACACGAGTCACAACAGCTTGCGGGGGCCTCACCGAGAGCCCTTCACAGCCCAGAACAATCCGCACCGATACCCAGAGAACCTCACCCAGATGGAGAGGAAATGTAGCATGAATGTTGATGATTTCAGAGGGTTAGCTCGCCCTGCGTGGATCCTGCACCTTGTTGTGAGTTTATCAGAGAAGTCGAGCGAGGTAACAGACCTCATAACACCGAGGAGGGATGAGGAGCTGAGCTGTTCATGGGGGAGTTTAAGGTTGTTACTGAGGGGAAGGATGAGTTTAGAGGCAGGGGGAGGGTCTTGTTACCATGCAGTGGAGGTCACGGGAGGAGGTGAACACCATATCTCATGCATCATGTAGGGGAGTCAGGATGAGTCACCTGAAAACACCAGACCTTCTCTCTTAGAAATTCTGCAGTAAGAGATTCATTGAAAACACAAAATACACTTTTTTTTGGCTCAGCATTTTGTAGAAACATGCAATTAACAAATGTCTCCCTTCCTAAGTCTCTGGAGCCTTCTGCCCCAGCTTATATAACAGGACAAGCTGAACCCCCCAGGATCCTAGAATAGCAATAATAGAAATTTACAGCTGTAAAATTGATAAGCAGTACATTTGTTGTCCAATGGGGTGTTGGTTTGGCGGAGTGGTAAGCAAGCAGGCATGTCCAATAAACATGCTTCTGCCGGCCCGGGTTTGAGTCCAGCCTGTGCCTTTCCCCTACTCTCTCTCGCCCCCTTTCATAAGCCTATTCACTCTCTGTCACTGTCCCAACTTATCCCACCACCATGAAGCTAAAACAGCTGTGACTGGATGCCCCTCTTAACTCATCCAGCCGTTCCACACAACCAAAATAGCTGTGATTGGATATACTCCTAACTTGTCCCTACTTTCTACATGATGAAATGAGGTCTGATTGGAAGTCTCTGTCAGACATTTTTGTCTAGTTGTTATTTGCTGAGTTTTAGTTTTTGTCCATGTGCACTTGTTTTTATTAGTTACTGTCTAGTTTTCGTCAGGGGAAAAAGGTTGTTGATGAAAACTATGACGAAAATAATTAGTCAACAAAATTAACCCTGCATCATTGGCTATGTACTGTCACACTGTATTTGATGAAGTAAAACTGTTTATTTAACTGATGAAACCAAGCAGGTGTAAGATTCATACCATCCAATTCTTTTGTATGATTCAGGAAATTACTAAACATACTTTATACTTTTTGTACATCTCTTTTATGTGATTTATTTTGTGGCTATGTATGCCTGTATAATGTAGAGGTAGAGACAGCTTAAGGAACTGAGTTGAGAAAGTTTGGAGGACTTGTGGGGAAGGGCACAGGCCTAAACTGACCCCATCCTGTCTGCAGGGAGGGCATCAGACTCTCTGCTCAGGAGGTAACGTAAGTGCAGGTCTGTTACTGCCCTTTTAGCACAGGTCAGAGGACAGTACACTTTACTTTACCTGTCATATAGCAACATTAAATTAATGTAATTGTATCTGAGTGCAGTATTTCTGAATTCTTCCCCGAGGGAGAAATCACTGTTGTATATCAGACTGAGGTGAGCACCGTAGAAACAATGAGGACAGCAGAACAATGAGCCGCCTGACATCATCACCCAGAGTGCATTGAACAATGGTGGCAGGCAATTCACTGTGAATCTATTTTTGATCCTCTCAAAAGGAAGAAAGATGTTTTTCTTTGTACAACCTGCCACTGTCAGGAAAACCCCTAATCTGCATTATTTATAATTAATTTCTTCATTATCAAATCTCCGTTATTTATAATTAAAAGCAGTGCTGTTGGTCACCTTCCATATTGGTGATAACCTTGCCGTGCAGCTGGATCCACCTGATTCAGTGTCTGTAATAGGGCTGTCACTTTATATTTGATATTCGAATAACCGTTCGAACATGCGGATAAATATTCGTAACCGAAGAGAAAATAAGTATTCTAATGTAAAATATTGAGTTTAGCAGCACATCAGGGCGCCTGGAGCAGTGGACTGTTTCATTAACAGAGGGCGCTCTCAGTGCAGCTCGACCGTCAGCCACATGCAGCGGCGCTTTGTCAAGAGTTCAACCCCGTGTGACATTGTTTTTTTCTGCAGGGTCTATCTTCGGTTATTTGCACGTATAGTCGAAAACCGTTCGAGTTTGATTTTGAGGAAAACTGACAGCCGTAGTCTGTGATCAGACGGGTCCATCTTGCCAAACTCCAAACTACAATGACTGCGACCAGCCCAGCAGGAAGTGACTGCTGATACAGAGATTAGCATAAATGCTAACACCTTCAGTAGCAGTTTGATCAGATCTGGAACACACTTCTTTATTAAATGAAAAATAAATAGCACTTCAGATTATTCAAAAGGAATGATATTTTCACTCCTCTTCCGTCATATTTTGCCAAGAGTTTGTTTTACGAAGTGGCTCACGTTCTGTCCTTTACACCACAGCAGTAGTGCCCGCCTGCTTCATTGTCTGATTGGCCCGTAATGATTGTGATTGGCTGAACAATCGTCCAATCACCTGCCAGATATTCTTTAAAAGGTTCTGCCCATTCCCAAACACTCCCTATGGCCTCTTTCCCTGATAGACCAGTGAAATATATTGAACAGTCCATCTGTCCTGTTAGGTTATGTGGGTGAGTGGGTATTATAAACGTTTAACCAAATTAAAGTACAAAATAAATATTTAATCAGCGCAATGCAATATTAATTCATTCAGTAGAAGCATTTTTCATATCCTGAAATGGCAATTTTTGTCAGTGATGATATTAAAGACAAAGTTAAATCAGTAGATTGACATGTTTTTCAAAGTGTGGAAGAGAGAGCCCTGAAAAGTCTGTTGTGCCCCACTCCACACCCATCACACATGCTAATAAAATGATGTTTTAAAAATGAACACATCACTAAACTGTTAGAAAACAGTGTTTAAATACTTACAGTATGTCTCATCTTTACTTTTATTTAATTCTTTAGGTTAAGTTCTCTGCAACTTTCCATACACCTAAGTCTTTTCTTAAAAAAGACGAAAATGTATCTTCAAATGTTCTGTGTGATTTTTGGCATTTTTTTAATTTTTGTATGTGCCATGTAAAAACAAACAAAACAGTTTTAAAAAATTAATGACAATGATAAAGTGTAAGGCCTAATTATTTAGTTTCCTCTCTGTCTGTATTTTTTAAAATTGTTTCCAGTTTTGAGTGGAATTCTCCGAGGCATAACACTTTTTTGGAGTTTGTTTTCTAATCCTGCACCATCCCTGAAGTCCTTGTGGTCCCCTTGAGAGGCCCGCCCCACACTTAAAACCAGAGATCTCCTGAGTCCACTTGAAAGAGGACTGGAGGGTAGTTTGTGCCTAAGAAGGTCAGCAGGGGGCAGTAAAGCTAACAGTGTATTATTATGTTTGTTGAGTGCTTCTTATTCCCTCTGTCCTTGTAAAATGAGCTGATTTGAACCCATACCTCTCCTCTGATGCCTCCAAAGCTCTTGTTGTGTCTCTTGTTCTAGGTAAAACTAGGTTGCAGCCTTCCACACCTCTCTGATGGCTTTTTAATGTCTGCTCAGCAGCCTTGAGGGAGAATGTGTCCTGACTGTGCCCTATTTCCACCTCAAACTTTGTGTGCTTGAAGTTAGCTTTTCATTTATTTTCTGTAATTGCAGGCAATTGCAGCACTTAAATCCAAAATATTTTAACTCCCTGGTTTCCCCCTCTGCTAAATGAAATGTTGAGCTTTTAGATTTGGGCATTTTCAGGCATTCAAAATGCAAATGTAGCTGTCAGTGAATTGCAGGCATGAGGCTTGTAAGATGAACGGCCTTTAAATGCAAATTGCTCCCGTTGCTCTGGACTGTATTTATCTGGAAGCCAAATGAGGCTGGACATAAAAATGACGATGGGAGTGGGTGGGTGGCAGGACAGATTCATTGCTCCATCCATCGTCCGTGTGCGGAGGAGGGAGATGAAAATGTGTGTAAAACCAAGGTTACTGGCCTCAGGTAGCTTTATGCAGAAGTGTTAGTAGTTTAATTGCAAAGAACATCAAAGTATGAAACAAAACAGGTTGATTTACTGAGAAGTGAAACTGTCTGAGGAGTTCCTGTTTGCTGTTCTGTTTTGCTCAGGAACAAAGCAAAACTCTTCTGCAGCTGAATCCCTCAGATGATGGAGCTTAGAGGAATTATTTATAATTCTTTGTTTAGTGTTGTGTGTAGAGATGCCCTCGGGCCACTTCACACTGATACACAGACTGTATATAAGAAGTGGATTCAGTGTTTGGTGTAAAAGTGGAGCCAGTTTGTGCATTCACAGCATTACTCCTGCAGTCACTAATCAGACGGGGGCGATTTCACTGGAAAGAGGAGTGAAACTACATGAAA